>LR738715.1:295507896-295557385 GCA_902687465.1 Secale cereale | reverse complement strand
TCCTTCGGGCGCACGGTAGGTTCTGGAACGCTGATTTTTTATATAATTTTTCTGGATTTTTCCTGGCAGTTCTCGTAACGTGAAAACCTGAAATACAAAAACAGCCGAAAACAGAAACTGGCACTGGGGTGCACTGAGTTAATAGGTTAGTCCAAATATGATCAAAAGTGTATGGAAGTGTATAAATATCATAGCAATATCACCCAAAAGAGGCATGGAGCAAGCAGAAATTATAGATACGTTTTGGACGTATCAATGTTTCATGGGAGTCTAGGGTGCTTGCACTAAAATGTAAAACTGCAGTGTGCCGGTTTTTTTTGTTTAATCCTTGAACTGAAGAAAACTCGTGACTTGTAAGATGAACCAAAAATGCATCAAAAGGTGAACTGAAGAAACTAAAGGCCCAGGAAGCCTTACTACGAACTGGATAAGGGATGGGCCTTTCGATGCTTGTGGAGCTCCACGTCCTCCGTCGTCAGCGAGCTCCGGCCATGAACCCACGTCCACCTTAACTGCGGTCACGGGAAGAGAAATAACATGATATGAGAAACAAGATGAAGAGGGAGAAAGTTGAGCCACATCCAGGCGGAGCACAGGGTGGCCTGCATGAAGCTCCTTGAGCGACCGACCGTGGAGCAAGAAGTTGGACTGCCGAGTTGGATGACGCGCTGTGGCCACCGGATGCGGCAACACGATGCGACGGTCCACTGCAGGGGTGGGGGGAGTTCACAAAGATAGCGATAGGGAAGGTTTTTCGTGGTGATTTGTGGCCCTAGGGTGGCCCCCGACGGCGGGGGTTGGAAGTAGGGGGGCGAGTTTAGATATTAGCAAATTTGAACTTATAGTCATTCATTAAATTGGTGAATCCAAGTTTTTGAAATCTTTTCTGCCAAAACTATGTACATTGCAAGTGCTCGTCAGATTTTTTTTTTGAACTGACCGTATTATATTATGAGATTTTTCCGGAATATTTATTTTGTTATTGTGAGCTATATAATCCATTTGGGATTGTATAAAGAAACATACAGTGGCATACTAGGGATCTCCAGATTGCTTACAGCCTTACTGAGAAAAATATGTCAACATTTTTGTAAATGCATTTCCAGCAAGAACAATTTATTAGCTCAAGGTTATGTCTTGATCAAAACTAATATGCAAGAACGAACACTTGGGGATGAGAAGGCATAAAGGAAACAGAGGAGAGGCTCTCTTACAGCGTTCCTGATGTCAAAGCAGTGTTCCTCTTGCAGATGGATGCAGATGAAGGGATTTTTCGACCTTGATGTAGCAGAAAGAGCAAGGGAAGTACTCCCACAGTTCACCATCTTCTGACAAACCAAAATCACCGGTTTTAGCAAAACAAAAAGAAATTGTAGACCGCAAGAATTAGCAAAATGAAATCACCAGTTTGTGCTAACCACAGAACTGCAGGGATTACCTAAATTGAACTTTTGTTTCTAATGGATTTTAATCGGCAACGCGAGACATGCAGCTTGTATATCACATCGTAACAGGGGTGTCAAGGGCTTAGTTGAACTTTGTACAGAGATCTAAACTTAGCTGAACTCATTTTAGCACAAAGTTCATCAACACACACGCACACACAAGGATATGAGATCTGCACGGACAAGAACTTATGAACGAGCACCAAACATGTTGGTGGACTTGTGAACGGAAGCTCTGTGTTTCCATGACGAGGGTGCGGCCTCACTAGGGCACGCGAGGCGCCACATCCTCCAGACTCCTACCGGAGTAGCTCACGAATGGCATGCCACAACCTTGTCCTTGCGTGCATCAGCGAGCTGCCCCAACGTCACCTAGCTTCAGACTCCGTGGTAGCCATGTAGGAGCGCCTTGGCATAGGACATCACACCTCGATGACCCCCACGCCGTACTGCACTAGGGGCCAGATCGAACTTCGGTTGCTGATGCAAGGCTAAAAGCCTGTTCAGCACCAGTGGTGAGCGGCCTTCCACACTCCTCTTCCTCCCGCGCCCTACCTCATGCCAACCAGAAGGTTGAGGTAGCAAATGATTTTTCTTCTCTATGACTCTCATTCAATAGCAAATGCTATTTTTTCAACATCATGTACTATAATGGGATACAATAACAAATTGAGTGCCATCAAGAGTAAGCGCACTTTGCTTATGTTTTGCAAAATCCTAAATGAAATCTATTTGGTAAGCGTGGGAGTTTAAAATGCTGGGAACTTGACCTTCACTTATGTTACTAAGTATCATCATAATATCAAAGTCTGGTACCTCCATCGTAGCCAACAGATTCCATCTTCCTTCTCCGCTCCTACCTCATGAACAATTGCATTCCATAGAGTAAAGGCTCTGAGCCCCACCAAGCGCAGTAGCTGAGCCACGCTGCAGTAGGAGAGAGAAATGGTGGCAGCGGGATCAGGGTTCTGCTACGGTGAACCGCTTCGGGTGGTGGTGTTGAACGACCTGAAGTGGTGGCTGTGAACGGACAGGGTGCTCCAGTGACATGGGGGCAGTGCGAGATGTGAGAGGTTGGAGCCATGGTCGTCGGAGGGACGGAGGCAGCCGGAGCAGAACGGAGACACTGCCTGTGGTGGGAAGAGGGCCAGGCGGCAGCGCGCTCGAGGAGAAGGTCGGGCAGCGGCGCGGTGGGGAGGAGGCTGACCGGAGGCGCACTGGGAGGAGTCCTGCCGGCGGCACGGTGGGAGGAGGAGGCCGCCGGAAGCACGGTGAGAGGAGGCCGGCCGGTGGCACGCTGGGAGGAGGAGGCCGACCGGAGGCGCGCTGGGAGGAGGCTGGCCGAAGGCGCGCTGGGAGGAGGCCGGTCAGCGACGTGCTGGGAGGAGGCTGGCCGGCGGCGCGCTGGGAGGAGGAGGCCGACCAGAGGCGCGCTGGGAGGAGGCCAGGCAACGGTGCGGTGGGAAGGAGGCCGAGCGGCGACGGGCACGGGTAGAGGTGGTAAGGAGGATCTGTAAGGAGGAGTAGGACAATTTTTTCTTTTTTTGGGTCGTAGCGGTTCGGAAACTGTAGATCGCTCCTATATAGCGCCGGATAGTAACAAAATATTATTCTGTTATGGGTAACAGAATAGTCCAGCCCTATATATATATATATATATATATATATATATATATATATATATATATATATATATATATATATATATATATATATATATATATATATATATATATATATATATATGATTGCATGTGTACTGTATAAAAAAGTCTCGTTGACGTGAGGGGCAATGACAGCGGCGCGCCTTCGGCTCGCTTCAATGCTTGTAGTCATTGCTAGGTGGTCTACGGATTTGGATGTAATTTTTATTATTTCTAGTGTTTGTTGTACTACCATGATTGAAGATGATTAAATCGAAAGTTTATCTTGTAAAAAAATGGCACCACTCGGCACTTGCAAAACGTTAACCACGTCTAAAGAAATTGTTGCAACTGAGACGCAAGCGTGCGCGCGCGCCAGCTATACAACACTATTCCGAACATGAAACCTCACGGCAACATGGTCAGGTGATCAGGTCACCTCCAAAAATCTAGATGGTGAGTACTCCTGGTTCTGTAACTGTAGATGCTTTGGACTGAGACCGCAATAAATGAGGTGGCTCTATAAAAACGCCCCGTCGTGGCACCACCGTTCATTCCATCGGCGAGCCTGCCGTCCGATGGAAGCTATAACGGCTTTTTACCCGGCGTAAATGAGCGGATCCGAGCGGCATTCCCTGGAAATATTTTGTTGGAATCCCTAAACCGGGCATTGGGGCTTCACGTGCAGACGCAACCGGACGTACGCGCTCGCCCCATAAACTAGGCATCGGGTTCGGGTGTGGCGCGCGCCGGAGTGCGTGGATGCGTAAAGCCGTATAGCGATCGTCTCGGCCTTCTAGGCTCCGAGAACGGAACCTCCTTGGCTGACTTAGTTTCTCCCCATGCCCCAACACGTACTACTAGTGCTATATTTTGTATTTTTGTCTGGTCTAGCTTTGGTATTAGTTATTCGGCCGGATCAGTAGAACAATTTGGTTGATGCGCAATAGGAGATGAGAAATTTAAGTAGGGAGGAGCATATGCGCATGAACATGCGTGTCCCATGTCCGTGTCATGCGATGGATGGATCATGTGTGAGCTCCACCTCCACCATGGATGGATGGATGACGCGACGCGGTCAGGAGCTCAGGATGGAACGTATTATACTTTCTATTTTGCGGCTCGCCGATCTCTCTCATCACACTGAATGACCCTGGAAGATGGAGTGCTGTTGGTGTAGTACCAACAATTACCAACCGATGCGCCGTACTAGTACCATTGATTGCACAGTGCACGACTCCTGAGAATTCGTCGATTTTACAGTAACACTGTTGGTACGCAAACGCACTGTCGTAGCACCACTCGAGTGTTGTCACTCATACATGTTGGTTAGGTGCTCGTTTTCTTTTCTTTTTCCCTTCGAGCCAAGGTTACTCCTGATGATCAGCAAAAAAATAAAAATACTCCTGATTGGCTTGGGTCAGCGCACTTCAGCCGGTAGCAGCTGGTCAACAAATGTTGGGCTCTTTGTAGATGGCAACGACTTTCTTTTTTCTTACTACTACCGCTCGCGATGCACTGTCACACCAATCGGATACTATACATGTCAAGTTATTTGTCTAGTTGGATACAAGTCAAGCAGGCAGCAACACTTTGTATATATGTATGTAGCTCGCACCTAGTGAGTGAAACCGGAGGAAAATATATGCTGCAGATTAATAACTAATCAATTCAACTGCACACTACAACGCAAGGTTTCAACACGTGCTGCCGACATTTTTCATGATCAATCAGAGGAGACGTTCTTGTCGACTACGAGTCGCCTACGACGACTTTGTAAAATCTATAGATCATATATTGAGTTAGTCTCTTGAAGTTGCTCATTGGGATAAGGTGTGCATGTATCTATTCATAGGGATGAGTATAAACAATATAGAGATATTTATCAGATTATATTATATTATATTATATTTTAATAAGGTTAATATGCACTTAGGTTAGTATGCGATTAAGTTAATAATTGATTAGTTTAATATGCTGCAAACTTATGAGATAAATTTTTATCGTCTTTGCACACAGTTCCACAAAAAAACGCTTCTTTATGACCACAAGATTCTCATTCAAACGCCATATATATATATATATATATATATATATATATATATATATATATATATATATATATATATATATATATATATATATATATACACTGTATAAAAAAGTCTCGTTGACGTGGGGAGCGATGACAGCGCCGCGCCTTCGGCTCGTTTCACTGCTTGTAGTCGTTGCTAGGTGGTCTACGGATCTGGATGTAATTTTTATTATTCTAGTGTTCGTTGTACTATCATGATTGAAGATGAATAAATCGAAAGTTTATCTCACCACTCGGCACTTGCAAAACTTGAACCATGTCTAAAGAAATTGTTGCAATTGAGACACAAGCGTGTGCGCGCGCCAGCTATACGACACTATTCCGAACATGAAACCTCACGGCGACGTGGTCAGGTGATCAGGTCACCTGCGAAAACCTGGATAGTGAGTACTCATGGTTCTATAACTGTAGATAATTTGAACTAAGACCGAAATAAATGAGGTGGCGCTGTAAAAATGTCCCGTCGTGGCGCCACCGACCCGTTCCATCGTCGAGCCGGCGTCCGATGGAAGCTAAAGCAGCTTTTTAACCGGCGTAAATGAGCGGATCCGAGCAGCATTCCTCGGAAATATTTTGTTGGAATCTCCAAACCGGGCATTGGGGCTTTACGTGCAAACGCAGACGGATGTACGCGCGCGCCCCATAAACTAGGCATCGGATTCGGGTGTGGAGCGCGCCGGATTGCGTGGGTGCGTAAAGCCATGTAGCGACCATCTCGGTCTTCTAGGCTCCGAGAACGGAACCGCCTTGGTTGACTTGCTTTCGCCCCATGCCCCAACATGTACTAATAGTTCTATATTCTGTTTTTTTGTCTAGTCTAGCTTTGGTATTAGTTATTCGATCGGATTAGCAGAACAGTTAGGTTGATGAGCAATAGGAGATGAGAGATTTAAGAAGGGAGGAGCATATGCGCATGAACCTGCGTGTCCCATGTCCATGTCATGCGATGCATGGATCATGTGTGAGCTCCACCTCCACCATGGATGGATGGATGACGCGACGCCGTCAGGAGCTCGGGATGGAACGTAGTCTACTCTCTATTTTGCAGCTCGCCATTCTCTCTCATCACACTGAACAACCCTGGAAGATGGAGTGCTGCTGGTGTAGTACCTACAACTACCAACCAATGCGCCGTACTAGTACCATTGATTGCACAGTGCACGACTCTTGAGAATTCGTCGAGCGTGCAGTAACACTATTGGTACGCACACGCACTGCCGTAGCACCACTCGAGTGTTGTCACTCGTACATGTTTGTTAGGTGCCCGTTTTCTTTTCTTTTTCCCTTCGAGCCAAGGTTACTCCTGATGATCAGCAAAAAAAAGAAATACTCCTTGTTGGCTTGGGTTAGGGCACTTTACCCGGTATCTGCTGGTCAACAAACGTTGGGCTCTTTGGAGATGGCAACAGCTTTCTTTTCTTACTACTACCGCTTGTGATGCACTATCACACCAGTCTGATACTATACATGTCAAGTTATTTCTCTAGTTGGATACAGGTCAAGCAAGCAGCAACACTTTGTATATATGTATGTAGCTCGCACCTAGAAACCGGAAGAAAATATATGTTGCAGATTCATAACTAATCAAGGTAGCTGCATGCTACAACAGAAGGTTTCAACACGTGACGCCGACATTTTTCATGATCAAGCGGAGAAGACGTTCCCGTCGACTACGTGTCGCCTACGACGACTTCCTAAAATCTCAAGATCATATATTGACTTAGTCTCTTCAAGGTGCTCATTGGGATAACGTGTGCATGTGTTCATTCATAGAGATTAGTGTAAATAATATAGGGATACTTATCATATTATATTAGATTATATTTTAATAAGGTTAATATGCGTTTAGGTTAGTATGCGATTAAGTTAATATTCGATTAGTCTAATATGCTGCAAACTTATGAGATAAATTATATATATATATATATATATATATATATATATATATATATATATATATATATATATATATATATATATATATATATATATATATATATATATATGTATATATATATATATGATTGCATGTGTACTGTATAAAAAAAATCTCGTTGACGTGAGGGGCGATGACAGCGGCGCGCCTTCGGCTCGCTTCAGTGCTTGTAGTCGTTGTTAGGTAGTCTACGGATCTAAATGTAAATTTTATTATTTCTAGTGTTCGTTGTACTACCATGATTGAAGACGAATAAATCGAAAATTTATCTCGTAAAAAAAATGTCACCACTCGGCACTTGCAAAACTTGAACCATGTCTAAAGAAATTGTTGCAAATGAGACGCAAACGTGTACGCGCGCCAGTTATATGACACTATTCCGAAAATGAAACCTCATGGCGACGTGGTCAGGTGATCAGGTCACCTCCAAAAACCTGGATAGTGAGTACTCCTTGTTCTGTAACTGCAGATGCTTCGGGCAGAGACCGAAATAAATGAGGTGGCACTATAAAAACATCCCGTCGTGGCGCCACCAACCCGTTCCATCGGCGAGCCCGGTGTCCAATGAAAGCTAAAGCGGCTTTTTACCCGGAGTAAATGAGCGGATCCGAGCGGCATTCCCAGGAAATATGTTGTTGGAATCCCCAAACCGGGCATTGGGGCTTCACGTGCAGACGCAGTCGGATGTACGCGCACACCCCATAAACTAGGCATCGGATTCGGGTGTGGCGCGCGCCGGATCGCGTGGGTACGTAAAGCCGTGTAGCGACCGTCTCGGATTTCTAGGCTCCGAGAACGGAACCGTCTTAGTTGACTTGCTTTCGCCCCATGCCCCAACACGTACTACTAGTGCTATATTCTGTTTTTTTTGTCTGGTCTAGCTTTGGTATTAGTTATTCGGCCGGATCACCAGAACAGTTAGGTTGATGAGCAATAGGAGATGAGAGATTTGAGAAGGGAGGAGCATATGCGCATGAACCTGCATGTCCCATGTCCGTGTCATGCGATGGATGGATCATGTGTGAGCTCCACCTCCACCATGGATGGATGGATGACGCGATGCAGTCAGGAGCTCAGGATGGAACGTGGTCTACTCTCTATTTTGTGGCTCGGCGTTCTCTCTCATCACACTGAACGACCCTGGAAGATGGAGTGCTGCTAGTGTAGTACCAACAACTACCAACCAATGTGCCGTACTAGTACCATTGATTGCACAGTGCACGACTCCTGAGAATTCGTCGAGCGTGCAGTAACACTGTACGCAGACGCACTGCCGTAGCACCACTCGAGTGTTGTCACTCGTACATGTTGGTTTGGTGCTCATTTTATTTTCTTTTTCCCTTCGAGCCAAGGTTACTCCTGATGATCAGAAAAAAAAATAGAAATACTCCTGGTTGGCTTGGGTTAGCGCACTTCAGCCGGTAGCAGCTGGTCAACAAACGTTGGGCTCTTTGGTGATGGCAACAACTTTCTTTTCCTACTACTACCGCTCATGATGCACTGTCACACCAGTCTGATACTATACATGTCAAGTTATTTGTCTAGTTGGATACAAGTCAAGCAGGCAGCAACACTTTGTATATATGTATGTAGGTCGCACCTAGTGAGTGAAACCGGAGGAAAATATACGCTGCAGATTCATAACTAATCAAGGCAGCTGCATGGTACAACACAAGGTTTCAACACGTGCCGCCGACATTTTCCGTGATCAATCGCAAAAAAAGACATTTTTTCATCATCGGCATACCACTGCAGCTTCACTGCTCAACTCTCCTTTTTCCAAAAAAAAGCTTCAATGCTCAACTCCTGCACTCATGTTTGACGTCTCCCTCAGATTTCCTACCATTTGTCGAGTATTAGAGCCGCAACAGCTTGTATTTTCTTGTGAAGATTCTTAGTACGTGACACGCCCAATAGGGGAAGGTGTTTTTCAGTACGAACAAACAACGCTCATTAGTGAAGTAACAATATCAGCAGTTGATTTCTGGCTGGCTAACCCACCACCCTTAGTATTTCCCATATTGCTGTCAGCGAGCAGGAAGAGCGCCAAGTAGCTATTCAAGTCGAAGCACGGCCCAGGAGACAGCCTCGCCATCCCGCTCGGCTCGCTAGGCCGGAATGGGCCTAATTGGCCTAGTATGTACTTAAACCGCAGAAGACACATATGAGAGGTGGCGGCTGGCAAACGACTAGTTTGTAATCGATGGATGCGTGTAACGTGTGAGATGTGTCTTCCTCCTTCCTCCAATTCCCCTCTCTGTACTTGTACTCCGCCATGAGCTAGTGAAATTGAGATTGAGACCTCATAGTTGCCAGGTTTATAAATCATACTGCCCAAGCAACATCCAAGTATCAACGGGTTGAACCAACGCACACCACACATAATACACACACAAACAAACGAGAAAGTACATTAGAGTTTCCCTGAGAGCACCGGCTCAACAAGCTCTAAATAGCCAAAACACAAAATAAAGGTCTAATCTGGATCAGGCGGAGGAGGCAGCAGGGCTCCAAGCGATAGCCAAGGAGCAAAGACCAAAAGTGAGTGAGTTGACCTCCGCGTGCTCCAGGCGGCAGCGAAGCGGCTTCCGTAGTTGCAAAAAAAAAATATTTGTAGAGGGCATCGGTATACCGTCACAGCTAGTGACGGAGCGTGAATGAAATCCAAGGAGGAGCCAAAACAGCTAGAGAGATTAGAGAAGCCGGAAAATCAGCAAGAAGTTTAGGCTTAGCAGGAGCAGATCCTTGCAAATTTTCTCTTGTAAGAGGGGGCGGGATCCTCCTTAGTCCCGCTGATACTCCGCATGTGGTAGCAGCAGAGTATGCTCAATCACAAGCTTGTTGCGGACTGTCCTCAACGTCCACGATAATACCTGCATGGAGTTTCAAATACTATATAACAGAAGGACACCGAGTTTCAGAGCAACCAGCACAAAGCCATATAACTTTTACATATCCTGCTTATCATGTTAATTTATATTCCCACACAAAAAATCATGTTACTTTATATATGCTCTTGCTGCTTCTCACATAAATTTAATTTCACTTCCAAAAGATTGGGAAAATTGCTGCTTCCATCCGATTTTTTGTAATTGCATGCCCGATCTGCTATTTTGAAACTTGGTTCGTATCGATCTAAGCAAGTTTGGTTCTGCTAAAATGATAACATCGCATTTGCTCATGCTCCAAGCCCTCAAGCAAAACTACACTTACAGATATACCTATCCACCTAAGAGACCTCATGTTCGATGCCCGCAGGCCTCAAACAGCTGACGCCATGCACAAGGGCAGGTGCATTGGGCTAGCTCAGTATGCATTACTGTAGCGACGGCGCCCTGTGTAGAAAACGGTGTACTGCAGAAACCAGTGTCCTCTAGCAGTCGGTTCTCGGTCGCTACCTGTTTTTTGGGTCGTTCTTTTCTTTTCCTTCCTGGTTTTTTATTTTGCAAATTTTATTTCTTCATAATTTTGTGCACTATATAAAAAATATAATATACGGTGAATATTAATTCACGTACACACCAGACATTGCTAAATATACAGTGATCATTTTTTAATACAGTGAACTTTCTGTAACATGCGTTAACTTTTAGAATGTGCATTGAACATTTTTGTAATACTAGTTTAGCATTTTCCAAATATACGATGAATATTTTTATAATGCAGGGTGAACTTTTTTGTAATATATGTTGAAATTTTTCTTAATGTAAGATAAACATTTATATAACACACGGTGAACCTTTTTCTAATGTATTGTGAACTTATTTTAAATACACACTGAACATTTTTATAAAAGTACAGATTGAACCTTTTTTGTAATATACGGTCATCAACGAATTGTTCACTGTGTATTAAAACACCAACCAAACAAGCGTTCAACGTATATCGACAAATTATTCATGATGTATTACAAAATTATTCACCATGTATTAATGAAAGAAAAAGGAAAAAAAAGTAAAGGAAGGGAAAAACTGAAAAATAAAGCCAAACAAACAAAAATAAGAAAAGCATGAGAAGAGAACAGAAAGAAAACCGAAAAAGGAACAGAGAAAAGGAACGTATAAAATGAAGCACGAGCGCGAAACACGTGCTGCCCCAAACTGGGCCGGCCCACCCGTGGGAGCTACTACGAAGCCACTTCAACCGCGGCAGGCGACAAATAGGTTCTTCCTCCCCTAAGACTAGGCGAGATAACTGATTAAGGGACATCCCTTGTAAAGGTCACTTCATCTTTTCGGGGTTGACAAGTGGTACACTGCATATGCACCATTTGTCGCAACCTAGAAGTTTTCCCAGCTTTTTGTAGATTTCTTTATTGAAAACATTTTATTTCTTAAAACGTGTGTCCAAATTATGAACCAATTTCATCGTTGGCTTTCTCGCATCGAGATCTTCGAAACTAGATTTCATGCGAATAGGTTTTGATGAACTTTTTTTAACGACAAAACCGAAGAAGAAACCCAAGTTGAAAGCACATTTGATTTTTTTTTCCTGTTCGAGAGGCACATCTTCTCGTAGAAGCAAATTTGTGCATTCCGTGGAAGCAAAAAGAAGAAGAAAACTTGTTTTTCCCTTTTCGAGAGGCGCAATCGTGTGTTTCACAGAAGCAAATTTATGCCTACACGAGAAGCAAATTTGTGCCTCCCATAGAAGAAAAAACACATTTTTTGTTTCCACGAGGCACATCTATGCCTCTTGTAGAAGCAAAAATAATAATTGTTTTTTATGCAAAAAAATCTCCATAACCTACGGAAAACCGATAAAAAGAAAAAACACAAATTATATGAAAAACATGTAAAATCCAAAACACGTACAGAAAAATTAAATTCCGGGGGAGCGCCCAGCATACGACACATGGCGGCAGCCGAGCCCACCGAAATGACCCTTGCGGGGTGCCCTTTATTAGTTGCTCCCAAGACTAGGACTCCTCCTCCTATATATGTATATATGTGACGCTCGCGGCGCCTGCTAGGCGTTTTCAGTGTTTTCCTTTCGTACTTTTTGTCTTTCAGTTTCTCTTTCGTTTTCGGTTTAAAAGAAGATTCTCTTTCGTTTTCACATTGGTTTTGTTTCCCAAGTTATTGGAAACACATTATTTTTAACACAGTATATGCTTATACATACGCACATACACTTACCCATATAAACACACACACAAACATTATACTCATATAAGCATCTCCGAGAGACTAATCTGGCACATAATCTTGACATCGACTAAGTCACCAAAGACGACGCCTTTGTGGTCGACGGGGACGATTCTTCCCACCGAACGCACATCGCCGAAAGCTTGAATTAAATCCAGAAAAATGCGAGCACCAATGTCAAGTCTAGGTCTTAAACCTTAGTAGGCTGGGGATACCATTGTCCTTCACTCAACCACAAGTTTGTTCGCAATAGAACAAATAAATTAAGAACCTCTGTATGTGAATATCAAAAGTTTACATATTTTGAAAAAAAAAATCAAGCACTTAAAAAAATGTTCATGTAATTCTGGAAAATTGTTTACATTTACGAAATTGTTCATGTTAGTTTTTAAGACACCGTGAATTTTAAAAATATTTATATAGTTACAAAACATGTTCATATTGTTTTACATTTTTTAATATAATTAGAAAAATATTTATATGTTTTCTAAAATGTCCTTTTGATTTGATAATTATTTATTTATTTTATTGATTTTACCAAGTATCAAAAAAATTGTCGTGTATCTGAAAAAATATTTATCACATATTAGAAAATATCTATAGTATATTCGAAAAGGTGTGTATTATAAAAAGGTCATCATATTTAAAAAATGATTATTGTGTACTGTAAAATGTTCACTGTGTTTTCAGAAATTTTCATGTGTGTGTGTTTGTGTAAAGAAAATAATGAAAAAGGTTTCGGCAAAAAATGAAAAAAAATCAATACACCGAGGAAAACTAAGCAAAAGAAGAAAAAAAGACAATAACGCAAAAACTTTCATCTTACCACCTTACATAGAAATTAGTGACTCAATTAGTTGGCTTTCTTCAGGTGAATAATGTGAATAGGGATTACTGGCCTGGGCCATCATTTTATAAGGTTTGACCAAATGTAGCTTGTGTGAGCCTCGGCTAGGGCTTGAGTTTGTAGTTTGGCTTGCGTTCACTCAACCCTGCATGCTAATCTACTCGCTTGATATGAGCCCGATTTCAACTCTTCTAGTGTTAATTCCTAGGTATCAAACCATATCAAGCTCTCCCAATTCCGCCTAATTATCCGGTGTAATGTTCTGTACAATATTGCTTCAAAGGTGTTGGCAAACCATTTAAAAAAAAATTATTCCTTAAATTATATCTGATGAGCACTTTTCTTTGTTCCTGGTCGCTTTATTACAAACAACATCATATTGGTTTATGAGTTCTAAATTTTCTATAGAGAAATAGTCCCAAAAGCACATGTATTGTGCTCTAAAACTGGGCGTGAAAAAGGTTTATGATCGCGTAGAATGGTCATACCTTAATGAAATTATGGATAAATTGGGGTTTCATGGCAACACATGTCTATTATTATGAACATGGTTAGATGAGTAACTTTTTCAATCATGTTCAATGCAAAGAAGTTGGGAGATTTAAACTTTATAGGGGTGTCCGTCATGGAGATCCTTTGTTCGCCCTATCTATTTGTGCTGGCAACAAAGTGCCATTCAAGCCTCCTACAAAACTAATGACTAGTCATCGCAACTTAGTGTTGTCAAAATGGCTAAGTGCACCCCGGCGAATAATTTACTTTTTGCAAATGACAACATGTTGTTCTTGAAATCAAGTACAGAAGGGATGAGGTAGCATCAAACCTCTTTTATAGCTATTGCAAGGCGTCCAGATAAATACTTTACTTGGAGAAATCCTCAATATTTTCTAGTATGGGTTCCCTCAAACCAGCGAAGAGGAGGTCAAGTCAAAGATAAATATAAATAATGAATATCTAAGCAAAAAAAAAAATATTGGGATGCTAGATGTTGAGAGATCAAAAAATGGGAACTTCAAGGTTCTGAAGGACATAAAACTCGGAACAAAATACAAGGATGGGTAGAAAAACTAGTATCTACTAGTTAATACCGCGAACATTGCTGCACACATTAGAGATGATCTGCATGTATATAGAAATAGCATGATTAGGGAATCCCCACCGGGTAGGCACACGACGACAGATGGATGAGCTGAAGGCCCGTGCCTAGTATCAATAGGGCCCACTTCAATAATGTGAAGGTCCCTGGGCTAGTCTATGGTGAAGAAACCACATCCAGCAACATCATAAGCCGAGGCTCAATTGGTCGTCGTGAGGTCAGTTGGATCACCTAGAAAGTCACGGGGTGATCCATGAAGGTGAGCGTTATTGCATGTTCTACTATGCATTAAAACTAGACGTTGCAACATGTAATCAGTGATGATAGAAACTATCACGAAAAATACATTGAGCCATTGGTCGTGTTCTAGAAGCTTTGGTTCCGGCACCGGTCCAGCAGAGATTAGCTCTTCCATAAGGAAGAGTGAACCTGGGGATAAAATCCACGTCATCGACTCACTTGTGGTTAATCCGTTCACGCACCTTGCTTTGCTTTGTATACTTGTTGGCTTGCTACCAAGATTGTTTCCTAGTATACCTTGCTTTAAGTTTGCTTGCCATATATGTTGTCACCTACTTTCATTTCTAGTGAACATTATTTATCCGCTTAACCCTAAAATGGCAACTAACCTTAAAGTTTGTAGTCACCTATTCACTCCCTCGAGTCAGCAGTATCGATCCTACCAATAGGCTCGAGGGCCACCCACACACCCCATGAGCACCCCTCCACGTGGCTAGGCGTGTGGTGGGACCGTGTGGGCCCCTTGGTGCTTCATCCCATCGTCTCTCGGTCCATCTGCCTCTATATATACATGAAAAAGTCAAGAATTTTTAACCCTAATTTTTGTGCTATCGCACACCCCTGTTTCATGGTGCTCCAATCTGGAGGGCTTTTTCAGAGCTCTGTTGGAGAAGGATTTCTTCAAGGTGGCCATATGAACACATTCATGGCTGATAACTGTTGGGAAATGTAGTAGAAAACAAAAAAAAAATGCACCTACGCACACCTAAGATCAATATGAAGATGCATTACAGGTTGGGATCACGATCATTACCATCACCGAGTTGCAGTAGAAGAAGAACGTTACAATGTAGATTGTACTTGGAGTCCCTCGAACTGTTAATGAATGATCCCGCAAACTACCCGCGAACAGTCCTTCGAACGAAGAACGAAGGCGCGACCTCTCTACTTGGTTGCAAGTGTGCATCCTTCACAATTCGGCATCACTTCACCATCCAGAGCTAATCATCATCGGAGAATTAGAGGGATGATATTAGAACCACACCGCGCTTCTAATTATGAGGTTATAGGAAAAAGACCTAGCAATTAGTCAACTAGGACCAACTAGAACTAGAACTAGAAGAACTAGATGAGGTTACAAAACTCGTGTATCACCATAGAGCAAAAACACTTAGTATATATAGGTTGGAGGGGAGGGAGAGGTCCGCCACCAAGGAGGGAAAGCCTCTCCTTGGGGTTCCGGCCTTGGGAGGAGGAGTTGGACTCCTCCTCCACTCCAATTTGGCCCCCACAAGGAAAGGGGGCGCCACTTCCTATTGGGCCAAGTTCGCCAAATGCTCCTTCCCTGGTTTGGCCTTTTAAAGGCCTGCTGGTATTAAATTTAGTATAGAAGCCTTCTAATAAATATTAGAACCTTTATATATAATTTAACAGCCACAGAAACATATATAGTTTATTAGTAATACCCGGTATTACGCAATACTCTTCAAAACCCTTCTGGTGACCCAGAAACGCTTCCGAATCCTCTCGAAACTATTTTGAATATTTATGAAACAATTCCATAAATACATTTTCATCACTCCCGTCCTACTAATACTTAAAATATCATGATTGCCTGAAGCTTGTGACTCGTTAGGTTCAGTAACTCATAGACATGAACGAAACCATTCGTTCAATGACCGATAGTGGAACCATGGACGTCCATATCGTTTCCTATGAGCACACAAATGATATTCGAGTGGACCTTTGGTTATCATCTGATTTTCCCTTTGCTTCACGATACTTCACAAAACCCAGGATGTTTTGGTATCCTCCTGAGTCATCACATGCTCCTTATATCGTTATCCTTGTTACTAGTTTTGTTCTTCTTTCTCATTGTCATGTTCTGGCATCCCTGTGACAAAGTCACCCGTGTCTTGCTAGACAATGATGGTTGACGTCACATAGAGAAGGACCTAAGAATATTTCTCCATCGCCCGAGGAGCAAACTCCACTCTCTAGCTATCCGGTCCCTTGTCAAACTCTCCGATGAGCCTGTAAGTTGTCATTATGATCACCGTGTTACAGGTGAAGTTTGAGCAACCCCAGAGTCCATCGGTAATAAGTCACTATGATACTGTCATGTTCTAAGGACCAAAATAACGTGATAACACTCCATGTTATTACAATTGATTATAGACGATATAAACTCAATTCATAATAGACAAGTTTGGGTCAATTCAATATGATCGTTCTTCCAACGTCATAATCTCAATGTTGTTTTCGGACTATCATTTACACTTAACGATATCCTGACATCCAGAAAATGTGATCACCAACAACACTTGAGCTAGTCCTAGAGGCAAGACTCACTAGTACCCGTCGGTGCTATACAAACGGTTTTTAACCCTTTTCCGCGATGACATTTGGAACCATCGCCAAGTGAGTGTGGGCGATAGGGACGTCCTTCCCACATGACCCAAAAATCGTCGGGGATAGGCCCTCCTGGGACACCAAATGAGCTCGTGTGCCATCGGGCGAGGCATCGAAACCCAATCATTTCCGTAGGTATGTACATCCCACATGGTGAATCCCAGAAAATCATTTCCGTAGGTATGTACATCCCACACGGTGAATCCCAGAAAAACATTTCCGTAGGTATGTATATCACACATAGTCAATCCAAGGAATATATTTCCGTTCTTATGTACATCCCACACAGTCAATTCAGGGAAAATGTTTCCGTTTTTATGTACATCCCACACAGTTTTATGTATACGCTCGTGTGTGAAAGGTGTAAATATCACACACCATCTGCCTAGGTTAACTGTTTGCTTTTATGAACTACATCACACATGATTTGATGTAGAAAACTGTATGGCATTGGGCTATCCATCACAAGCGCTTTTACTGTAAGAGCCGTTAGCAAAGTTCCATGACCGTCCATTCTCGTTTTAGTTTTGCCTGTAATTTATTATTCGATTTGGAAATTTTGAAATATGAAGCATGCAATTCAAATTCTCAGCACAATGGTTCAACAATGAATCCACAAATAAAGTTGCCAGTACAATATGTTCAGTAATTACAGGATTAGGCAGCAATTAACTATGATGACCCACAATATTTAAAGGCGGTAAAGGTGAAGAGACAAGTGTAAATCATTTTAACTGCCGACGGTGTTGAAGAAGTGGAATGCCCATAATGTGCCTTCTTGTATGCCATAGGCACGAACCACTTTTGTCCAACCCCTTATGATGATCGCCCGCCCATCCTTCACATCCTTCAGGAAGACTTCTAGAGCATTATCATGGTAGCATGAATTATATAATTTAACCTTAGTTGCCTCCACTCCGGTCATGTAGTTTGCAAGGTAATCATCAGTAAATAGCTTCGGAAACCACTGAAAAGAGAAAAATATCAGATACTGAGGTCTAATAGAGTAACTTGTTGTGGGTAGGGGGAAAAGGCAACACATTACTTACCATCCTAATGTTCAGTGTTGTCTTCGACAAAGTGTAAATAAAGAGCTTAATTCAAATCACCCGTTTCTTTCGCCTAACAATCTTTCCTAGTTTCCTCACTTGACGCTTGTTCATGAATATCTCATTGCCCCACAAGCAAAAGGGATCAAAGCGTGGATCAGTACCGCTCATATATGTACCTACAAGCAACCAGTAAATGTCAGAAACTAAACTGAGATTGCACAAATGATGTAAAATACAACTACCTATGTTCCTAAGTACAAGTTTATTTTTGAGATTTCAATATGAACTACATACGGATGTATATAGAATTATAGATATAGTTTAGATTATAATCTAGATTCACTCATTTTTCTCCTTATGTAGACTATATTGGACTCTCTAAAAATACTTTTATTTAGGAATAGATGGTGTATAAGACATGGGATGCAGCTAACCTCGACGGCAAACAACAGCATCACCCATTGTAGCCCTGTGTAAGTACATGGAAAGCCAATGTTAACTACAACAGGGTTAACATCCACCAAAAATAGAAAATGGTAATCAAACGGCAGCATCTATAGTGATATCTTCATTGTGAAAGAGTAACACGGTAGCAAAGGGACGGATTAAAAAATGGATACAACTGTTAATTGCAACAGGCTTAACAACACCCTAATTCATGTTTTGTAAGTTTATAGCCATTGAAATACAAATCCTTAAAAATGGATACAACTGTTAGTTGCAACATGCTTAATGGTCATTGAAACCAGTACTGATAAAAATGCAATTGGCAAAGTTAAACATCATGGGGCAAGTGCTGCCAGAGCAGATAATGGTCCAGTTGTCTATAAAAAGGTAGGGAAAATAGCTAAAACGTGTTAGGCATGTTTACTACAACATGCTTAATCACTGTTCAAGATATATTCCGATATGCCGATAAATCGGCCGATTTATCGCTTATCACTGTTGATGGCTTCTCGCCCCTCGTTGGTTACCCTAAGTGGAAGGTTTGAGATACAGTGTAGCGGTAGTTTTCCCTTGTCAAAGATACCAAGGATCGAATTCCCCTGAGACTCCAAGGTTCAACAAGAAGGTGTCAACTGCTAGCGGCGCAACTAGCGATCGACTGGACCTGCACACAGACACAAATAACTTTGCTCCCAACGAGTACAGAGAGGTTGTCAATCCATCCGGCCTTGTCGTTTACAAAGGATCAAACGCAAGAGATAATAGTGATAGGTATTACTGCAACTAGTAAGTAAGAACTGAAAGTAAATAGCGGATGTGATCAGTGATAGTAATATGGACCGGGTCCCATGATGTTCACTAGTGATGTCTCTCTCCCAAAAGACGATAAAACAGTTATGCGAGGTAAACAAATTACAGCTGGGCAATTGACAGGATTATGTGCGCAAACCAATGCTAACTATGCTACAAAGAAAGGTAGAGGCTCAAAAGCATGGGCGGTACGCCAAGGTAAGTAGACCGAAATCCATCTACATCTACTACTAATCATCCACCTTGAGATATCTATCCAGAACATCTCGATGATATTAAGTTGCGAGTCCCACCCATAGTGTAAACTCAAAGCAACAGACAACTGCATTCAAAGAACTATGCGTAAAGTAAACAATCCTTGCACCCGCGAGTACAAGCACCGTTGTTTTCCCCCTTGTGGCAACAACACATCCCCTAGACTCATGTTTCTGTCACTCAAGCTAGTCATCGAGGGGCATGAACCCACAATCAAGCATAACGTTCCCTCTTGGAGTTACTATCTACTACTTGGCCAAAGCAATAAACAACAACGGAGAACATGCAAGAATTACTCAAGAACATAAATATAAAAGAGGTAAATCAAATATATTACTCAAACACAATCTGAACATAATCTCATAATCCATCGGATCCCAGCAAACTCATCATAGCAACAGCATAAGGATTACATATGTGCCATGATCATGTAGGGCAGCTCACGAGGTCTAATTAGTGAAGAACAAAGAGGGGTGGAGAACATCACATAGCTACTGGTCATGGACCCATGGTCCAAGGGAGACTACTCACAACTCATCCGGGAGGCGTCCATGGTGGTGGAGAGGCTCCCGGTGGTGATCCTCCCCTCCGGTAGGGTGCCGGGAAGAGTTCTCCTGGTGCTCCTGATCTTGGAAGCGCGACGGCGGCGGAACAGAGATGAGATCGCGAAAAAGGGTTCCGTCCTCGAGGGTTTCGGGACGCGGTGTAAATATATGCCAAAGGGGGGCATCAGCGGAGGCCTGGGGGGCCCAGGCGCCCCCCGGCGCGGCCAGGAGGGGGGCCGCGCCCCCAGGGCTCCTGGAGCCCTGATGGCCCCCCTCCGACCCTACTTTGGCCGCATGGAAGCTTCCGGAACGCTGATTTTTTATATATTTTTCCCGGAATTTTTTTGGCAGTTTACGTAATGGGAAAACCTGAAATACAAAAACAACAGAAAACAGAAACTTGCACTGGGGTGCACTGCGTTAATAGGTTAGTCCAAATATGATCAAAAGTGTATGGAAGTGTATAAATATTATAGCAATATCACACAAAAGAGGCATGGAGCAAGCAGAAATTATAGATACGTTTTGGACGTATCAACATCCCCAAGCTTAATTCCTGCTCGTCCTCGAGTAGGTAAATGATAACAAGCATAATTTCTGTGGTGACATGCTATTAACCATATAAGAACTTTTCACAGTCATATGACAAGTGCTTACTGAGACAATGAATCTGTAGTAATTAAGTTGCCTCATGAGAAAATCACAAAGAACAGAAAGTTTTACAATATGATACTGAAACACTCAATAGATTTGTAATGAGCATGGTGTGCAAATATGATAAAGTGGTATCTCGCTTGCCCCCTTTAGTGAAGCAAAACATAAATGCAGGGGCACCTCCAAGGTTTAAGTGACGACTAGATACTATGATTTCAGAATAAACGATATCATAATCATGCAAAAGACAATGGTACTTTGGGACAATGCACATTACACTCAGAATGACAATCATGCTCTCAATAGTTGGTGCTTTAGAGAAGGTGGAGACTCTCGAACCGTGGCTTTTGTTGGCAAGGTTAAAAACCCGTGGTCGGAAACAAAAACTAATCATGTACCAGAGCTCTTGGTTTTAAAAACAGAGGTAATAATTATTTTTTAGAATATGCATATTTCGTCAACGAATGCTAGCAGTAACTCAATTACTTCTTGAGCTGGACAAGGTTCGAGGAACGGCTCCCGAATGAGGACGATCACATCCTCTTAATCTCCTTTGTTTATCACTGCCAATGTTTTCTGATTTCTCATGAACAAAGCGTGAAGGAGGGTTTGTTTGTTGTATAATTTTTAATGAGCCGGGCGCACTCTATGCCAGTTCCTTCTCGTATTATGGGTTTGCACATTAGACATGCAATCCCGGGGTGAAGCTTGTCCAACTTAAAAAGATCATGAATTAACTACTACTTCCTCATGAGCTAAAGCAGAGGCACAAAAGAGAAGTGCTTTTTTGAATAATTTCGAGATGGTACATGAAAGTCTTCGTTAGGAATGGCAGGTAAATACCATGTATAGGAAGGTATGGTGGACTCATATGGCATAACTGGTTTAAAGGATTTTGGATGCACCAGCAGTCAGTCCGCTTAGTACAGGCGAAGGTTAGCAAAAGACTGGGAGCGACCAACTAAAAGAGCAATGACGGTCATAATCATGCAGAGCGACAAAGCAACATTGAATCGGGCATGGAAGTTATATCGCTACTCAGAAATTAAAGATCATCAAGGCTTGATAGACTTTCTTTACAGTCTTAAATATGCGTGAGCATATGCCAAGTCAATCAAAATAAATTCTTGAAGGAAGATATCACTAAACCATACCACATCATAGGCAAACAAATCATGTTGGTACTCCAATAACACATTGAGAACCCCCCAGCTATTTGAGACTAACCATAAGAAGACATGAACTACTAAGCACCATTATGCACATAGCATTTTTATCATAGACATATCAACCAGTGCAACATAAGCCAACTCTCTTAATAAGATAAGCATGATAACTAAAGGGAGTTCCAGCGACCAACTAAACAAAAGCTCTTTAAAAACATAAGCATGAAAACTAAGAGCTGAACATGATAGTAGCTATTGAAAGACAAAGAACACACACAGCAAGGATAGACATGACAATTCTATGTTATGTTCTAGGTTGAAGTGGAGCGTGTTTCTCTCCCACACAAAGAAGGCTGAGTTCATACTCGTTATGAAAAGCAAGCAAAGCTAAAGAAAACTAAAAAGGAAACTAAAAGCAAGACGCTCCAAGCATAGCACATAACACATGAAGTGATAAAAATATAGTGGAACGAAAGACGAACTGATAATGTTGATGGAGAAGGGGATGCACGGGGGCATCCCCAAGCTTAGACGCTGAGTCTTCTAGAATATTTCTTGGGGGTGCATGGGGGCATCCCCAAGCTTGAGCGTCTGACACTCCTGAATCTTTTTATCATCTTCCCTCCCACACTTGAAAACTCCCTTCATACATAACTCATCATAATCTGATTAGCGAGGTTAGTACCCTTAATAAAATAATTTCTCCTTGCTGGAAATAAGGATATTCTTGAAGGTCTACTGTTTCTCAAGATTGCCAAAAGGTTTTTGCAAAGAAAAAGCAAGCTCAAGGTTTGCAAAACGAAGAAAAGGCAAAACAGGACAAAATCTGTGAAAAACAGACCAGCAGGTAGTAAATGATTTTTTCGGGGCACTTCTGCAACTCAAATAAAAAAACTCAGAACAGACGCCCGAAAGACAATTGTATAGAGCACGTTGTCGAAAAAATTCAGACCAAAAGATTATCTGGTGATTTTATATGAATTTTTCTGTACAAGGACAGAATCTGTTTCCTGGACAGCACGTCACAACTTTTGAACTTTCTTGCAATCAGAGGCTACACTTGGCACAAAGCTGAAAAGTAAAGATACAATGATGATGCTACTATAGTAACAACATCAAGACACAACAAAAGCAAAATAAAATTTTATTCATTGTGGGCTGCCTCCCAAAAGCGCTTTCTTTTATGCCTTTAAGCTAGGCATAATGCAAAGAGATCAAGTTTTATCAAGAGTAAAAGAATAGCTAGCCCGCATAACGGACTCAAAAGGTAACTTAATCTTCTTTCTAGGGAAGTGTTCCATCCCTTTCTTGAGAGGAAATTGGAATTTTATATTCCCCTCTTTCATGTCAATGATGGCACCAGCGGTGCGAAGAAAAGGACGTCCCAAAATAATTGGACAAGAAGGTTCACATTCAATATCCATAATAGTAAAATCAACGGGAACGTAATTGTCATTGACAATGATAAGAACATCGTTGATCCTCCCCAAAGGTTTCTTTATGGAAGAATCAACAAGACGAACACCAAAAGAACAAGAATCAAAAGGTTTCAATTTAAGCATATCATATATTCTTTTGGGCATAACAGAGGTACTAGCTCCAACATCACATAAAGCATAGCAAGAGAAGTTATTCAACTTAATTTTAATCATAGGATCCCAACCATCTTCTAGCTTTCTAGGTATGGAGGCTTCTACCCTAAGCTTCTCCTCCCTAGCTTTGATGAGAGCATTAGTGATATGCTCCGTGAAGGCAAGATTAAGTGTGCTAGTGTGGGGATCTCTAGACATATTGTGAAGAAAATCAATAACTTCAGAAAGGGTGCAATTATCAAAATCAAGGTCACTACTATCAAGTAAAGTGGTAGTGGTGTCCTTTAGGCTCACTTGTTTGGTAGCTTCTATGGTCATAGGAGTTTCTTCTTTTACGGTTGAAGTCGTAGCATCACCATTAATAGGTCCAATGGGACTAGGAGTGCATTGGGTGCTAAGAGTTTGGATATCCTCATCAACTTGGATAGTAGCAACAGTGTGGTGGGTAGGAAGGCTCTTAATTCTATCTTCTTCCGCCTTTTCTCTAGCCCATCTCTCTTTAAGTTTAGCCATCATCCTAATATTTTCATTAATTTGCACTTGAATAGCATTCATAGGAGTGGTCTTCCTCTCCTCAAGAGGAGAAGTTCTAATTTTAAGCAACTCTACCTCATGGGCTAAATTGTCTACCTTCGAAGAGAGATTATCTAGTTTGGCTAGTTTTTCTTCTACACTCTTATTGAAATCTTTTTGGGTAGTGATAAAGTCTTTAAGCATAATCTCTAGTTCAGAAGTGGAGTTCTTGGTGTTAGGATAAGCATTGTTGTTCCCATAGGAATTAGAGGGGAACGGTGTAGGGTTGCTACCAAAATTACTCCTATAAGCATTGTTATTGAAATTGTTTCTAGAGATAAAGTTCACATCTACTTGATCTTGAGCAATCAAAGAATTTAAAGGAACATCATGAGGATCAATAGAAGATTGCTTGGAAAGTAGAGACATGATCAAGTCAACTTTTTCATTTAGGGAGGAAATCTCCTCGACAGAGTTTACCTTCCTACCTGTTGGAGCGCGTTCGGTGTGCCATTGGGAATAGTTGGTCATCATCTCATCGAGAAGTTTCGTGGCAGCACCAAGTGTAGTTGACATAAAGGTTCCTCCCGCGGACGAATCTAACAAGTTCCGCGAGGTAAAGTTCAAGCCTGCATAAAAAGTTTGGATAACATCCAAGTAGTCAAACCATGAGTAGGGCAGTTCTTGACAAGAGATTTCATGCGTTCCCAAGCTTGGGCAACGTGTTCATTATCCAATTGTTTAAAATTCATTATGTTACTCCTTAGTTGGATAATTTTAGCAGGGGGATAGTACTTCCCAATAAAGGCATCCTTGCACTTGTCCCAAGAATCTATGCTATTCCTAGGCAAGGATTGAAACCAGATTTTAGCTCCTCCTCTCAGGGAGAAAGGAAAAAGCTTAAGCTTAACAATATCACCATCTATTTCGGTGTACTTTTGCATATCACAGAGCTCAACAAAATTATCTAAGTGCAAAGCAGCATCATCTCCAGCACCGGAGAATTGATCTTTCATAACTAGGTTCAGTAAAGCAGGTTCAATCTCATAAGAGGGTGCTGAAGTGGCAGGTGTAGCAATAGGCGTGCAGATAAAGTCATTGTTGTTATGACTAGTGAAGTCACACAACTTGGTGTTCTCGGTGGAACCCATAGCAGTAGCAAGCAAGATAACTATTTTTGTGATTTTTGGTAAGGGACACTAAAGCAAAAACTGAAAGGTAAACTAACAAGACTAAAAAGCAAAGGTAAAAGATAGTGTGGAACTCCCCTATCTTGAAGAGTGGAGTCCCCGGCAATGGCACCAGAAACTTTGCTTGGTGGCTTCTCGCCCCTCATTGGTTACCCCAAGTGAAAGGTTTGAGATGTAGCGTAACGGCAAGTTTCCCTTGGCAAGATACCAAGGATCGAATCCCGTGAGACTCTGAGGGCCAACAAGTAGGTGTCAACGCTAACGGCGCCAACTTAGCGGTTGACAGGACCTGCACACAGATACAAATAACTTTGCTCCCAACGAGTACAGAGAGGTTGTCAATCCCTCCGGCCTTGCTGTTTACAAAGGATCAAACGCAAGAGGTAATAGTGATAGGTATGACTGCAACTAGGAAATAAGAACAGGAAGTAAATAGCGGGTGTGATCAGTTATGGTAATATGGACCGGGGTCCCATGATGTTCACTAGTGATGTCTCTCTCCCAAAAGACGATAAAACAGCTAAGCGAGGTAAACAAATTACAGCTGGGCAATTGACATGATTATGTGCGCAAACCAATGCTAACTATGCTGTAAAGAAAGGTAGAGGCTCAAAAGCATGGGCGGTACGCCAAGGCAAGTAGACCGAAATCCATCTGCATCTACTACTAATCATCCACCTTGAGATATCTATCCAGAACATCTCGCTGGTATTAAGTTGCGAGTCCCACCCAAAGTGTAAACTCAAAGCAACAGACAACTGCATTAACAGAACTTTGCGTAAAGTAAACAATCCTTGCACCCGCAAGTACAAGCACCGTTGTTTTCCCCCTTGTGGCAACAACACATCCCCTAGACTCATGTTTCTGTCACTCAAACTAGTCATCAAGGGGCATGAACCCACAATCAAGCATAACGTTCCCTCTTGGAGTTACTACCTAGTACTTGGCCAAAGCAATAAACAGCAACGGAGAACATGCAAGAATTACTCAAGAACATAAATATAAAAGAGGTGAATCAAATATATTACTCACACACAATCTGAACATAATCTCATAATCCATCGGATCCCAGCAAACTTAGCAGAGGAACATCATAAAGATTACATATGTGCCTTGATCATGTAGGGCAGCTCACGAGGTCTAATCCATGAAGAACAAAGAGGGGAGGAGAACATCACATAGCTACTGGTCATGGACCCATGGTCCAAGGGGGACTACTCACAACTCATCCGGGAAGCGTCCATGATGGTGGAGAAGCTCCCGGTGGTGGTTCTCCCCTCCGGCAAGGTCCCGGGAAGAGTTCTCCTGGTGCTCCCGATCTTGGAAGCACGGCGGCGGCGGAACAGAGGCGAGATCGTAAAAAAGGGTTCCGTCCTCGAGGGTTTCGGGACACGAGCAATATATATGCAAAAGGGGGTCACCAGAGGCGGAGGTGGGGCCCCAGGCGCCCCCCTGGCGCGGCCAGGGGTGGGGCCGTGCTGGGTGGCCGCCTGGGCCACCCCAGGCTCCCCTCTGGCCCTGCTTTGGTTTTTCTTGAAGCTCCCGATACGCTGATTTTTCCTGTATTTTTCCCGGAATTTTTAGGGCACTTTTAATATGGGGGAAACCTGAAATAGAAAAACAGCAGAAAACTGGAACTGGCACTGTGGTCCACTGAGTTAATAGGTTAGTCCAAATATGATCAAAAGTGTATGGAAGTGCATAAATATCATAGCAATATCACACAAAAGAGGCATGGAGCAAGCAGGAATTATAGATACGTTTTGGATGTATCACCGTCGCGAGGACGACGGAAGCCTTGCCTTGTGCAAATTGATGCCGCTTGATAATGATACGTGTGATATTAAGATACCATCGCTTAAGGGTAAGGCCTGGGCAGGCACAAATGGAGATTGGGTTGTTTATATTGGGAACAACTATGAGTGGGAACTTGTGAATCTGTGCACTCGTCACTGGGTTCCACTTCCAAAAATCTCAGACTGCCATGAGGTTCAGCACACAGATAGTCTACGTACGTTCAGATACGATCATCATGACATTCGTCTACGGAAGATAGTAATTTCTTGAGTTCCCAACCGCTCTTGGGAATACAAGAACTATGATGTTGTTGCTATCTTTGACAAGCTTGTTGCCGTATTTGCTTCCACGGATGGATGTATATCGCTCAAAAATCAATTTATGTACACGAATGGTTACTGTGATGCAATTCAATATGAGCGTCTTGTGTTGGCTGCCACCACTCGTGGCACTGTTTTTGCATGGGATCCTTATTGTTTCGGTACATTTATCTTCCACCGTAATTAGAATTGTTTCATCCACATGCATGCTAGTTAGTATCACCGTACTAATTAAACTTCTTGTGTTTCCACGGTCCTATGAAAATTCCACCACCTATACTTGAAAAAATTTATAACCAAGGGGGAGATGACGATGGTGATGATCACGAGCATGAGGACGAGCAGGACCTATATACTCAGTGGCGCTTGGCAACTTATTCCGATGGATCACCTCTTTTTGTATGTATACATGGCACTGCTGATGTTACTAACGAAGCAGGTGTTGTCTCCCATTGTTTCACTATCTGGACCTATTCCAACATCCGTTGCAGGGTATTCCGGATGGATACTAGTGTAGTAGCGCTAGCACCTCCTTCTCCCTGGTGAAATATTGATAGTCTTGGAGAAAACTCGCTCTTCCTTGGACAAAACTATCCAATGACGGTGAAAGGTGATCCAGCTGCTGTCGACACAACGTTACTACCATTTATGAGAAAGAATTGGATCTATACCTTGGACATTGCTATGGTTCCCTACCCTGGCTATCACAATATGTGTCTTGATATAGGCCGCTTCAGCCTGGATGATCAGTCATGCGTTGGTCTCGAGATTGACAATAGCTGGCCCTTCCCAGAGAATCGGTTATGGTTCAAAGCAAGCATTTCCAATGCTGAGGATTGGTTGAGCTGAAGTTCATTTCATCGCTTTGTTATTTATTGTGTGAGAAACACTTTACTATACTAGAATGTTTTGGTGGAAATAGTCTATAATCCAACATGTGTCCTCATTGTTGTTGTGTGTTGATGACTTGTTGTATGTAATGAATGTCACATTTGCATATGCCTCCCATCAACTCACGCATGCTTGCACGTCACACGGGTCGCGTGGTGACACGTATATTATTTTTCTATTTGGATGACAAAAAAAAGTACAATGCCACTTTGTATTGGTGTCCATATGAACAGTGCTAGTGATTTTAGTTGCAAAAATTAGATAGTGCTAGTGATTTTTAGCTGCATATTTTGAAAAATCGCATTCTTACAAGGTTGATAAATGGCAATGTTACTAGATAAACAAATGTCAATCTTTCCAGTTTGACAAATGGTAACATACCCAAAATGGCAGATATGCTAATCTTACCCAATTGTTTGTACGTGGTTGCACACGGGTCATGCAAAACAACCGTTTGCGTTGTAGGGGTGCAGAAATCCTGCTCGGCACATTTTCCCTTGGATTCCTGGGGAAGTTGTCACTACAAAAAAAGACACATCCATGACATTTTGGGCCGAACGAAACTTTTTTCTATCATACTTATGACACTTCTATAACAATAATTGTGACAAAACACGGTATCATCATAGATGTGGTTGGGTCCTACTTCTATGACAAAAAATCATGACAGAAAATCGGCTTTTCGTCCTGGGCGGACCAGAGACGCAACTGCATGACATTCTTTGGGCCATCCATGATGGAAAAAACCATGGTAGAAGCGAGGGCGAGGAAAATATCGGGGTGTTCCCGGTTACGATGGGTGGTCGAGGCCGAGCGATGCGCATTTCTCTCGTACACGCACGTGCGTGGGTGCGAGGCGTTGGGCTCTAACTGAACCCGAGCAAGGCGTTGGGCTCTAACTGAACACGGGTGATTGCACTGCAGGCTATGCGTTACTGAACCCGAGCGATCGATCGATGACTGTTAACTGAACCCGATCGAGCGATTCCTTCGCTATTGTTGCTGATCGATGCTGCCTCTGCATGAACAGTGAGCGTTGCTGGGGGGTTTGGATGAACAGTTCCCGGTGGGGGTGGCTGAACAGGACCCCATGGTGTAGAACAGGACCCCGATTGATCGAGTCGGTTGGGGCTGCATGAACAGGACCTCTTGGAGGTCTGGATGAATAGGACCACCCCATGGAGTGCTGGATGAACAGTAGACGGTGTAGGGCTGGATGAACAGTAGCTTGTGGAGGGGTGGTTGAACAGGAGCCCGTGGAGAGGGCTGATTGAACAGTAGCCTGTGGAGTAGCGCGTGGTGGAGGCTGAACAGTCGCAGGTGGAGGCAGGAGGATGTCGACGGTGGATGAACAATAGCCCGTGGAGGCTGGAGGGGGTCGACGGTGGAGATGAACAATATCCCATGGAGTCCCGTTTTGCGGTACGCCACACCCCTCCTGATGAACAGGACCTCCGTTTCGATCGTAGCGCTCCAACACAAGTCCGTTTCCTCCGTTTTGCGGTACGCCACACCCCTCCCAATCAACAGGACTCCCGTTTCGAACGTAGGAGGTCCGTTTCCTCCGTTTTGCACTACACGACACCCCTCCCAATTAACAGGACCCCTGTTTCGACTGTAGGAGGTCCGTTTCCTCCTTTTTGCGGTACGCCAGACCCCTCCCGATGAACAGGATCCCGTTTCGAACGTGGCCGGTTAAACACAAGGCCATTTCCTCCGTTCTGCGGTACGCCAGGCCTCGTTTCAATCGACTGTTCCGTCCAAGCCCTCCCGATGAACACGACGATGCATTTTGTTCCGACCCATCCGGCTGGCTCCCCAAAAAATGACGATGACGCTGTTTCTCCGTTCCGACCCAAAATAAAATAAAAGCAAAATAAAATTTTATTCATTGTGGGCTGCCTCCCAAAAGCGCTTTCTTTTATGCCTTTAAGCTAGGCATAATGCAAAGAGATCAAGTTTTGTCAAGAGTAAAAAAATAGCTAGCCTGTATAACAGACTCAAAAGGTAACTTAATCTTCTTTCTAGGGAAGTGTTCCATCCCTTTCATGAGAGGAAATTGGAATATTATATTCCCCTCTTTCATGTCAATGATGGCACCAGCGGTGCGAAGAAAAGGACGTCCCAAAATAATTGGACAAGAAGGTTCACATTCAATATCCATAATAGTAAAATCAACGGGAACGTAATTGTCATTGACAATGATAAGAACATCATTGATCCTCCCCAAAGGTTTCTTTATGGAAGAATCAACAAGACGAACACCAAAAGAACAAGAATCAAAAGGTTTCAATTTAAGCATATCATATATTCTTTTGGGCATAACGGAGGTACTAGCTCCAACATCACATAAAGCATAGCAAGAGAAGTTATTTAACTTAATTTTAATCATAGGATCCCAACCATCTTCTAGCTTTCTAGGTATGGAGGCTTCTACCCTAAGTTTCTCCTCCCTAGCTTTGATGAGAGCATTAGTGATATGCTCTGTGAAGGCAAGGTTAAGCGTGCTAGTGCGGGGATCTCTAGACATCTTGTGAAGGAAATCAATAACTTCGGTAAGGGTGCAATTATCAAAATTAAGGTCACTACTATCAAGTAAAGTGGTAGTGGTGTCCTTTAGGCTCACTTGTTTGGTAGTTTCTATGGTCATAGCATCACCATTAATAGGTCCAACGGGACCAGGAGTGCATTGGGTGCTAAGAGTTTGGATATCCTCAACAACTTGGATAGTAGCAATAGTGTGGTGGGTAGGAAGGTTCTTAATTCTATCTTCTTCCTCCTTTTCTCTAGCCCATCTCTCTTTAAGTTTAGCCAACATCCTAATGTTTTCATTAATTTGCACTTGAATAGCATTCATAGGAGTGGTCTTCCTCTCCTCAAGAGGGGAAGTTCTAATTTTAAGCAACTCTACCTCATGGGCTAACTTGTCTACCTTCGAAGAGAGATCATCTAGTTTGTTTAGTTTTTCTTCTACAATCTTATTGAAGGCTTTTTGGGTAGTGATGAAATCTTTAAGCATAATCTCTAGTTCAGAAGTGGAGTTCTTGATGCTAGGATAAGCATTGTTGTTCCCATAGGAATTAGAGGGGAACGGTCTAGGATTGCTACCAAAATTACTCCTATAAGCATTATTATTGAAATTGTTTCTAGAGATAAAGTTCACATCTACTTGATCTTGAGCAATCAAAGAATTTAAAGGAACATCACGAGGATCAACAAAAGATTGCTTGGAAAGTAAAGACATGACCAAGTCAACTTTTTCGTTTAGGGAGGATATCTCCTCGACAGAGTTTACCTTCCTACCTGTTGCAGCGCGTTCGGTGTGCCATTGGGAATAATTGGTCATCATCTCATCGAGAAGCTTCGTGGCAGCACCAAGTGTAGTTGACATAATGGTTCCTCCCGTGGCCGAATCTAACAAGTTCCGCGAGGTAAAGTTCAAGCCTGCATAAAAAGTTTGGATAACCATCCAAGTAGTCAAACCATGAGTAGGGCAGTTCTTGACAAGAGATTTCATGCGTTCCCAAGCTTGGGCAATGTGTTCATTATCCAATTGTTTGAAATTCATTATGTTACTCCTTAGTTGGATAATTTTAGCAGGTGGATAGTACTTTCCAATAAAAGCATCTTTGCACTTGTCCCAAGAATCTATGCTATTTCTAGGCAAAGATTGAAACCAAATTTTAGCTCCTCCTCTCAAGGAGAAAGGAAAAAGCTTGAGCTTAACAATATTACCATCTATTTCTTGGTACTTTTGCATATCACAGAGTTCAACAAAATTGTTTAAGTGTAAAGCAGCATCATCTCCAGCACCGGAGAATTGATCTTTCATAACTAGGTTCAGTAAAGCAGGTTTAATTTCATAAGAAGGTGCTGAAGTGGCAGGTGTAGTGATAGGCGTGCAGATAAAGTCATCGTTGTTATGACTAGTGAAGTCACACAACTTGGTGTTCTCGGTGGAACCCATAGCAGCAAGCAAGCAAGATAACTATTTTTGTGATTTTCGATAAAGGATACTAAAGCAAAAACTGAAAGGTAAACTAACAAGACTAAAAAGCAAAGGTAAAAAATAGCGTGCAACTCCCCTATCTTGAAGAGTGGAGTCCCCGACAATGGCGCCAGAAAACTTTGCTTGATGGCTTCTCGCCCCTCGTTGGTTACCCCAAGTGGAAGGTTTGAGATGCAGTGTAGCGGTAGTTTTCCCTTGGCAAAGATACCAAGGATCGAATTCCCCTGAGACTCCAAGGATCAACAAGAAGGTGTCAACTGCTAGCGGCGCAACTAGCGATTGACTGGACCTGCACACAGATACAAATAACTTTGCTCCCAACGAGTACAGAGAGGTTGTCAATCCCTCCGGCCTTGTCGTTTACAAAGGATCAAACGCAAGAGATAATAGTGATAGGTATTACTGCAACTAGTAAGTAATAACTGAAAGTAAATAGCGGATGTGATCAGTGATGGTAATATGGACCGGGGTCCCATGATGTTCACTAGTGATGTCTCTCTCCCAAAAGACGATAAAACAGCTATGCAAGGTAAACAAATTACAGCTGGGCAATTGACAGGATTATGTGCGCAAACCAATGCTAACTATGCTACAAAGAAAGGTAGAGGCTCAAAAGCATGGGCGGTACGCAAAGGTAAGTAGACCGAAATCCATCTGCATCTACTACTAATCATCCACCTTGAGATATCTATCCAGAACATCTCGCTCGTATTAAGTTGCGAGTCCCACCCATAGTGTAAACTCAAAGCAACAGACAACTGCATTAAAAGAACTTTGCGTAAAGTAAACAATCCTTGCACCCGCGAGTACAAGCACCGTTGTTTTCCCCCTTGTGGCAACAGCACATCCCCTAGACTCATGTTTCTGTCACTCAAGCTAGTCATCGAGGGGCATGAACCCACAATCAAGCATAACGTTCCCTCTTGGAGTTACTACCTACTACTTGGCCAAAGCAATAAACAGCAACGGAGAACATGCAAGAATTACTCAAGAACATAAATATAAAAAAGGTAAATCAAATATATTATTCAAACACAATCTGAACGTAATCTCATAATCCATCGGATCCCAGCAAACTCATCATAGCAACAACATAAGGATTACATATGTGCCTCGATCATGTAGGGCAGCTCACGAGGTCTAATTAGTGAAGAACAAAGAGGGGAGGAGAACATCACATAGCTACTGGTCATGGACCCATGGTCCAAGGGAGACTACTCACAACTCATCCGGGAGGCGTCCATGGTGGTGGAGAGGCTCCCGGTGGTGATCCTCCCCTCTTGCAGGGTGCCGGGAAGAGTTCTCCTGGTGCTCCCGATCTTGGAAGCGCGGCGGCGGCGGAACAGAGATGAGATCGATAAAAAGGGTTCCGTCCTCGAGGGTTTCGGGACGCGGTGTAAATATATGCCAAAGGGGGGCATCAGCGGAGGCCTGGGGGGCCCAGGCGCCGCCCCCGGCGCGGCCAGGAGGGGGGCTGCACCACCAGGGCGCCTGGAGCCCTGGTGGCCCCCCTCCGGCCCTACTTTGGCCGCATGGAAGCTTCCGGAACGCTGATTTTTTATATATTTTTCCCGGAATTTTTCTGGTAGTTTACGTAATGGGAAAACCTGAAATACAAAAACAGCAGAAAACAGAAACTGGCACTGGGGTGCACTGAGTTGATAGGTTAGTCCAAATATGATCAAAAGTGTATGGAAGTGTATAAATATCATAGCAATATCACACAAAAGAGGCATGGAGCAAGCAGAAATTATAGATACGTTTTGGACGTATCAACTGTCTGACCGATAAGATAAATCGGCCGATATGGCGATAAATCGGCCGATATGCCGATAAACTGGCCGATTTACCCCTTATCATGGGTCGACCGATAAGTTCCTGATAAGCGATATCCCCAACATTGTGCTTAATACATCGGCTATACAAAACATAGCCATTAATTGCAACTGGTATTGGTAGGATTGAACTGGTGAGTACATACTTGGTAAGTCCTGAGAGGTAGTTGTTGGGGCACTTCATCTTGGCTAGAGCCCGCCCAAAGTCAACGGCGACGGAGGCGAGCTATTCCTTTGGGTCGAAGCATGGATCAGTGCCACTGACATGTGTACCTACATGCTACCAATAAATGGTAGAAGTTAAACTGCAATTGCATAAATGATGTGAAATACTGTAAGACATGGGATGCAGCTAACCTCGACGGCAAACAATAGCATCGACCGTATGGCCCTGTGTAAGTACATGGACAAGCATGTTAAGTAGAACAGGGTTAGCATCCACCAAAAATAGAAAATGGGCAGCATCTCTAGTATATCTTCATTGCGGAGAGTAGCATGGTAGCAAATGGAAAAATTAAAAAATGGATACAACTGTTAATTGCAACACGCTTAATCATCCTAAGTCATGTTTTGTAAGTTTGTAGCCATTAAAATACAAATGTTTAAAAATGGATCCAACTATTAATTGCAACAAGCTTAATAGACAATGAAACCGGTACTAATAAAAATGCAATGGGCATAGTTAAACATCACAAGGCAGGTGCTGCCAGAGCAGAGAATGGCCCATATGTCTATAAAAAGGTAGGTAAAGTAGCAAAAACGTGTTAGACATGTTTAGTAGAACATGCTTAATACATCGACGGTACAGAACATAGCAATTAATTGCAACTGGTATTGGTAAGCTTGAACTGGTGAGTACATGCTTGGTAAGTCCCGAGAGATAGTTGCTGGGGCACTTCATCTTGGCCAGAGCCCGCTCAAAGTCAGCAGCGGTGGAGGCGAGTTGTTCCTCGGGGACGAAGCATGGATCAGTGCCACTAACATGTGTACCTACAGGCAACCAGTAAATGGTAGAAGTTAAACTTTAATTGCACAAATGATGTGAAATGTTGTAAGACATGGGATGCAGCTAACCTCGACGATAAACAACAACATCATCCGTTATGACCCTGCGTAAGTACATGGACATGCATGTTAAGTACAACAGGGTTTGCATCCACTAAAAATAGCAAATGGGCAGCATCTCTAGTGATACCCCGAGTCATGTATTGTAAGTTTTTTGCTGGTATTGGTGGAATTGAATTGGACACGGTAATATTTGAACATCACACAGTGTGTAGTACTGAAATAAACAAGGCACGAACATGCTTAATACATCAACCATACAAATCATAGCCGTTGCAAGTGGTATTGGTAAGATTTAGCTGGTCAGATCTTACCTGTTAAGTCATGGGGGGTAGTCGCTTGGGGGACTTCATCTGGGCCAGAGCCTGCACCATGTCAGCGGCGGTGGCGGAGGCGAGGTGTTCCTCCGAGTCAACATGCACAGCGACCATCACGCCATGGACCGCCATCAGCTCCTGGCGGTGGGGATTTGGAGGCATGAGGATGTTTCGCAGGCGCCATTTAAGCAATCGGTCCAGGGCCGTGATAGAGATCGGTGGGTTACGTGACTCGATCCGAGCAGAACGTAGAAGTGGTTGAAGCTGGGGTTGCGGCGGCGGTTTGAGATGCCGGTAGGGGGAGGCACGAGGGGGGGGGGGCTACTGAGGGTGAGGATGTGGTTGGAGGAATAAATTCTGAAATCGCACGCCTAAAGAAAAATTTGCTGCGAAACTTGAAACTTGGGCGGGGGAAACACACAACGCAGACGAAGCACGTAAAATACTCGTGTCCGAGAAAAAAGAAAGTTGGCAGATCCCGTCTCCAAAAAATGTACACGTGTACTTGATTTTTTGGGTCAATGGTACGCTTGGTTTATTAGGAAACATCGCACAAGTACCTGACTTATGCAAGAGCTCAACGACAAATGACAACAGAAATTTGGCTTCCCTTGCAATTTTGCTCGTTCATTATCACACACGGTTCATCTCTGTCGCTTCCGGAAACAATGTGCGATGAGCCTATTGTGTGTTGCGTTATGATTGGCCGGAACCCCAGCCACGCGGATCACGCATGTGCACCATAGGATGCGTCGCGATCGAACGGCAATCCACGTCCCTCACATCACACCCGTGCACGTGTAGCTGGATTGGATTTATATGCGCTAAATGCCTAAAAAATGCACATAATCCCCTAAATATGGTAAATGAGCCTGAAAAATGCCAAATTTGAACACGGTGATTCGCGGGGTGTATGTTCGTCGTAGAAAAAAACTCCAAGGCAAAGAATGAAGAAAATTTAGATTCCCTTTCAATCTTGGTGATTTTCCTCTCAAAAGTATGGAACTTCTTTGATGATGGTTCGATTTATGAAGACCATGCATGACGACATAGGCCAAACCTTCTTTAATTTTTACCAGTGCATGGTGAGGTCATACCATGGCACACCATGCCAGGCATCATGTTTTTCAAGCATTTGTTCATTTTTTCTATAGTTGAAAACCCAATAAATAAACGTTTGTGGTTGACTATTGCCACACATTTCATCAAAATATCTGTCCCTTCCTTGTAAAATGCATGAGAATTTACTAAACGACACAAGCATGGTTTTCGAGGATGTTCTTGTGCAACCTTTCATGCACCGATTGTTTGAACTTGAATTATGTGCATTAATGCCTAGAAATGCACGTAATCCCCTAAATATGGATAATGAACCCGGAAAAGTGTCAAATTTGAACACGGTGATTTGCAGGTTGTATGTTCGTCGTAGAAATAAACTGGTGGACAAAGGACAAAGGAAATTTGGACCCCCCTTCAATCTTGGCGATTTCCCCCTCAAAACCATGAAACTTCCACGGTGATGGTTCGATTTATGAAAAGTGTGCATCACGACATAAGGAAAACATTCTCCAATTTTTATCAGGGCTGGTGAGGCCATACCATGGCACCGCGCTAGGCGTCATGTTTTTGAACCATGTGTTTCATTTTTGGCATAGTTGTTAACCCAGTAAACGACGCGTTTATGGTTGACTATTTCCACACATTTCCTTGAAATATTTGTCCATTCCTTGTGTAAAAGATATGAGAAGCATGGTATTTCCAGACCGTTCTTGTGCTCCTTTTCATACACCAGTTCTTCGAATTTGAATTATGTCCATTAGTGCCTTGAAAATGCACATAATCCCATAAATATGGTAAATGAGCCCGGAAAAATGTCAAATTTGATCATGTTGCATTTGAAGCGATGTGTTGGTCGTTGGAAAAAACTGAATGACAAACTAGGATGGAAATTTGGACCCCCCTTCAATCTTGGGGATTTCCCTCTAGAAAGCAAGGAACTTCCTCGCTGATGGTTCGATTTATGAAGGGCGTACATGACGACATAAGCCAAACCTTCGCAAATTTTTGCCAGTGCATGGTGAGGTCATACCATGGCACCATGCCAGGCGTCATGTTTTTTAAGAATTTATTTCATTTTTTCTATAGTTGAAAACTCAACAAACAAACATTTGTGCTTGACTATTTCCACACATTTCATCGAAATATTTGTCCCTTCCTTGTAAAATGCATGAGAATTTACTAAATGGCACGAACATGGTTTTCTAGGCCGTTCTTGTCCACCCTTTCATGCACCGATTGTTTGAACTTGAATTATGTGCATTAATGCCTAGGAAATGCACGTAATCCCCTAAATATGACAAATGAATCCGGAAAAGTGTCAAATTTGAACATAGTGATTTGCAGGTTGTATGTTCATCGTAGAAAAAACCTCATGGACAAAGGACAAAGGAAATTTGGATCCCCCTTCAATCTTGGTGATTACCCCCACGAAACCATGAAACTTCCTCGGTGATGGTTTGATTTATAAAAGGCGTGCATCACAACATAAGGAAAACATTCTCCAATTTTTACCAAGGCTGGTGAGGCCGTACCATGGCACCGTGCCAGGCGTCATGTTTTTGAACCATGTGTTTCATTTTTGGCATAGTTGTTAACCCAGTAAACGACGCGTTTATGGTTGACTATTGCCACACATTTCCTTAAAATATTTTCCTTGTGTAGAAGATATAAGAATGTACTAAATAAGACAAGCATGGTATTTCCAGACCGTTCTTGTGCACCTTTTCATGCACCAGTTCTTCGAATTTGAATTATGTCCATTAGTGCCTTGAAAATGCACATAATCCCATAAATATGGTAAATGAGCCCGGAAAAATGTCAAATTTGATCATGTTGCATTTGAGGCGGTGTGTTGGTCGTTGGAAAAAACTGAATGACAAACTAGGACGAAAGTTTGGACCCCCCCTTCAATCATGGGGATTTCCCTCTTGAAAGCATGGAACTTCCTCGGTGATGGTTCGATTTATGAAGGGCATACATGACGACATTAGCCAAACCTTCGCAAATTTTTGCCAGTGCATGGTGAGGTCATACCATGGCACCATGCCAGGCGTCATGTTTTTTAAGAATTTATTTCATTTTTTCTATAGTTGAAAACTCAACAAACAAACATTTGTGGTTGGCTATTGCCACACATTTCATCGAAATATTTGTCCCTTTCTTGTAAAAGGCATGAGAATTTACTAAATGGCACGAACATGATTTTCTACGCCATTCTTGTGCACCCTTTCTTGCACCGATTGTCTGAACTTGAATTATGTGCATTAATGCCTAGGAAATGCACATAATCCCCTAAATATGACAAATGAATCCGGAAAAGTGCCAAATTTGAACACGGTGATTTGCAGGTTGTATGTTCATCATAGAAAAAAACTTGTGGACAAAGGACAATGGAAATTTGGATCCCCCTTCAATCTTGGTGATTTCCCCCTCGAAACCATGAACCTTCCTCGATGATGGTCCGATTTATGAAAGGCGTGCATCACGACATAAGGAAAACATTCTCCAATTTTTACCAGGGCATGGTGAGGCCATACCATGGCACCACGCTAGGCGTCATGTTTTCCAACCATGTGTTTCATTTTTTGTATAGTTGTTAACCCAGTAAACGACGCGTTTATGGTTGACTATTGCCACACATTTCCTTGAAATATCTACCCATACCTTGTAAAAGGCATGAGAATGTACTAAATAAGACAAGAACGGTTTTCCAGACCGTTCTTGTGCACCTTTCCATGCACCGGTTTTTTGAATTTGAATTATGTCCATTAGTGCCTAGAAAATGCACATAATCCCATAAATATGGGAAATGAGGCCGAAAAAATATCAAATTTGAACACATTGCATTTGAGGCGGTGTGTTGATCGTTGGAAAAAAACCGAATGTCAAACTAGGACAGAAATTTGGATTCCCCTTCAATCTTGGGGATTTCCCTCTCGAAAGCATGGAACTTCCTCGGTGATGGTTCGATTGATGAAGGGCGTGCATGACGGCATAAGCCAAACCTTCTCAATTTTTTACAAGTGCATGGTGAGGTCATACCATGGCACCATGCCAGGCGTCATGTTTTTTAAGCATTTCTTTCATTTTTTCTATAGTTGAAAACCCAACAAACATTTGTGGTTCACTATTGCCACACATTTCATCGAAATATATGCCCCTTCCTTGTAAAAGGCATGAGAATATACTAAATGGCACGAGCATAGTTTTCTAGGCCGTTCTTCTTTACCCTTTCATGCACCGATTGTTTGAACTTGAATTATGAGCATTAATGCCTAGGAAATGCACATAATCCCCTAAATATGGCAAATGAATCCGGAAAAGTGCCAAATTTGAACATGGTGATTTGCAGCTTGTATGTTCATCGTAGAAAAAAACTCATGGACAAAGGACAAAGGAAATTTGGACCCCCCTTCAATCTTGGTGATTTCCCCCTCGAAACCATCAAACTTCCTCGGTGATAATTCGATTTATGAAAGCCGTTCATCACGACATAAGGAAAACATTCTCCAATTTTTACCATGGCATGGTGAGGCCATACCATGGAACCACGCCAGTCATCATGTTTTCCAACCATGTGTTTCATTTTTTGTACAGTTGTTAACCCAGTAAACGACGCGTTTATGGTTGACTATTGCCACACATTTCCTTGAAATATCTACCCATTCCTTGTAAAAGGCATGAGAATGTACTAAATAACACGAGCATGGTTTTCCAGACCGTTCTTGTGCACCTTTTCATGCACCAGTTGTTCAAATTTTAATCATGTCCATTAATGCTTAGAAAATGCACATAATCCCATAAATATGGTAAATGAGCCTGGCAAAATGTCAAATTTGAACATGTTGCATTTGTGGCGGTGTGTTGATCATTGGAAAAAAATTGAATGACAAACTAGGACGCAAATTTGGATTCCCCTTCAATCTTGGGGATTTCCCTCTCGAAAGCATGAAACTTCCTCGATGATGGTTCGATTTATGAAGGGCATGCATGACGACATAAGCCAAACCTTCTCAAATTTTTACCAGTGCATGGTGAGGTCATACCATGGCACCATGCGAGGCGTCATGTTTTTTAAGCATATATATTTGTTATAGTTGAAAACCCAACAAACAAACATTTGTGGTTGACTATTGCCACACATTTCATCAAAAAACCCGTCCCTTCCTTGTAAAAGGCATGAGAATTTACTAAATGGCATGAGCATGGTTCTCCAGGCCGTTCTTGTGCACCCTTTCATGCATCGATTGTTTGAACTTGAATTATGTGCATCAATGCCTGGGAGATGCACATAATCCCCTAAATATGACAAATGAATCCGGAAAAGTGCCAAATTTGAACATGATGATTTGCAGGTTGTATATTCATCGTAGAAAAAAACTCGTGGACAAAGGACAAAGGAAATTTGGACCCCCCCTTTAATCTTGGTGTTCCCCCTCGAAACCATGAAACTTCCTCGGTGATGGTTCGATTTATGAAAGGCGTGCATCACGACATAGGGAAAACATTCTCCAATTTTTACCAGGGCATGGTGAGGCCATAACATGGCACCACGCCAGGCGTCATGTTTTCCAACCATGTGTTTCATTTTTTGTATAGTTGTTGACCCAGTAAACGACGCGTTTATGGTTTACTATTGCCACACATTTCCTTGAAATATCTGCCTATTCCTTGTGTAGAAGGCATGAGAATGTACTAAATAACACGAGCATGGTTTTCTAGACCGTTCTTGTGCACCTTTTCATGTACCGATTGTTAGAATTTGATATGTTGCCTAGACTTCAGGACGAGCTCTGCCATGACTCCAGCAAAAACCGCAATCGACTCCAGCAGGCCTAGACTTCATCAGCAACCTCCCCGATGATATGTTGCCATTCATCATATCCCTACTCCCAATAAATATGGGGCGAAGACAACCACCCTTTCTCGGCAGTGGTACCCCCTATGGATCCTCACCCCTGTCGACCTCCTCGACACCCATGAGCTCTGCCATGGCTATCGCAAAAGCTTGGATGCATTCTCCCTGATCCTCGACAGTCACCATGGCCCAATTAGAGGCCTTATCACTGGCAAGTTCCATTCCAATGGCAAGGACCGAGCCAAGCTTGACAAGTGGTTCCAATCCCCCGCCATAGATCAACTCGAGGAGCTCAGTTTTAATGATGGGCATATGCGTCGCTGCCAACGTTCGCGCTCCGATTCGCGCCCACGCTGCGCCTCGCCAAGTTCATGAACTTCCATCCCCCCACTTAATGACACACCCGCTCTTTTTCTACCACGAGTGAAGAACCTCGTGCTCGTCGCCGTCTGCATCCCAAAGGATGACTTGGAGTGCCTACTCACGGCTGTACTGCACTCAAGTTCCTTCGTCTTTAGTAGGTGAATTAGTCGAGTACCTTCCACATCACCTCCAGGAATCTCCTGACCATATATGTGTGTTGCTGGTGCTGCAACGAGAGATCACAAAAGGTGGACCACAATATTGTCATTGACGACACACCTTCACTTGTGAGGTTACTTGTAGTTGATCAACAAGGTCCAACAAGAATCAATGTCATTTCTGCGCCGAAATTGAGAACGGTGGGCTACTCGTCTATCACATACTACTATTTTCAGGTACAACATTCACCTTATACCTCTCCTTGTTGATATCAACATTATTTCTAGTTTTGAAGATGTATGGTCGTCTGTCATCCAGCAAAGCTTCACCAAACTCTAGGTACAGTGAAGGTCTTGGCACTAGAATCTATCAGCCCCAACCTGGACCAAGTTGTCAGTTGCCTAAGATGCTTTCCGTGCCTGAAGAAGCTATATATCGAGGTGATGTTCCTTTCCTGTTAAATGTTAACCATAAGGGAGTTCAATTTTTTGGACCTTATCTCAAGTTTACAATGACAATGTACTACAATTTCTGAAGGAATTTTGGAGGATTTCAGGACTTACACCCCCACCCCATATTGGTTGCTTGATTCATATGGGTACAATCCATAAGAATTTCATTGGATTCATATGTACTAGTTTTCTTAGGGAATTTTTCATCCAATCCATCCTCTTGTGAAGAAGGGTACATTTTTCTAGATTGTAATCAAATGCCCATGTTAATCATGTCAGCAAAGATGGAACGTTGGTGCATTTTACAAATCCTGCAAACCAAATAGGCGCATAGTACTATTCATAACTGCATGTAGGCACTAACACGTTCTCTTCTTTTGCAGATAATAATAGGCCCGGAGGTGGATAATGTTTATAACGACAATCACCTCGAATGCCTGGATCTGCATCTCTCAAATATTACTTTGAACTCCTACCGAGGGACCTTATCGGAGATTACACACGCTAGGTTCTTTCTTGCAAGAGCAAGGGTCCTGAGGGTACTGAGGTTGAACGTGCATTTAATTAGGAAAGATGAATGGTATGCTGATCAGAGCCAGCAGAGACTGCAGAATGGAAGAGGCTCCAAAAAAGCCAAACTTCGTATAGGAAGAGCATATGATAGAGTAATTGGAAGTCATTGTGTCAAACCAACACATGACTTGTCAGCGGCTGATCCCTTTGCAAAAATGATGAGGTTTGCAATGTTTGAATTTGGGCATTGTAATCTTTCAATTTGAACCTTGCAATATTTATGGTATTTGTTATATAACGTAATTGGATGTTTAATTTGGTATTGCAATCATGTCATGTTAAAAGTATGTATATGTTGTTCTTCTGTACATAGAGCATAGATGTTCTGCAGACAGAGCATATCACATCTTCTTATATTGAACCATTTCTGTTCTCTTGTCTCAACACAAACAGTTCATCCAAGTGAGCCGCATGCCGTATATCGCACACACCTTAATCTGGATGACCGTTTCTTTTGTGTTGCCTAATCACAAACAGATCATCCGAGTGAACCGTATGTTGTACATCGCACACTCCTTCATTTTGTGATGGCCTGGCTTATTAGGGATGATAGACTACTCATATCAATAAGGAATTCCTTCTTTTCCGGAAGCCCATTCGGATAGAACTCCAAAGTTAAGCGTGCTCAGCTTGGAGTAGTTTCAGGATGGGTGACCGACCGGGAAGTTGCTCCCGGGTGCGCACGAGTGAGGACAAAGTGCACAGAAAAGACTAGTATTCATATGTGAGGCCAGTCTAGATCCCGCCAGGAGTAACGACCACCGGCGGGTGTGTCCGGGGCGTTACAAGTTGGTATCAGAGCCGACCCTCACGGTTACACGGATGTTTGCGGACAGTTTGCAGTCATGTTGTGCATGACGTTTGTGACCCGTCGTGGCACACGGCATGGTACATGTGCTGTCTTGGAAGCACAGACGTTTGTGCCAAGAGGGAACGTTCCTGTGGCCCGACGAGGACGTCGGTTCCTCTGAGTGAGGGTGTATGTGATGGCCTGGCTTATTAGGGATGATAGACTACTCATATCAATAAGGAATTCCTTCTTTTCCGGAAGCCCATTCGGATAGAACTCCAAAGTTAAGCGTGCTCAGCTTGGAGTAGTTTCAGGATGGGTGACCGACCGGGAAGTTGCTCCCGGGTGCGCACGAGTGAGGACAAAGTGCGCAGAAAAGACTAGTATTCATATGTGAGGCCAGTCTAGATCCCGCCAGGAGTAACGACCACCGGCGGGTGTGTCCGGGGCGTTACACATTTGGCAGCCCATTTCTTTTGTTCCTCCTCATCGCAAACAGTTAATTGAACAGAGCCGTATGCCCATCATCGCACCCGCAACCGAAATTTGAACCGTGTTCGATGCATCCGTCATCGCAAATGTTTTGCACCTTTTTGACGGGTTTTTTACATCGTCGTTTGCGATTATTGTATCACACACAGTTTCGTCGAAGGGTCTGTGATCGTAGTGTCGCGTTAGCAGCATCCTACATTGGTGACTAGGAACCTTTTATCGAACCATTTATCATTCCACACGTGCATATGAGTTTTCCACTGAATCAGATATTCCAGGATCATAGTAGTTATAGCATAGAATATAAACTCTTAATGTATGAATACGGAAATATAATAATACAAATTATTGCCTCTAGGGGATATTTCCAACAATAACCCACAAGTGTACGTAGGGGGGCAGTTTTAGCCTTTTTGAACCCAACGAGAAGCTAAAGGTCGAATTTGTATTCTCTAAGGTTCTATCAAGCATTGAAATAACCCTATGCACACCGTATGCTTGCTTTATCTAAAAAAATCTACTTTGCGAGAATAAAATGATAACTTTGCAAGATAATAAAGAACATTAAAATAAAGGTTAGTTGTTGGTTTGTAAAAGAACAATAAAGAAAAGGGTTTTGAAAGAACAATAAAGTAAAAGATTTTCCCTAGGAAATTGGATTTGAAATGATAGTGATAATCATCTATTGTAGTTTTTTTGTAGGAGAGGTCTACGGTAACATGTAGCGAAATCCATTGACTACAAATACTTATGATTGGACCTCTAGCAAGCAGCCACAAATACCAAAGATTCATTAATAAAACCCAACCATAGAATTAATATCTAAGGTCCTCTTTAATCCCATCTGGAACAACTAACAAAGTGGCATTTTGGTTTCAGTCACTCTCACAACCCACAATAAGCAAATCAATGACATATTGCAACACACTACATCAGGGATCATACACGTGTGCACAAAATGGTGGGCACCATACACTAGTGCCGGATGTTGCTAATGCGACACTACAATCAAAGACCCTTCGACGAAACTGTGTGCGATGCATTAATCGCAAATGGTGATGTAAAAAACCATCAAAAAAGATGCAAAACATTTGCGATGGCGGATACGTCAAACACGGTTTAGATTTCAGTTGCGTGTGCGTTGCGGGGCATACGTCTCAGTTTAAGGAACTATTTGTGATGAGGCAAAACAACAAAAACGGGCAGCCAGATGAAGGCATGTGCAATATACGACATATAGTTCACTCGGATAAACTGTTTGTTATGAGGCGGAACAACAGAAAGGGGCAGCCAGATGAAGGTGTGTGCGATATACGACATACAGTTCACTCAGATGAATTATTTGTGATTAGGCAACACAAAATAAATGGTCAGCCAGATCAAGGTGTGTGTGATAGACAACATATGGTTCACTCGGCTGAACTGTTTTCGATTAGGCAACGTAACAGAAACGGTTTAGCCAGATCAAGGTGTGTGCAATGGAGAGCATACACTTCATTCCGTTAAACTGTTTGTGTTGAGCCAAGAGAACAGAAATGTTTCACATAAACAAGATGTGTGTGATATGCGACAAACATCCAATTACATAGGTGGCAAGTACACACATGACATTTCCACACACCAAAGTAAACTATTACATGCATAATTAACTAGGGTTAACGATCATATGAACACGCCACCGTTTCTCGCCATTTACTCACCGGTTTCCCACCGCCACCCATCGATATTGCACATAAACCTAGGCAGCGCACGACGCACGGAGGCAACAAGCGTATCCTGTAGCACACCCACCTTTTCCAAGCATGGAAACCCACCAAAGCATCACTTCTGCCATCAACCTCCTCGACAAGGAAACCAAGAAGGCGCCACGGCCCGTCGAGGCCGAGGTGCTCCCCGGCAACGCGATGGACGATGCCATGATGCGCCTCATCGCCATGGTTGAGCAGACTCTTAGCGCATGGCGCTTCAGCGACGCGAATCAACATAGGCATGTCAGCGTCGAGAGGCTGCAGTGTAATGCCCAGTATGAGATTATACCTCCCACGTGTCGAGGCACGACTTAGAGGCATAATATCATACTAGAATGATCTCAAGAATGGTATCTTTGCACAACTCATGTAAAAGAGGGATAAAATTGCAAAAGAGTAGTTGGCTTACACTCGCCACGTCACACAATGCATTACATAAACATTCATCATTCAAATAACATCACAGTCCGACTACGGACGAAGATCCAAATGAAAGATACCATAATTAAAGCAACACAAGGTCTGGTCGCCCCTAGTAGGAACCACTACTGATCATCGAAGACATCACATTCATACGGCCAAGCTCTTCATCGAGCTTCCAGTGAAGTTCTGAACCATCTCCTGCACTGTTCTCAGCGGTACCTGCATCTGGTGTTGTAGTAACTGTGAGCCACGAGGACTCAGCAATCCCATAACCATGGGTATCAAGACTAGCAAAGCTTTATGGGTATGGAAAAAGGGTAGTGGTGAGGTTGCAGCAGCGGCTAAGCAAAATATGGTGGCTACCTTACGAGTACAAGAGTAAGATGAGAATCTACGCAAGCGGTCGCAAACTAGTAATGATCTCTAAAGATCCTGAACTACCTACAAGTCAAACATAACCCCACCGTGTTCTCTTCTCAAAGTGAAAAGAGACAGTCACAGTTACTCATACAGTTGTGTGTTTTATCTCGGATCCTCTGTCAAGTTTTCTACAACCGGACATTAACAAATTCCAATCTGCCACATAACCGCAGGCACGGCTTTCGAAAGATCATAACCCTGCAGGGGTGTCCCAACTTAGCCCATCACAAGCTCTCACGATCAGCAGAAGTAATAATAATATTACCCCTTATCTTAGGGACAATCCGGTCAGATTCGGAATCCCGGTGCACAAGACATTTCGACAATGGTAAAACAAGTCCAGCAAGACCTCCCAGCGTGCCGACACCCAGATAGTAGCCGCACATATCTTGTCTCAGGCCACGTCCGAATGAGCTATGGTTACAACGACCAGATACCCCAAGTTGCCAAGGGGCGGCGCCGCAAGCTGCTCTATTTGGGACCAACACCATTGGCACTGGCCCCCCTGTTATGTAGAAGAATCCTCAGGGACATGACCCCCTATGCAAATTCATTAATTAATATGTTATTATGAGGCAAATTAAAACCAATGTTGGGCCTTGCTAGAGGAGTTTTATTCAAAGACGAACTGTCCAGGGGTCCCCATATACCCAACCGTGTAAGGAACGCAAAATCAAGGAACATAGCGCCGGTTTATTGGCTCCTAAGGTGGCATGAGTGGAACAAAACACCGAGCAAAAGGCCAAGCCTTCCACCCATTGCCAAGTATATAGGTGTGTTAAGATATATAAGATATATTGTGATATTCCAACAACAAGTTCCAACATGGAACAATCTTCATCTTCACCTGCAACTAACAACGCTATAAGAGGGGCTAAGCAAGCGGGTAACATAGCCAAACAACGGTTTGCTGGGAAGGTGTCAAAGGTTAGAGGTTTCATGGCAACAAGGAGAGGCTAACAACAAAAGATAGGTAGCGCGACATATAACAATAGCATCGAGACATCTAGCATGGCAATGATAGTAAAGGTATCCAAGGGGATGGTCATCTTGCCTGGGATTTCGCAAGGAAGAAGAACAAGTCCATGAAGTAGTCGAACAAATCCTCACAACTCCGGAACGAACCCGAAGCTAACGAGAAAAGCATACCGGAAAGAAGCAAACAACATGGTAAACACACATAGCATAACCATGGCATATGATGCACAACCAAGTATGATGCGTGTCCCGTTTAAATATGCATGGCATGGCAAAGTGCACAAACAAAACTACAAGTTAAGTGGAGCTCAATAAGCAACGAGTTGCATATTGACGAAACACCACATGTTATTTATTTAGTTGACTCTCGTTTATTAACAAGACAAGATTAAATGTTTGTTAACATGGCAAAATGTGAAACTTAAGCAAACTACACTATCTAGTCCTTTTAAATGAGGTCGGAAATAACAACAACAATTCCGGAAACTCCCCATGTGCATAATTTGAATTTGGTACTGTTCTGCCTATTACCACATTTTAATGTTGTTAAACAGCAAAACAAAGTGCACCATGTTAATCTACACATTTTTCCACCCCACTTACATATAAAGTTTATTAAATTTGGAGCTACGGTTATTTAGTTATGAATTAAATCATTTTAGCATGTTATTTACACAAATTAATGCAAACAACAAGTTAAACATTTTTAACAGGGGTGAAAGTGGCATATTATGAAACTAGACAAAATTCTGAGCATTTTTCATATCTAAAGTTTTTACATATAATGCACTGATCATGAGTTATCAAATGCATGATCTAGAGGGACTTTTCTGCAAAACTATAAAACACTGGATAAAAGCTAAAACGTACCGCAGAAAAAAAAGACAAAGGGAACTCGGGCCGAAATTGCTGGGGTTGGGGGAGCTGCTCACATTGGGCCTCACGGCCTGACGAAGGAGCAGCCCACCAGCGGCGCGGGGCTGGGCCTTGGCGTAGAGGGAGGTGGGCCACGCGCAGCTGTGACTTGCGGCCTGGTCGATGCTCTGAGAACGAGCGCCGCTGCTCGATCTCCAGGCACACCGGACGAGCAGAGCTCCTGCTCGTTGCAGAAAGCAGAGGCCGACACCGATGGACTTGGTGGAGGGCGGCACGACGGGAAGTAGGGGTGGCTGGAGGAGGCGGACCGGGAAGAGGACGGAGAGAACGGGCAGCTCCGGCTACCGGCTCGACGTATCTGGACGCAGCGGCTGCAAAGGAGGTCCAGCGGCGGCCTGAGGGAGCAGGGCGGCGCGGTCCGGATGGTTTTGGACGGGGACGAGGCAGATGGCCCGCGGGCTCGCGGGAGGTGGTCGCCAGCGACGAGGTTCGCCGTGTCGCCGGGTCGTGAGGTAGAGGAGCGCTCAGGCGCTGTTGCCTCTTGGGGTGGAGCGCCGGGCATATCCTGTGCGGGTGCTCGGGCGAAGGAGACAGATGCGTGCGAGGCTGCTTGCGGGGGAAGGGTGAGTGGATCGAGGGAGATGGGTGGAGGTAGCGTGCTCGGGATTGGGTGGAGATTGATCCCGAGGTGGGTGATGAGACGGGGCGGCGACGGCAAGGGACAAATTTCCTAGATTTTAGGGTAGGTCTAGTTTAGATAGGGTTTCATTTGCTATATATATAGCAGGTGGGTAATAGGAGGGAGACTTGGATCATCGGATCAAAAATGGACGGTCGAGAATAAAATGCTTTGGGAGTCCAAATAACAAAACGGAGATATTTTAGGGATGTTTGGGGATGATCCGGACCCATCGGTAACGACAGAGCGGTTTGGGTTCGGGACAGTTTCGGACGTGCAGTCGAGGGGGGGGGGGGGGGA
>LR738715.1:295313512-295502308 GCA_902687465.1 Secale cereale | reverse complement strand
CCCCCCACCAAAAGTGTGACAGCCTGATTTTTGCCCTCTTTTATTTGCCAAAGCTTTATTGGAATTTATTTCAAACCTTGGGATTTTTGAATCATTTCATATAGACTTAAAACACTTGGGTACCCTTGACTTTCACCCAAGTGCCTCGTATCCATCTCAAACTAGCATATACCTCTGGACCACCCCAAAATACTTCATGGAATATTTTTCTTATTTGAAAATTATTCATTTTACTCCCCAAAACCCTAGCTAAATTCTTTGTGCTCCAAAGCAACCCCTAGTTTTCTGGCTCACAAAATTCTGAGGAAATTCCTAAATTTTTGGACCCTAAGGCACATTCCTGAGCAAAAATATTGCACTACTTTTCGGAATATTTTTGCTATAGAAAATCTTTTCTATTCTGGACAGAAATGGTAGATTCTACAACAACTTCCATTTTACTTGCTCCACTTCTTCTGAAACTCCTTGTGCATATTCACCTTAGTAATTCTTGACTAGCCTCCAAAGAAAAACCTCCAACTATTCACCATTTTACCTCAGTAAGCTCTCAAATTTTCTGTCCAGAAACTTACCAGGCTAGTTACTTTCATTCTACTACATCTGGAATTGAACCAACCACGGGTAACTCTCCTATCTACCACGAACAACACGCCAGACATGATTTTTGGCACCAAGTCATCCTGCAGGCAGAGTTCGCGCGGTGACCACGCGTGTACACCATGCCATGGCAGTCAGTCGGCGCGCTCTCGATGCCACCGAGCGCTCTGTAGAGCGCGTGCTCGCTTCCGAGCCCGCCCAAGCGCGCCAAACCTTGCCACCATCGTCGTCTTCATCTCTATAGTCCACCTCTGGCGCTCGACGACACCGGAGCTCGCCGCAGCAAGCATAGGCGTGGTCCGGCCAAGGCACAGTGCGGTGCGCACTGTGCTCGTCGCCACCCCCAGCGCCTGTGCTCGTCCCCGTTCGGCCACAACTCCCACATGAATCCGTCTTCTTCTTCCCCCTCTCACTGATGCCAATTCGTTGCTGGGCGCGGCCAGGTGTCGCCGGCGGAGCCCCATTTCCCCCCCTCTCGCTCGCCTATAAATAGACCCTCTCCCAGCCGCTCTGAGCACCCAGCTCCACTCCCACACGACCACAGATCGAGTAGAACCCCGTGGCCCGGCCGGGCAGGCCTCAGGCCACCGTTCCCGAGCCCGAGCTCACCGGCGACCCCCCTCGGGTCGTCGAGGTAGCTCCAAGCCCTCTCCGTCCAAGGCGACCTCACCAGAGCCTCCGCCAGTCTCTGGTGGAGCCTCTTCACCTTGCTGTAGCTGCTGAAAGCGTCGTAGCTCGCCGTCTTCTTCAACTCCGGCGAGCCCCCTGTTCTGCCTCTGCCTCCGAGCTCCATTCCGACGCCGTCCGTCCACCTCTAGCTAGCCTACGGGTACGGGCAGGTGCGCCTCGACCCCCTTCGTCGATCTATTCTTTTCGTTTGAGCCAAGGGGCAGCGTCGCCTGCGTGCACTCCGACGAAGCCGCAACCGCCTCTGCTCATTCCCCTCTCTCCCTCTCACCTGACTAGCGGAGCCCGCTAGTCAGCCTCTCCATACCCGTGTGAAGCGGTATGAGTGGTGGCGCTCTGGGCTTTTACGCCTTCGACGTCACCCTCCTATTCTATTTATTTAAATTTCTAAATTTGAATAAATTCCAGAGAACTTCAAACTGCAATAACTTTTTAACCATAAGTCCAAATGAATTGATTCTTTTTGCATTGTGTTCTTTGTAAAGAAATCTTGCAGCACACCAAAAGTGAGACTATTTGGTGCTATGTAGATTTTCTGGTGAATTTTTGAATGATTCTTGATAGTTTCTTTTTGAACTTTTATTTGTTTTCAGAAGAAGAAACTTGTCTTGAGGATCACCAGGAGGCTTGTGAGCATCATTTGAACTAAGGCAAGCCACAACAACATTTTCATAGTGCCATTTCAATATTTGTGATTTTTCCAACTTGAACAAATGATTTATATTATGCATGTTAATTATTTTGTTAAATATTTTCTTTTGATTACTGTAGTTATTGGGTTCATTTACTTTACAGAAAGTTGGAGTTTGGTTTAAGTTATTAAGATAGTTAAAATAAAGTTGGGACATTGAGAATGATTATGGACATTCATATGTGAAGTTACTTTCTTTTGCATAAGTAATTATGATAAAATTTTGCTAAGTTAAAATTTTGTTTTGTATGAAAAGTAAAGCATAACCAGAAAAAATAGTGAAGTTAGGATGATAAAAGTAAAGTTGGCCCAATTATACTTTTGTAGGGCATTGTATTTGTTTATGTGTTGCATTTCGGTTTACTGCATGGCATTGTATGCCACCGGTTATTTATTTCTTCTTTAAGTTGAAACTGTTAATAAGTCAACTTGAATAAATTGTTGACCGGGTAATGGTGCCACTGAATCGAGTCTTTCCCAGTGCAACCACATTTACCTTTATGGGAAGGTCTTGATTTTGTCCATTGACATGCCTCCTGTCGGTACCTCCAGATAGGGAAGGTTATGGGCATGCAGTACCCTGGCCCGGTAAGCAGACATAACCTTGTGTGCCCGTAGTAAATTTTTATGGTACCCAGTTCCCGTTTGGGACAATTTTTGTTTGGCCACGACGGTGGTCGGTGTGCCTTTGGTAGGCACAGGGCCACCCATGACTATTCCAGTAGGAAACAAGTCGGAGTGTGTCGGGGGAAACTGTCCGCCACGAACACCTATGGGACCGGAGCCCCTTGTCTGTGCGGTACGAGGGCGGAGGGAGCACAAAGAGCAGATCGTAGCGAGCACGCGGGCAGTTTTACCCAGGTTCGGGCCGCGGTAGACGCGTAAAACCCTACTCCTGCTTGGTTGTGTATTGAGTTTTAGCGCTCGGGAGCTTGAAGAAGCAGCTACACCAAGCGCGAGAGTGATCTAGGTTCCGAACCCCCTCCTCGTTGTGCATGGGCCTCCTTTTATAGTGTAAGGGGTCACCGACAGGTGTCAACGTAGGAGAAAGGGGTAAAAATGTAAAAGAGGTGGTAGTTGTAACAGTGCGGGAATAGTGGAGCTACAGTACGGAACAGTGGTCTATACCTACTTTAACAGTGGGGGACAAGGGCATTTAATGCCCGTCGCCGTCGACCCCAAAAGCTCCCGCTCTTGCGTCTCCGTCCGCCACGGCGATGGATCCACCGCCGTGGAGTGCCACCGTGTACCCCAGGCTGCACAGCCATCCGCCACGCGTCCCTGGATAGGCCCCAGGGCGACGCGTGGGCCGATGAGCTGGAGCGCGGGCACACAGCGCAGTCTTCCCGGCAAGCACCTTGCCGGGGCCTTGATCTTGCCGGGCCCGGGAGCTTGCCGCTCCCCGGGCCCTTGCCGGGGCGCATATAGCGCCGGGGCGTGTCCTCTAGTCTTCCTGGCAAGCTCCTCTTGCCAGGGCCTTGTGTTAGTGGGGCAGTCCTGAGCCTGGTACGGCCTTCCCGGCAAGCTCCTCTTGCCGGGGTCTCGGTCTTCTTTCTTGTATACTTTGTTTTTGAATGGTTTAATAGGGAGCAGGAAGGTCTCCGGCGAGCACGCGGTAAACCCTGCCGCGGGAAGCTGCAACTGCCCGTGCACAAGTTGGGGTACTGAGGTACCCCTACCTTAGTACACCGACAGGAGCCCCCGGGCCTGGGCCACACACGGTGCCGAGCGCTGTTGGGCCAGGCCCAAAACAGTGCACGGGCAGCCGCGGCCCGCGGCGCGCCGAATCCACTTCCGTATCCGCCGCACCCCACCGTAACGGCACGCGTCGATCGCGGCGCCGTGGGATGGGACGTGCCCACGATCTCTTAATGGAAAGGGCGAAACGCCCCCCCCACTCCCCCATAAAAGCAGAGGAAGCGGGCGCGGTTCCCCTCCTTGCACTTTCATTGCATCATCTCCTTCCTCCAGAGACTCTTCTTGCGCTCCGCCTCCACACCTCCGCTGCCGCCATCTGCATCTCCGGCGTCGTCGGACCTTTCGCCCCTCCTTCCTTCCGCCGCGTCCGCCATGGCCCCGAAGACCGACAAGGCGAAGGCGGAGAAGGCCAAGAGGGAGAAATCGGAGCAAGCGGCGAAGCTCGCCGCGTACCGGAAGAAGCACCTCATCTTTCCGCCGAAGCTCGGCGTGCGGGAGCTCTGGAACAAGTATTACTTGTTCTGGGCCAAGGAAACCGACGCGCATCCCCGCACGCGAGCGTATCCGGCCGCCGCCAAGGACAGCTATCCCGGCGGGTACTACTTCTTCGCAGCCTTCTTTCATTGTGGTCTCTGTCCTCCTTTCTCAAACTTCTTCTGCGACATTATGAACACATACGGCCTCCATCTGCTTGACTTCACCCCCAACGCCATCCTCACCATGGCGGTTTTCGCACACATGTGCGAAAACTTCATAGGAGTACACCCAAATGTAGCGCTTTTTAGGCACTTCTTCACTCCTAGAGCCGAGGCCGATGCCCCCCTCTCCGGAGGAATTTCTTGGGTTTTCCGTCTGAATAAAAAGGGTGCGTACTTGCCGGGGGAGCTCCGCGGCAAGTGGGAGGAATGGCGAGCGGAGTGGTGCTGGATCGTCGAAGACCAGCCGCAAGCCTTCACCGCGCCGCGCACAACGCCCATCGTGCGCGGCAGGGACTGGAGTGAGCTAGATTCGGACGACATCAAGCTCGACATCGCCCTCGTCCGGATTCTTCGTCTTCGGATGGCCAAGCTGTCAGTTGCTGAGGTGGGCGCAGATTTCCTCCGTCGGCGCATCGCCCCTCTCCAAGACCGGAAGAGGCCGGCCTGGGAGTACGGCGGCCCGGCAGACATAATGAGGCTGCGCCCCGGGCTCAACTTCAACTTCACCACGCTGGAGCTGAAGGGGATGGTCCGGGAACTCTTCAAGTACGACCCGGCACACCCTGAGTGGTTCAGGCCTCCCCGGGAAGTGGTGCCGCTCTGCAACAACATCGTCCGGGACCGGATCCTCGCCATGATGCCCATGTGTGACTCGCACGGCGTGGACCGCACGTGGATCGCTCCCAAGCCCATCGACGTCCTCAACTTCTACGACAACCTTGCAGAGGTGGCGAAGAACAAGAACGACCTCAAGGAGCACACGCGGGACACCACCGACCAGGAGATTGCCTATATGGCTTCTCGAGCTGAAGAGGCCGCTGCAGCCGCAGCGGCAGGAATTTTTGGATACACGCCTGAAAAGGCGGAGGTTGCGGATGCGTCCGCCCAGGCGGAGGAGGCGGAGATCCGCAGGTTGCTGCAGCTCCCTCCCGACGCGCTCGCCGGGGTCCCCTCGCTGAGGCACTCCGGGATCCATGGAATCGCGGCCGAGGCCACGGCAATGGAGGGTGCCGCCGGAGGGAGCAGAGGCGCCGCGAGGGGCGGAGGCGCCAAGGGAAAAGGGGTCGCAGCGCAGGGCGCTGGGACCAGCGAGCCGGCCGGGGAAGAGGAGGATGAGGAGGCCGAGGACTCCGGCGGATCTACGGAGCTCTATGCCGACGACCTCTCCTCGTCGGAGAGCTCCCCGCCCCCGGCAAGCCCGAGGCAGTCCCCACCGAAGCGTCTCCGCAAGACGGCGACGGGGGAGAGGGCGCAGGCGCCCCGGCAACAGCCAGCTCGCCGGGCAGCTCCCCGGGGGAGCCAAGCCGCGCCAAGGCCGACCGGCGCATCAGCCACAGCAGAGGCAACCCGCGTGCCAGACACGACGGAGGCGCCTCGCAGGCCGGCGCCGAGCCGGCAGGGATCTTCTCGGAGCGGAGCAACGGCTCCGCCCGCTCCTCGGGCGCCGGCTGCCACTGGGGCTGGGTCTTCACAGCCCCCAGCCCCAGGGACCACCAAGCGCGCGAGGGAATCTTCGTCTTCCACTCCTCGCGCCGACGCGCCGACGGTGGAGTACGACTTCTCCGCCTTGAGCGAGGACGACGAGGAGGACCAGGAGTAAGAGTTTAAGATCTTACACCTTCTCGGTTTTTATCTTGGCTTTTGTTGACGCTGACTTTGTCTATTGCTTTTGATTTCAGGACCTTGGCCCATCGTGCGGCGAAGAAGGCCAAGGCGCCCGCGGTCGAGGTCGCGGAAGACTCAGCAGCTGCGGCAACAGGAGGCGTGCCGGAGCCGAGCCTGCCGGACCCGAGCGCTGCTCCGAGGAGCAGCCCCCAGCGCAGCCCGTAGCGCAGCCCCCAGCGTAAGTCTGGGGTTCATTCTTTCGCTTGTCGAGGTACGCCTGAGGAATTGGTCTTGTCTTCATATCTTGATGTTTCTTGTCTTGTCTTGTGCAGAGGTGGAGCCACAGCGGGAAGAGCGCCCGGAGACCGTCGTCGAGGAGCCGCAGGCCCCGCCGTCCCCGCCAAGGCAGAACTCTCCGACAAGGGAGAGTGCTCCGCCAAGGGCGGGTACTCCGCCAAGGCAGAGTACCCCGCCGAGGGCGAGCAGCCCGGCGAGGGTGACTACTCCGACAAGGCCGAGCTCCCCGGCGAGGGAGCCCGCCGCTGAGGACGTCCGCCAAGGTATGCCTTGTGATTTGCTTTCTTGGCTTTGCCTCTTTTTGGATATTTGCTTGAATCTTGAACTTCTTTTTCTTCTTTTTAGATCTTCCTCCTCCTGAGCCCATGGAGACGGAGGTTATCAACCTCGAGGAGGAGGGCGCGCAGGGCGGCGGCGGTGACGTCCCTGCCACCGAGGAGATGGCTGAGGCCGCCGAGCCGGTCGCGCAGGAGACTGCTCCGGCTGCGGACGCAGCGGCGGGGGAGGGGGACGGCGACCGCACCGCCGACCCGGAGGTGGCGGGAGCATCGGATGCTGCACCGGCCGCCGACCCCTCCGCCAGCAAGGAGCAGGGGTACTACCTTGAGGCCCCCAATGGCGTCTTCATCCAGATGCCCTGGGGGTCTTCTTCGCGAGCTCCCGCGGAGGGCGAGGCGTTTGACGGAGAAGTCCTCGCCTCCGCGGGCCTAAAAATCGTCGAGGCGCCCGGCGGGAGCGAAGGGCCGGAGGAGGAGAAGCTGCTCCACCAACTCCTGGCCCTTTACCGGGCCAGGCAGGCGAAGCTCGCCTCCCGGGAGGCCCTTGCCGCCAAGGCCGCCGCAGAAATGGAGAAGCGCGCGGCGGAGCTCAGCGCCGCCAACCAGGCGGCCCTCCGCGAGGTGGCGGAGGAGCGCGAGCGTCTCGCCGGCGAGTACCAGGAGTGGGTGCTTGAGAAGGCTGAAGCTGAGGAACAGCAGCGGCTCGCCGGGGTGGAGATGTCCCGGCGAGAGGGAGAGCTCGCGCAGCCGAAGGTCGAGCTCGACTCCCATGAGGAGGACCTTGCCGCTCGTGAGGCTGCCCTTGGCGGGGAGTTGAAGGAGGCGAAAGCCGCCGCGGTTGCCGCGGAAGACGCCAAGAAGGAGCTCGCCGCCAAGGTTGTGCAGCTGGAGAAGGCGTTGAAGGTGAGCGCTGAGAAGGTTGCCGCGCTCATCATTGAGCGCGAGAAGGACGCCCACACAAACTCTGAGCTCCAAGTGAGCCTCTCCAAGAGGGGCGACGAGTTGAAGGCCGCCAAGGACTCCATCGAGGACTTGGAGCTGAAGGTCACCACTCTGAAGGATTCGCTCGACGCTGCCCGGGTTCAGGAGAACAAGCTGAAGGAGGAGCTCCGCAAGGAGCGGACCTTGGTGGACAGCGTCAACAAAGCATCCGAGCTCTTCCGCCAAACCATTGAGGTATGGACCGAAGACTTGGTTTCTTCTGCGTCCAACATTGACCAGGAGCTGCTGGCGCTGAAGGTTGAACACCTCATCTACTCGCCGGATCCGGACCTCCCGCACAGCGCCAAGCTCAGCCTCTTTTTCAGAGGGATCGCGCCGGCCCTTGCAGGTCTCCGGAACCGCATCCCCGCGCAGCTGGCCGAGGAGTCGCGCCTGCTCTGCGCGGGAACTCTGGAGCGGGTGCTGACGAAGATCGTGTACCGCAACCCGGGGATCAATCTCACCAGCGTTCTTCGCAGCTTGCCGGCTGATGCAGACACGGAGGCCCTGAAGGAGCAGGTCGCCCACATCATCGCCAAGGTGGCTAGGCTCGGCAGGAAGGAGGGCGACCGCGTAGATTAGGGCTCCATTATCTTTATCTTTTTGTTGCTTCATATTATGTTATGAACTGATTAGTCCATCGCGACAAGTTATCCTTTGTAAGATATTTATCTTATTTTGATCAATCAGTGCAATGTTATCTTCCTTGTCTCAATCTTTGACTTAGTATGTTTTTCACCCTACGCTCCCGGGGAGCTTGCCGGCAAGGGGCCTTTGCCGCGAGCGCTGAGTGCTGGACTCTGAGCAGCCTGCTGGCCAAGGTCTTCGCCGGCAAGCAACCTTGCCGCAGCTAGTCGCAACGCACTTAGCTTGCTGAGCGTACTCGGAAACGAAGCAAGGGCGCGACACTTGTCGCAGCTCACTTAAGTCGTTGAGCGAACTCGAAAACAAGATAAGGGTGCGGCAAGCTACGGGTAGGTTCCTCCGCGCACAGGTTTTCCATACAAAGTGTGACTGTTCAAGGAAGACAACTAAAATTTAAAATTTGAACTGGTCAAATTCTAACAACTTATCTTTCATATGTTGCTTGCTTTCCGGTAAGACTTCTCTTTCTTGAACAGCACTTGGTTCCTCCTCCACCTCCTTCCCCCCCGGCAAACTTGTGCGCGAGGAACGTTCCTTCTGTTTAAGAGGAAAGAAAAAGGAGAGGGAAACAAGTATATGGCCTTTCGGCGTGCTAATGCTTACCGTATACTTGAGTGTTGCACCAAATGCCAAACAGAACATGCGAATAGCAAAGAAAAGCGTGCAAAAGGCAATCGGTGCGAAAAACACAAAGACTTTACTGATGCACGGGGTCCGCGCCCGGCTTTGTACAAAGGGTTACATGCAACAGCGGCAAGGCTTGTACAAAAGGTGGTTGCCGGAGCGGATCACGGCAACCGCGCCTTAGGGGTGAAACTTGCGAAGATGCTCTATGTTCCAGGAGTTGCTCACCGGTAAGCCTTCTTCGGTCTCGAGGCGGACAGCGCCGGGCCTCGTGACTTGTCTCACCCGATAAGGGCCTTCCCACTTCGGCGTCAACTTGTTGGAATTCTTGGCGGACTGAACACGCCGAAGAACAAGGTCGCCTTCCTCGAGACTCCTGGCCTTGACCTTGCGGCTATGGTAGCGGCGCAAAGCTTGCTGGTATCGAGCAGCTCGTACAGCAGCCTGGAGACGTCCCTCCTCGAGGAGCAATGCGTCATCTTGCCGCAGTTGCTCTTGCTCGAGATCATCATAAGCGAGCACTCGAGGAGATCCGTATACGAGTTCCGTGGGGAGTACTGCCTCTGCTCCATAGACTAGAGCAAAGGGTGTCTGTCCGGTGGCTCGACTTGGTGTCGTTCTGATTGACCAAAGAGCCGCCGGTAGCTCCTCTATCCAATTTCTTCCGCACTTGCGCAGCCTGTCAAAGGTCCTCGTCTTGAGTCTGCGCAGCACTTCAGCATTTGCCCTCTCCGCTTGACCGTTGCTCCTTGGGTGAGCAACAGAAGCAAAACAGACCTTGGCGCCAAGGTCTTGGACGTACTGCATGAAGGTGCGACTAGTGAATTGCGTACCGTTGTCGGTGATGATCCTGTTAGGGATCCCGAAACGGCAAACAATCGACCTGAAGAACCTGACCGCTGACTGTGCTGTCACCTTTCTCACCGGCTCCACTTCTGGCCACTTTGTGAACTTGTCGATTGCAACGTACAAGTATTCAAAGCCCCCGACAGCTCGGGGAAAGGGGCCGAGGATATCGAGCCCCCAGACCGAGAAGGGCCAGGACAAAGGAATTGTTTGGAGAGCTTGAGCTGGCTGATGAATTTGCTTTGCATGGAACTGGCACGCTTCACATTTGGTTACTAGTGCAGTTGCATCTTGGAGGGCTTCTTGCCAAAAGAACCCTTGCCGGAAAGCTTTCCCGGCAAGCGCCCTTGCGCCAATGTGGTGGCCGCATATGCCTCCGTGTATTTCCGCCAACAGCTTCTGTCCATCTTCCCTGGAGATGCACTTCAGTCTGACACCATTGAGTCTTCTTCTGTACAGCTCATTATCCACAAACTGATACATACTTGACTGCCTGGTTATCTTCTCTATCTCTTGAGGGTCGTCGGGAAGTTCTCCAGTTTGAAGGAAGCGGACGATTTGCTGCGCCCATGCCGGAGCCCGAGGCTCGACGGCAAGGGCTAAAGGCTCGAGGGCCGCTGCGGGAACCTCAGCTTCTACGGCAAGGACCTCTGGTTCTGCCGGAGCTGACGGTCCCCCGGCAAGCTCGCCGGGGCGAGGCTTGCCGGGAACGCTTGCTTCAACTGTACAAGCCCGAGGACTTGCAGGAGCAAATTGTTCCTCAGCGTTCTGGTTGTTGATCTTGGGGACCTTGGCGGCGGTTTCAGGAAGATCCGCCGGCAAGTAGTCGCCGGAGACCAACTTTCTCTTCTTGGACTGCCCAATTGATGGTGTAACGGATGGTTGAGTCAGCTTGAGCAAGAAGGTCCCTGGTTCCACAGGTAACTTCATCGAAGCGCACTTTGAAAGGCCGTCTGCAATTTCATTTTGAGCTCTCGGGACGTGCTCCATCTGCAGACCTTCAAAGTGCTCCTCAAGCTTCCTCACTTCACCGACATAAGCTTCCATCAAAGGGCTCTGATAGCTTTTGTTGACTTGCCGGACTACCAACTGAGAATCTCCCCGCACAATCAGCTTTCTGATCCCAAGTTCGGCCGCAATCCTGAGGCCGGCGAGCAAGCCTTCATATTCTGCAGTGTTGTTTGTCGCTTGCTCCCTGGGAAAGTGCATCTGGATAACGTATTTGAGGTGCTCTCCGGTGGGCGCGATGAGTACCACGCCAGCACCGGCGCCTTGCAGCGAGAAGGCACCGTCAAAATACATTACCCATTCACTTGTCGCTTCTTGTGCGGGTGTGCTTGTTTCTTGAACTTCTTCATCGGGCGTTGGAGTCCACTCAGCTATGAATTCTGCCAAAGCTCGGCTCTGTATGGTGGAAGTGCTTTCAAATTTGAGTCCAAAGCTTGACAGCTCCAGTGCCCACTCAACGATCCTGCCCGTTGCTTCCGGATTGTGCAATATCCTCTTCAGCGGAAAGCGAGTGACCACTGTTATCTCATGGGCTTGGAAGTAATGGCGCAGCTTTCTCGAGGCCATGAGGAGGCCGAAAAGCAACTTTTGCACACCAGAGTACCTTGATCTAGCCCCCTGGAGAAGGGAACTTACAAAATACACTGGGCGCTGCACCATCTTCTTCCGCACCTCATTCTGTTCCTGCGCAGAGTCTTCCTTGCCGGGGCCAGAGCTTGCCGGAGCAGCCCCCTGCTTGTCGCCGGATTCGCTTGCCGGTGGTGCTGACTCCTCGTCGGACTCCCTCTCCGCTACTAACGCAGCACTAACCACCTGGTTGGTTGCCGCTAAGTATAGCAACAACTTTTCCTGTGGTCTAGGTGCGACAAGCATAGGAGTGGAGGACAGGTACCGTTTCAAATCTTGCAACGCCGCCTCCGCTTCCGGAGTCCACTTCATGGGACCTGCCTTCTTCAAGATTTTGAAGAAAGGTAGGGCGCGTTCCGCAGACTTTGAAATGAACCTACTGAGGGCAGCCACACAACCTGCAAGCCTTCTGACATCCTTGACGCGCTTTGGGGCCTCAATCTGCTCAATGGCTTTAATCTTGTCGGGGTTGGCTTCAATCCCCCTCTGTGATACAAAGAACCCGAGAAGCTTGCCGGAAGGGACTCCAAAGACGCACTTCTCGGGGTTCAACTTGAGCTGTATTCTGCGCAGGTTCTGGAACGTTTCTTCCAAGTCTTGAATCAGGGTTTCCTTGCTCTTGCTCTTCACCACGATGTCATCCATGTAAGCTTCTACATTTCTGTGGATCTGTGGCTCAAAAGCAGTGTACACTACCCTTGCAAAGGTTGAGCCTGCATTCTTCAATCCAAATGGCATGCGAATAAAGCAATAAGTGCCACATGGAGTGATAAATGCAGTCTTCTCTTCATCTTCCTTGGCCATGAAAATCTGATGATAACCTGAGTATGCATCAAGAAAACAGAGTAGCTCACATCCGGCAGTGGAGTCAACGATCTGGTCAATGCGCGGCAAAGGGAATGGATCCTTGGGACATGCTTTATTCACATCGGTGAAGTCTATACACAGTCTCCATTTCCCATTGGCCTTGCGCACGACGACTGGATTTGCCAACCACGTCGGATGGATCACACCTCTAACTAGGCCCGCTGCTTCTAGCTTCTTGATTTCTTCGTTGATGAACTCTTGGCGCTCCACGGCTTGCTTCCTCACTTTCTGCTTGATAGGCCGCGCATGAGGACAGACAGCAAGCTTGTGCTCAATCACCTTCCTGGGAACACCGGGGATGTCAGATGGTTGCCAGGCAAACACATCGACATTCGCCCGCAGGAAGGCAATGAGCGCGCTTTCCTATTTGCTGTCAAGGGTGGCACTGATGGTAAAGGTACCACCAGTGCCGTCCTCCTTTGCGGACACTTTCTTGGTTGCCGGAGGAGCAGCCATTCCTTTCTTACTCTTGCCGGTGGAGCTCGATGGAACGTCCTCGACGGCAGCGCAGCACTCCGAGGAGGTGCGGTTGCCGGAGTGGGTCCCAGAGCACTTGCCGGACTTGGTCTTCGTCTTCTTCCCCCCGGGAGCTTCAGCGGCAAGAGTATCCTTCTCGGCCGCAGCTGCCGCATCCCGGTAGATCTTGTCGGCGCAGATAAGCGCATCCTTCTTGTCGCTATGGACAGTGATGACACTTATCGGCCCCGGCATCTTCAGCACGTTGTAGGCATAATGGGAAGCTGCCATGAACTTGGCGAGGGCAGGACGGCCAAGTATTCCATTGTAGGGCAATGGAATATCGGCGACGTCGAAAGTGATGCGCTCAGTCCTGAAGTTGAGCTCCCCGCCAAAGGTCACCGGCAGAGTGATCTTTCCCTTGGGCCTGCTCCTCCCCGGGTTGATTCCTTGGAATGAACCGGTCTCTTCGAGCTCGCCATCTGGTATCTGGAGTTTCTTGATCACAGCAGAGGAGATCAAGTTCAGCCCGGCCCCGCCGTCAACCAACATTTTGGTGACCTTGAGGTTGCGGATGGTGGGAGAAACCAGCATCGGCAAGCACCCGACCGCAGTGGTGCGGTCAGGGTGATCCTCAAGATCGAAAATGATGGGCGTGCTGGACCATTTGAGGAGCCTGCGCGACTCCACGGGCGGCTCCGCTGAGTTTACCTCACGCACCCACTGCTTTAGTTGGCGGTGGGAGGTGTGCTGGGAGGCGCCCCCGTCGACGCACAGGACCTCCGTTGCCTTCTGGAACTCCTGCTCGCTGTTCTCCTCGTCCTCCATGTCTTCGTCGTCGTCTTCTTCGTCGTTGTCGCGGCCCCGGGGAGGTCGATCTCCTTGCCGCTGCTTAGCCTTGCCGCGGCGTCCTCCCCGGCCGTTGAACGGCCGCTTCTTGCTGGGCTCTTCCCCGCCACCTTGGGCCTTCTCCTTGTCGCGCCTCTCGTACTCAGCTTTCTGCTGCTCGACGAGGTACTCGACGCGCTTGCAGTTGGAGAGATCGTGACCCTTGGTGCGGTGGATCTTACAGTATTGCTTGTCGGAGCTACCCGGCTTGTCGGCCGCCGCTGCAGGGGCAGGCTCCTTGCCGGAGCCGCCAGCCTGCGCTTGCTTGGCGGGGGCCTCCTTGCCGGACTTCTCGACGGCAAGCACCTCTTTCTTGCCCTTCCTTCTGTTATTCCGCCGCCGGCTCTTCTTTGCCGGGGCGGTGTCGTCGCTGTCGCTTCCTCCTGCGCCAGTATCCTCCCCGGGGAGTCTCCTCCCCTCTTCCGCGCGTGCGCACTTGTCAGCCAGAGCATAGAGCTCGCTGACATCCCGAATCTTCGTCATCGCCATCTCTTCACGCATGCGGCGGTTACGCACGTTCTGATGAAACGCGCTGATAACCGCGGCAGGGTGGACATCAGGGATGTTGTGCTGCACGCGGCTGAAGCGTTGGATGTACTTGCGCAGGGTCTCGCCTTCCTTCTGGGCCAAGATGTGGAGATCGCTCTCCTGGCCGTGGGGTTTGTGGCCGCCGGTGAAGGCGCCAACAAACTGGTGGCAGAGGTCGGCCCAAGAAGAGATGGAACCTTCCGGCAAGTGCATGAGCCACGAACGAACGTTCGGCTTTAGCACGAGCGGGAAGTAGTTCGCCAAGATCTTCTCGTCGCGTCCCCCGGCAGCTTGCACAGCGATGGTATAGACGCTGAGGAATTCCGAGGGGTGCGTCTTGCCGTCGTACTTCTCCGGTACGTCGGGCTTAAAATTCTTCATGCTGGGCCACTGGACGCGCCGCAGCTCGCGGGTGAACGCAGGGCAGCCTGCCGCGTACGGCAAGTCGCCTGGCTCACCGGGCGCGTGCGCGTCGACAGTGTTCCCAGCTCTCTTGTCAGACTGTCGCCGAGCTTCCCGGCGGCGCTCGATTGTGGTCCGAGCGTCTTCATCTCGCCGGTCGTCGAGGACCTGGCGCTGGTCCCGACGGGCCCGCGGGTCCGACGAGGCTGTGGAGCCATCGTCAGCGTTGTTCCGGTGGGGCGGCGTCTTTTGCTTTCGCTGCGGGGAGTGTGCGCTTGTCGCACCCCCGGCAGTCTTGTCGCCGTCGGCCTTCGTCTTCTCAGCTTGCCGCGGCCGCGAGGCCGATGGCTGCTGTGGAGAATCGTTGTTGGCGAAGGCAATCAGGCTCTGGATGGTGGCCCTCCAGTCTTCGGCCTTGTCTGCCGCTGGAGGGAAGTCGAGGAGCAGTTGCGCCCTTGCGAGCGCTTCTGCTGGAGTGGAGGGGAACGCGGGCGAGCGGTGCGAGGAGCGGGATACGCTCGGACTTCTAACAACGTTAGAAGGAGCGGGGTCCCGCGCCGGCGCCTTCGCTTTGCTTGTGCCCGGACGGGGATCCGGGGCGTCCCGCGAGCCTCCGGTTTGGCCTTGCCCCAGCAAGCGGATACCACCTCCCGTGGTATGGCGCTGCTGGGTCGTCGTGTGCTGAGATGGACGCGGTGCGTCCACGGAGACCGAGGTTCGGTCGTCCGTCCTGTTCTTGGATCTGGTGGCGCCGTGAGTGTCCTCGCCGGCGACCACCATTCCGACGGCGTCTCCCCCGCCCACCGTTGGCTCTGGTGGCGGCGGATGAGACGCAGACGGGCCTCCGACCTCCGAAGCCTTCTTCTTCGGGGCCATGGAGTTGTCGCTGGTGAAGTTGATGAATTCGGAGAGGTTGATAAAGAATGCGCCCGCGCGAACGCCGGATCAGGTTCGCACAACCTCGACGCCCCCTACCTGGCGCGCCAAAGATGTCGGGGGAAACTGTCCGCCACGAACACTTATGGGACCGGAGCCCCTTGTCTGTGCGGTACGAGGGCGGAGGGAGCACAAAGAGCAGATCGTAGCGAGCACGCGGGCAGTTTTACCCAGGTTCGGGCCGCGGTAGACGCGTAAAACCCTACTCCTGCTTGGTTGTGTATTGAGTTTTAGCGCTCGGGAGCTTGAAGAAGCAGCTACACCAAGCGCGAGAGTGATCTAGGTTCCGAACCCCCTCCTCGTTGTGCATGGGCCTCGTTTTATAGTGTAAGGGGTCACCGACAGGTGTCAACGTAGGAGAAAGGGGTAAAAATATAAAAGAGGTGGTAGTTGTAACAGTGCGGGAATAGTGGAGCTACAGTACGGAACAGTGGTCTATACCTACTTTAACAGTGGGGGACAAGGGCATTTAATGCCCGTCGCCGTCGACCCCAAAAGCTCCCGCTCTTGCGTCTCCGTCCGCCACGGCGATGGATCCACCGCCGTGGAGTGCCACCGTGTACCCCAGGCTGCACAGCCATCCGCCACGCGTCCCTGGATAGGCCCCAGGGCGACGCGTGGGCCGATGAGCTGGAGCGCGGGCACACAGCGCAGTCTTCCCGGCAAGCACCTTGCCGGGGCCTTGATCTTGCCGGGCCCGGGAGCTTGCCGCTCCCCGGGCCCTTGCCGGGGCGCATATAGCGCCGGGGCGTGTCCTCTAGTCTTCCTGGCAAGCTCCTCTTGCCAGGGCCTTGTGTTAGTGGGGCAGTCCTGAGCCTGGTACGGCCTTCCCGGCAAGCTCCTCTTGCCGGGGTCTCGGTCTTCTTTCTTGTATACTTTGTTTTTGAATGGTTTAATAGGGAGCAGGAAGGTCTCCGGCGAGCACGCGGTAAACCCTGCCGCGGGAAGCTGCAACTGCCCGTGCACAAGTTGGGGTACTGAGGTACCCCTACCTTAGTACACCGACAGAGTGGCCGTAGGAGTGTCATGGCAATGTATGGGTTTCGTCAGAGCGCCGTTGGTCCACTCGAATGGGAGAACCAGGCCATGGGTTCCGTGGTGTGGGTACAGTGCACTACCTCTGCAGAGTGTAATTAATTTAACGATAGCCGAGTCCACGGTCACGGACACGCTCGAAAGTAGGTCACACCATGGGTCAACAGATAATAAAATTTTGCTACTAAGTTCTATAATTTTGGTACTATAACTAATTGGTGCAAGAGCTACCGAGATGTTTTGAGACCCAGAATGGGCAGGTTGGTGATCACCGGAAAGGTCACGATTTATATCTTGTTGAAACGAATAAGCTTGTAGTTAAAAAAATTATCATGAGTAAGACAGCCCGAGGTTTTATTTATGCACAGGCATGAGCACAGCATGGTAGTGAATATTCATCTAAGTTTGTTCCTGCATATTTGATACTCCCTCTATTCCTTAATATAAGGTGTATTATTTTTCCAAAAAGTCAAACTTGTCTAACTTTGACCAAGTTTATAAACAAAAATATCGATGTCTAGACTACCAAACCATTATCACTAGATTACCCATGAAGTATATTTTTATATTTTACATATTTCGTATTGTAAATCGTTATATATTTGGCTTTAAAGTTGGTCAAACATAGGTTATGTTTGACTTTAAAAAAAACTAATACACCTTATATTTAGGAACGGAGGGAGTATTGATTAATTATCATGAAATTGTTTGTCATTATGATTTTGCTTTGCTGTAAGCTTGCAAGTACATTCAAAGTACTGACCTGGCGTGTCATGCCAGATTTCAGGAAAGTTTCACTGGAAAGGAGTGTAGTCTGAGTCTAGTCCGTATCCAGATCAGTGTCCCTGTGAGATGGAGTTCCGCTACAACGTCGTTCCGATGTTGCGTAGTTTATGCCCAAGGCCTTTTATGTTCATTAAACAATGTACATATTGTATAGCCGCACCGTGTGTGCCACTCGGCCTTGCTACCTGTTGTAATATGAAACTATGGTCTGCTAGTATCAATAAAGCGGTTGTTTTCTGTACCAAGATGTTGTGTGTTGCCAGAAGACAAGGTCTCTGGGCTGGCAATGCAAGGTAAACCGGTCACTCTGATCCGGGGTGCCACAACGCTTGGTATCAGAGCCGCGCTGACTGTAGGATACGTTAGACTATGACGAGCTATTTAAACGCTAGATACACGTCTAGGCTGAGTGCCGGTAGTCTGTCTAGTTGGTTATTACTTTACATATACTTGTATTATTTTTTATGCTAACCCAATAATGGTTGTGAGTGTAGATGGATCTGGTGCCCTATCCGTTCCAGTTGCAGCTGATGCCGTACACGTCACCGCACCTCCTTCGCAACGTGTGGCGTCGGCTGTACCCTCATGGAGACGACCCAGTTTATCGTGTGTACCGGGAGCGTCTAGCTGACTCAATTTACGAGTATCGGGTAGTGGTGACTCTGCGCGTCCGTTCTGACTCCAGCTCCTATACTCGTACCTCTCGAAGCGTGCACGCTTCTACCGCTTCGCTAGCCGTCCAATTTGCTGCATTCAAGATCCTTGTTGAGCTCCATCACAGCGAGGTCCGCATGCAGGACCACCCAGGTTTCCAATACTACCCTTCTTTGCACGACAACTGTCGTATTCTTTTCCGTGAAATTGATCCGGAGTCTGATAGCGTTGCTAGCCATCTTTCCCGTTATATCACTGCTAGTTACCTCATGATCCACGAGCTAGCACGCGAGTTGACTCACGCTCGTGTTGCTTTTGCCACTACTAGGTCTGTTACCATTCCCGCTTCCTTGGGATTCACCTCTTACGTCCCCAGTTCTGTATCCCCTACTTCACCAGTAACCCCTCCTAGTAGCTCGGGCACCTCGACCATAACTCCTCTTAGTGCCCCTGCCGAATGGATCTCACTCCTCACTACCCCTGTAGCTCCTATGATTCACCCTACTCCCGCCCCAGAAGGAGAGCCTCCGAAGCAGCGTCGCCGTGTTACCTTTAACCCTGAGGTTTCTGTTAATCTCGTCAGTTCTGGATCCGAATCAACTTCAGGAGAGAACCCCGTAGCACCCGCGGAGCAATAGAGCTCCAGAGTACTAGCAGTTGTCAGACTGATGTACGATGTAGGAGTCGTGATGTTTTATGTATGAGAGTAGTGTAATCGGGCATGTTGATTTTCTTTTCATGTATGCATCCTTGTATAATTATGCTAAAGTTGTGTATTTTCTACTCTCTGCTTTCTTCGCAATCCTGTTTTTCCTCGAATTTTGTTGCTGGCTTTCCCCACCTATTTTGCTTTTGAATGCTTCTCATCTCGATTGCGTTGTCTTGGGAAAAATCCATAATAGGATGACGCGGGGAGGCAACAGTAACAACGCTCACGAGGATGTTCCTGTTCGTCGCTCCGCCCGACAAGCAGGACAATCCCCCGAGCCATTCATACCACCGCCTCCACCGCCACATCCGCCTACCACTGAACAAATCCTGCGTATGTTTGTGGAAAGAAGAAATAATGATCTACTGGAGGTATTAAAAAGTGTGCAAGCTATGATTGTCTAGGATGGAGAGCAGAATGGTCATTACTCCAAGCTATCAGATTTTCAGTGAACTCAACCTCCCAGTTTCAGTCAGGCAGTTGACCCGTTGGATGCCGATGATTGGTTGCGAACCATTGAGAGGAAGCTTGAGATTGCCCGTACAACCGAAGATGACAAAGTTCCATATGCAACCCACTATCTTGAAGGCGCTGCTGCCGTATGGTGGGAAAATACAAAAGCCATGTGGCTTGTTGATGATGCACTCACCTGGACGAAATTCAAGGATCAGTTCCAAAAATATTACATACCTACTGGCGTAATGAAGACCAAGCAGCGTGAGTTTCTTGCCCTAGCCCAAGGAAATCTATCTCTGGGAGAATATTTGCAACAATTCAACCATCTGGCCTGTTATTCCCTGTATGACGTGGCCACAGAAGAGAGAAAAATTGATAGGTTTCTTGGAGGATTAAACTCACAACTCAGGTGCACTCTCAGCATGCTTGATTTTCCAGATTTCCAAACTTTGGTGAATAAAGCTTTCATTGCGGAAAGAGAACACAAGCTCGTACTAGACAACCAGCCCGCTAATAACAAGCACAAACGCAAGTTTGAACCAAGAAAAGAAGGACCACCAGTGCAGAAGGCTCGAACCTGGCAGCAAACTCGGGTAGACTACAAGCCCAATTGGCAACAAAATGTTAACAAGACTACTACCCAAGTCAACAATGTTGTCACCAACCCAGTGCATGAGGAGCGTCAGCGCAATAATTCTTGCTTCAGTTGTGGACAAAGTGGACATTATGCCCGTCAGTGTCCGAAGAACAGCAAGGCGAACGCCTAATTCCGGCCACAAGTCAACTTCATGGGGTCATACCCGGATCAGCAAAACATCACTGGGCACATCAATCACCTCTCCATAGATGAAGCCCAGGAAAACCCCGAAGTAGTCATTGGTATGTTTTCTATTAATAGCATACCTGCAGTAATTTTATTTGACTAAGAGGCTTCCCACTCTTTTATTTCTCGGAGTTTTGTTACCCAATATTTTTTTTCTTGTTCTCTCTTGGGCAAAAATATGCTGGTACAAACCCCAGGATCTTTAATCAAGAGCAGTATGGTCTACCATGGCTTGGAAATCAATATCAACGAAATAAGATTTCCAACTTTACTCATCGAGTCAGCACAGTTGGATGTTATTTTGGGCATGAATTGGCTGACTCAATACCAAGTATGCATAAACTGTGCAACCCGAGAAGTCACTTTGATCAATGAAGAAGGGCAAGTTACAAAGTTCTACTCGCACAAAAGCATACCAAAGAAGGGGATGATATTCACCGCCGTGGCCGAGTTGGAATTAATTCCTGTGGTCAGTGAATTTCCAGATGTATTTCCGGAAGAACTACCAGGCATGCCGCCAGACCGAGAACTTGAGGTTGCAATAGATCTGGTACCCGGAACCGCACCATTATTCAAGAAATATTACAGGATACCCTCATCAGAGTTAGTGGAATTAAATAAGCAGCTCGATGAAATGCTCCAGAAAGGGTATATCCGGCCCAGTTCCTCACCACGGGGATCACATGCACTCTTTGTAAGCAAAAAGAATGGCAGCCTCCGCATGTGTGTAGATTATCGGCAGCTGAATGATGTCACTATCAAAAATAAATACCCGCTGCCAAGGATTGACGATTTGTTCGACCAACTCAGTGGTGCCAATGTATTCTCCAAAATTGACTTACGGACTGGATATCATCAGCTCAAGATTAAAAAGGTAGATATTCCTAAGACCGCAGTCACCACTCGATACAGTCTTTACGAATATACAGTTATGTCCTTTGGTCTCACCAATGCCCCTGCCTTCTTCATGCACATGATGAATAAAGTGCTCATGGACTTCCTCGAAAAGTTCATGGTGGTCTTCGTCGATGATATACTTATATATTCAAAAAGTGAAGAGGTTCATAAGGCACATCTTCGAGCAGTGTTGCAGCGACTCAGAGACCATCAGCTCTACGCCAAGTTCAGCAAATGTGAGTTCTGGCTTAAACAAGTCGAATTTCTTGGACACGTGCTATCCGACGAAGGTATAGCCGCAGACCCCAGCAAGGTAAAAGATGTGCTCAATTGGTTTCCACCCACAACCGTGTCTCAGATCCGAAGCTTCCTTGGACTGGCGGGATATTACCGCCGTTTCAATGAAGGATTCTCCAAAATTGCCAAGCCCATGACCGAGCTACTAAAAAGGACAAGAAGTTTGAATGGACACAAGACTGTGAGCAAAGTTTCAGTGAGCTAAAGAAACGTCTGACCACCACACCCGTATTAACTCTTCCAGACATCTATCGCAGTTTTGATGTCTACTGTGACGCATCCAGACAAGGGATTGGTTGCGTACTCATGCAAGACGGCAAGGTGGTGGCCTATGCATCACGATAGTTGTGACCGGACGAAGGAAATTACCCTACCCATGATCTGGAATTTGCCGCGGTAGTGCATGCTCTCAAAATATGGAGGCATTATCTCATTGGGAAGAAGTGCCAAATTTTTACAAATCACAAAAGTCTCAAGTATATCTTCACTCAGCCCGATTTGAATCTCCATGAGCGAAGGTGGCTTGAGCTGGTTAAGGATTATGATTTGGGAATAAACTACCACCCGGGTAAAGCCAACGTAGTGGCTGACGCACTCAGTCGAAAGCCGGTCAGTTTAAATGCCATATTAAATTCCTTGCCCGTTGAACTTCAAGAGGAGATTGCTCAACTGCATCTGAACATCGTCGAGGCTGGTCTCGCTAACATGCTGGAAGTTACCCCCACACTTGAAGAAGAAATCCGCAAGGCCCAGCCAGATGATCCTGTCCTACAAAAGCATGCCCAGAATATGCAGGCAGAACATGCACCGGACTTCTCAAGAGATCACCTTGGGAGTCTCCAATTCCGTGGAAGAATTTTTGTACCAAATCAGTCAGACCTAAAATGGAAAATCTTGTCAGAAGCCCATGAGTCCTCATATTCTATTCACCCCGGGGGAAACAAAAATGTATGAAGACCTTTGTCAAATATTCTGGTGGGATGGAATGAAGAAGGATATTGCCTATTTTGTGGCTTGTTGCGACATATGCAACAAGGTAAAGGCAGAACATCAGAAGCCCGCCGGACTTCTCCAACCGTTACCATTTTCACAGTGGAAATGGGATGATGTTTGCATGTATTTCATCACGGGATTACCCAAGACTCAGCGAGGCAATAATGCAATATGGGTCATGATGACCCTCAACCATAAGGGATCTGTTGCAGCGTTTTCGATAAGTAAGAGTGTCGAACCCAACGAGGAGCAGAAGGTATTGATAAGCGATTCTGAGCAAGAAATTACTGCAAGCACTGAAAGATAACTTTTTAGGGGTTTTCTCGATATAAGCAACAGGAATGTAAAGGCAAGTAATGTAAAAGGTACTGAGAGTAACAAGTGGCCCAATCCTTTCTTAGCAAAGGAGAGGCCTAGCAACTGAACTTATAAAGACTAAAGCGTTCTTGAGGACACACGGGAGAGGTAGTCATGTGCTTTCGCCATATTCCGTATCGATACTATGTTATGTGTTGATAAGTGTTGGTGGGTGGATCTATGCTAGTGCACTCTCTAGACTAAGATGAATGCACTCTTATGATTAAACACCTTGCAAGCATCCGCAAATACAAGATAGAATTTAAGGCAAAAGCCTAACCATAGCAATACGATCGAGGATCCATTATTCCCTTATGCAAAAGCGTGCAAACTGGGGTTCAGGTTTCTGTCACTCCGGCAACCCACCATAAGCATTCTTTATACACAATGTATTCTCCTAGGTCCTTAATAAGGCGAAGTGTTGGGTGTTCGACTCACACAACACCACTCGTAGAATGACAACGCAACTTAAGAATCAAACAACACATATTACTTCAACAGCATGTGACTACTAACAACAAGACTTTCCCCATGTCCTCAAGAACTAAGGTAACTACTCACAAGACATAAAAGAGATCACGATCAGTGGGGATAAATATGTGATAAGCAATCTGGACATAATAATATTTCTCCAACAAAACTCAATAGCATTCACCACAAAGTAGTAATCAACACCGATGGAGTAGAGAGGATAGGTAGTACAAGTTACAACACGAGTTGCGACGGAAAGATGAGATTTGGATGAAGATGGAGATGGTGCTGGTGTTGGGGATGATGTTGACGATGATCTTGATGATGCCCGTGATGATGGTGATGACGATGGCGACGATCTCCCCTTCCGGGAGGTGATCTCCCCGGCGGAATCTGCCCGCCGGAGATGCCCTTTTCTTCTCTATAGGTTTCTGCCTCGAAGCGGCGGCGAAACTCCGTAAAAACTCCCGTGCCTAGGGTTTTCGGGGGACGGAGAACATATATGCAAAAGGGGGCGACCAGAGGTGGGCCAGGGGCTCCAGGCGCCCCCCTGGCGCGGCCAGGGGGGGCGCCCCCAGGCCGCCTGGGCACCCTGTGGCCCCCCTCTGACTCCCCTTTTGCGTGTCTTCGTTATTCTTCTGAAAAATACCTCCCGTCAATTTTCAGGTAATTTGGAGGTGTTCTTCTTCAGCAACTCAGCATCCACTTTTTCCCGCTGAATCCTGCGTCTGCTGTTTCGGTATCGGAAAGTTGCAAACTGTGTAAAATAGACCAAAACAACATAAGAACATCATCATAACATGAAATATATCAATGAATAAGGATAAATTATAATACAAAATAGTGATGCATTTTGGTCGATGAACGGCAACGGGTAGTGATTCTTCCTGGAAGTACTTGGTCACAAGAATTTGTCTCAGTCGAAAGCCGGTCAGTTTAAATGCCATATTAAATTCCTTGCCCGTTGAACTTCAAGAGGAGATTGCTCAACTGCATCTGAACATCGTCGAGGCTGGTCTCGCTAACATGCTGGAAGTTACCCCCACACTTGAAGAAGAAATCCGCAAGGCCCAGCCAGATGATCCTGTCCTACAAAAGCATGCCCAGAATATGCAGGCAGAACATGCACCGGACTTCTCAAGAGATCACCTTGGGAGTCTCCAATTCCGTGGAAGAATTTTTGTACCAAATCAGTCAGACCTAAAATGGAAAATCTTGTCAGAAGCCCATGAGTCCTCATATTCTATTCACCCCGGGGGAAACAAAAATGTATGAAGACCTTTGTCAAATATTCTGGTGGGATGGAATGAAGAAGGATATTGCCTATTTTGTGGCTTGTTGCGACATATGCAACAAGGTAAAGGCAGAACATCAGAAGCCCGCCGGACTTCTCCAACCGTTGCCATTTTCACAGTGGAAATGGGATGATGTTTGCATGTATTTCATCACGGGATTACCCAAGACTCAGCGAGGCAATAATGCAATATGGGTCATGATGACCCTCAACCGTAAGGGATCTGTTGCAGCGTTTTCGATAAGTAAGAGTGTCGAACCCAACGAGGAGCAGAAGGTATTGATAAGCGATTCTGAGCAAGAAATTACTGCAAGCACTGAAAGATAACTTTTTAGGGGTTTTCTCGATATAAGCAACAGGAATGTAAAGGCAAGTAATGTAAAAGGTACTGAGAGTAACAAGTGGCCCAATCCTTTCTTAGCAAAGGAGAGGCCTAGCAACTGAACTTATAAAGACTAAAGCGTTCTTGAGGACACACAGGAGAGGTAGTCATGTGCTTTCGCCATATTCCGTATCGATACTATGTTATGTGTTGATAAGTGTTGGTGGGTGGATCTATGCTAGTGCACTCTCTAGACTAATATGAATGCACTCTTATGATTAAACACCTTGCAAGCATCTGCAAATACAAGATAGAATTTAAGGCAAAAGCCTAACCATTGCAATACGATCGAGGATCCATTATTCCCTTATGCAAAAGCGTGCGAACTGGGGTTCAGGTTTCTGTCACTCCGGCAACCCACCATAAGCATTCTTTATACACAATGTATTCTCCTAGGTCCTTAATAAGGCGAAGTGTTGGGTGTTCGACTCACACAACACCACTAGTAGAATGACAACGCAACTTAAGTATCAAACAACACATATTACTTCAATAGCATGTGACTACTAACAACAAGACTTTCCCCATGTCCTCAAGAACTAAGGTAACTACTCACAAGACATAAAAGAGATCACGATCAGTGGGGATAAATATGTGATAAGCAATCTGGACATAATAATATTTCTCCAACAAAACTCAATAGCATTCACCACAAAGTAGTAATCAACACCGATGGAGTAGAGAGCATAGGTAGTACAAGTTACAACACGAGTTGCGATGGAAAGATGAGATTTGGATGAAGATGGAGATGGTGCTGGTGTTGGGGATGATGTTGATGATGATCTCGATGATGCCCGTGACGATGGTGATGATGATGGCGACGATCTCCCCTTCCGGGAGGTGATCTCCCCGGCGGAATCTGCCCGCCGGAGATGCCCTTTTCTTCTCTGTAGGTTTCCGCCTCGAAGCGGCGGCGGAACTCCGTAAAAAGTCCCGTGCCTAGGTTTTTCGGGGGACGGAGAACATATATGCAAAAGGGGGCGACCAGAGGTGGGCCAGGGGCTCCAGGCACCCCCTGGCGCGGCCAGGGGGGGCGCCCCCAGGCCGCCTGGGCACCCTGTGGCCCCCCTCTAACTCCCCTTTTGCGTGTCTTCGTTATTCTTCTGAAAAATACCTCCCGTCATTTTTCAGGTAATTTGGAGGTGTTCTTCTTCAGCAACTCAGCATCCACTTTTTCCTGCTGAATCCTGCGTCTGCTGTTTCGGTATCGGAAAGTTGCAAACTGTGTAAAATAGACCAAAACAACATAAGAACATCATCATAACGTGAAATATATCAATGAATAAGGATAAATTATAATACAAAATAGTGATGCATTTTGGACGTATCAGGTCATCGTGGACACCCTAACCAAGGTAGCCCATTTTATTCTAGTCAGGACCACCTATCGAGCAGACCAACTTGCACAACTGTATGTGTTCAGAATAGTCAGTCTGCATGAAGTACCTCGAACCATCACTTCTGACCGAGGTTCACTCTTTACTTCCGCTTTCTGGACACGTCTCCATCAAGCTTTGGGGACAACCCTCAAATATAGTACAGCCTATCACCCTCAAACAGATGGGTAGACAGAGCGGGTGAACCAAATACTGGAAGATATGCTGCGAGCTTGCATCTTGGCCCAAGGATCTAAATGGGAAGATTGTCTGCCTTACGCCGAGTTTTCCTACAACAAAAGCTTCCAAACCAGCCTAAAAATGTCACCATACAAGGCTTTATATGGCCGCAAATGCCGTACCCCGCTAAACTGGTCTCACAGAGGAGATTGTCGTATTTTCGGAACATACCGCATGATGGAAGCTGAGAAACAAGTCAAGGAAATCAGAGACAGATTAGAATTGGCCAAGTCACGACAACAGAGTTATTACGATGCGAAGCACCGATAGATCAGTTTTGAACCTGGAGAGCACGCATACCTCCGAGTCACCCCTATGAAAGGAGTCAAGAGATTCCAAACTCGTGAGAAGTTGGCACCCAGATTTATTGGCCCCTTCCCAATTATTTCTCGAGTGGGCACTGTTGCTTATCAGTTGGAATTACCCCCGGAATTGTTGGATGTGCACAACGTGTTCCACGTCTCACAGTTGAGGCGATGCATATCCCCGCGTGAGAAAAAGACTGCTGTAACCGACATAGAATTCACAAAGGATCTAACGTACGAAGAAAGGCCGTTCAAAATTGTAGATCAGATGGAAAGAGTCACCCGCAGTAAAGTACGGAAGTTTTATAAAGTCCAATGGGAGCATCACACCGAGTCAGAATCAACCTGGGAACAAGAAGAGTTCCTACAGACATATTATCCGGAATGGTTTTCCCAAACAACCAAATCTCGAGGACGAGATTCATTCCAAGTGGAGGAGGTTTGTGACAGCCTGATTTTTGCCCTCTTTTATTTGCCAAAGCTTTATTTGAATTTATTTCAAACCTTGGGATTTTTGAATCATTTCATATGGACTTAAAACACTTGGGTACCCTTGACTTTCACCCAAGTGCCTCCTATCCATCTCAAACTAGCATATACCTCTGGACCACTCCAAAATACTTCATGAAATATTTTTCTTATTTGAAAAATATTCATTTTACTCCCCAAAACCCTAGCTAAATTCTTTGTGCTCCAAAGCAACTCTAGTTTTCTGGCTCACAAAATTCTGAGGAAATTCCTAAATATTCTTTGGACCCTAAGGCACATTCCTGAGCAAAAATATTGCACTACTTTTTGGAATATTTTTGCTACAGAAAATCTTTTCTATTCTGGACAGAAATGGTAGTTTCTACAGCAACTACCATTTTACTTGCTCCACTTCTTCTGAAACTCCTTGTGCATATTCACCTTAGTAACTCTTGACTAGCCTCCAAAGCACAGCCTCCAACTATTCACCATTTTACCTCAGTAAGCTCTCAAAGTTTCTGTCCAGAAACTTACCAGGCTATTTACTTTCATTCTACTGCGTCTGGAATTAAACCAACCACGCGTAACTCTCCTATCTACCACGAACAACACGCCAGACACGATTTTTGGCACCAGGTCATCCTGCAGGCAAAGTTCGCGCGGTGACCACGCGTGTACACCATGCCATGGCAGTCAGTCGGCACGCTCTGGATGCCGCCGAGCGCTCTGTAGAGCGCGTGCTCGCTTCCGAGCCTGCCCAAGCGCGCCAAACCTCGCCACCATCACCGTCTTCATCTCCACAGTGCACCTCTAGCGCTCGCCGACACCGGAGATCACCGTAGCGAGCACGGGCGCGGTCCGGCCAAGGCACAGTGCGGTGCCCACTGTGCTCGTCGCCACCCCCAGCGCCCATGTGCTCGTCCCCGTTCGGCCACAACTCCTGCGTGACTCCGTCTTCTTCTCCCCCCTCTCACTGAAGCGAATTCGTCGCCGAGTGCGGCCAGGTGCCGCCGGTGGAGCCCCGTTTCCCCCCTCTCGCTCGCCTATAAATAGACCCTCTCCCAGCCGCTCCGAGCACCCAGCTCCACTCCCACACGACCACAGATCGAGTAGAACCCCGTGGCCTGGCCGGGCAGGCCTCAGGCCACCGTTCCCGAGCCCGAGCTCACAGGTGATCCCCCTCGGGTCATCGAGGTAGGTCCAAGCCCTCCCCGTCCAAGGCGACCTCACCAGAGCCTCCGCCACTCTCTGGTGGAGCCTCTTCACCTTGTTGTAGTTGTTGAAAGCGTCGTAGCTCGCCGTATTCTTCAACTCCGGCGAGCCCCCTCTTCTGCCTCTGCCTCTGAGCACCATTCTGACGTTGTCCGTCCACCTCTAGCTACCCTACGGGTATGGGTAGGTGCGCCTCGACCCCCTCCGTCGATCTATCCTTTTCGTTTGAGCCACGGGGCAGCGTCGCCGGAGTCCCCTCTCTCCCTCTCACCTGACTAGCGGGGCCCGCTAGTCAGCCTCTCCATACCCGCGCGAAGCGGTATGAGTTGTGGCGCTCTGGGCTTTTACGCCTTCGACATCACCCCCTATTCTATTTATTTAAATTTCTAAATTTGAATAAATTCCAGAGAACTTCAAACTGCAATAACTTTTTAACCATAAGTACAAATGAATTGATTCTTTTTGCATTGTGTTCTTTGTAAAGAAATCTTGTAGCACACCAAAAATGAGACTATTTGGTGTTGTGTAGATTTTCTGGTGAATTTTTTAATGCTTCTTGATAGTTTCTTTTTGAACTTTTATTTATTTTCATAAAAAGAAACTTGTCTTGAGGATCACCAGGAGGCTTGTGAGCCTCATTTGAACTAAGGCAAGCCACAGCAACATTTTCATAGTGCTATTTCAATATTTGTGATTTTTCCAACTTGAACAAATGATTTATATTATGCATGTTAATTATTTTGTTAAATAATTTCTTTTGATTGCTATAGTTATTGGGTTCATTTACTTTACAGAAACTTGGAGTTTGGTTTAAGTTATTAAGATCGTTAAAATAAAGTTGGGACATTGAGAATGATTATGGACATACATATGTGAAGTTACTTTCTTTTGCATAAGTAATTATGATAAAATTTTGCTAAGTTAAAAATTTGTTTTGTATTAAAAGTAAGCATAACCAGAACAAATAGTGAAGTTAGGATGATAAAAGTAAAGTTGGCCCAGTTATACTTTTGTATGGCATTGTATTTATTTATGTGTTGCATTTCGGTTTACTGCATGGCATTGTATGACACAGGTTATTTATTTCTTCTTTAAGTTGAAACAGTTAATAACTCAACTTGAATAAATTGTTGACCGGGTCATGGTGCCACTGAATCGAGTCTTTCCCAGTGCAACCACATTTACCTTTATGGGAAGGTCTTGATGCTATCCATTGACATGCCTCCTGTCGGTACCTCCAGATAGGGAAGGTTATGGGCATGCAGTACCCTGGCCCGGTAAGTAGACAAAACCTTGTGTGCCGTAGTAAATTTTTATGGTACCGAGTTCCCATTTGGGACAATTTTTGTCTGGCCACGACAGTGGTCGGTGTGCCTTTGGTAGGCACAGGGCCACCCAGCACTGTTCCAGTGGGAAACAAGTCGGAGTGGCCGGAGGACTGTCATGGCAATGGACGGGTTTCGTCGGAACGCCGTTGGTCCACCCAAATGGGAGAACGAGTCCATGGGTTCCGTGGTGTGGGTACAGTGCACTACCTCTGCAGAGTGTAATTAATCTATCGATACCCGAGTCCACGGTCACGGACATGCTCGAAAGTAGGTCACACCATGGTGATGTCTACACACGCTTCTACTCTTGTAGACTATGTTGGGCCTCCAAGCGCAGAGGTTTGTAGGACAGCAGCAATTTCCCTCAAGTGGATGACCTAAGGTTTATCGAACTCAGGGAAGTAGAGGTTGAAGATGGTCTCTCTCAAGCAACCCTGAAACTAAGATACAAGAAGTCTCTTGTGTCCCCAACACACCTAATACAACTAGGAGTTGTATAGGTGCACTAGTTCGGCGAAGAGATGGTAAAATATGGATGATAGGAGTGGCAAAGCAAAGTAATATAATTCTGTAATAAAAAGTGCAGCAAGCAAACAAGTGGTAAACGTGAGCACAAATGGTATTGCAATGGTGGAAACAAGGCCTAGGCTTCATACTTTCACTAGTGGCAACTCCCAACAACATTAACATAATCGAATCACATGATATTTCCCATAAAACATGCAAAGGGGACGCACTCGGAGGTCATTCCTTCGTGGTCAAGAGAGGATGAGAATTATGTAGGGCTACAAAAGCACACCTCAGAGTTCATAGTTTTCAATCTAAGGATTTCCCAATGTCACCGCGGCCATCCAAAGAGAGTCCCACAATCACCACAACATATCTAAAGGATAGTCAAAGACAAGCACCAAGAGACTCTCAATCTTCAATCAACACACAAGAGAGGAAATCACTCATGAAAATATTGTTCTAATCCATGTCCAATAGACCGCTGTCACCTTGGTCTCGGGGATTATACTAGATAAAGACAAGTGAGTACATCAATCCAATACATAGAGGAAGGGGAAATATCATGGGATCACCCTAGATTAACATAGCCTATGATCACAACGAATATCACATCATGGGAGAGAGAATTGACCACATAGCTACTGGTAAGAACCTCAGCCCCGAGGAGGAACTACTCCCGCATCATGGAGGGAGGAAGCAACGTCGATGGAGATGAATCCGGGGGCACTTCCCCGTCCCGGCAGGGTGCCGGCGCAGGAATTCTGGTCCCCCGAAGCTTGATGGCGATGGCGGCGGAGATCGGAATCGCGTCTGGAGAAAAGGGGTCTGGAATCAGGGTTTTCGCGACACGGTGTAAATATATGCCAAAGGGGGGCATCAGAGGGGGTCAGGGGTGCCCAGGCGCCCCCCCGGCGTGGCCAGGGGGGGCGTGGGCAGGCCGCCTGGAGCCCCTGTGGGTCCCCTCCGGCCCTACTTTGGCCGCATGGAAGCTTCCGGAACGCTGATTTTTTATATAATTTTTCTGGATTTTTTCTGGCAGTTCTCGTAATGTGAAAACCTGAAATACAAAAACAGCCGAAAACAGAAACTGGCACTGGGGTGCACTGAGTTAATAGGTTAGTCCAAATATGATCAAAAGTGTATGGAAGTGTATAAATAACATAGCAATATCACCCAAAAGAGGCATGGAGCAAGCAGAAATTATAGATACGTTTTGGACGTATCAACATCCCCAAGCTTAATTCCTGCTCGTCCTCGAGTAGGTAAATGATAACAAGAATAATTTCTGTGGTGACATGCTATTAACCATATAGGACTTTTTCATAGTCATATGACAAAAGCTTACTGAGACAATGAATCTATAGTAATTAAGTTGCCTCATGAGAAAATCACAAAGAACTGAATGTTTTACAATATGATATTGAAACATCAAATAGATTTGTAATGAACATGATGTGCAAATATGATAAAGTGATATCTAGCTTGCCCCCTTTAGTGAAGCAAAACATAAATGCAGGGGCACCTCCAAGGTTTAAATGATGACTAGATACAATGATTTCAAAATAAACGATATCACAATCATGCAAAAGACAATGCTACTTTGGGACAATGCACATTACACTCAGAATGACAATCATGCTCTCAGTAGTTGGTGCTTTTAAAAGAAGGTGGAGACTCTCGAACCGTGGCTTTTGTTGGCAAGGTTGAAAACCCGTAGTCGGAAACAAAGACAAAACATGTACCAGAGCTCTTGGTTTTAAAACAGAGGTAATAATTTTTTTAGATCATGCATGTTTCGTCAACGAATGCTAGCAGACAACTCAATCACTTCTTGAGATGGACAAGTTTCGAGGAACGGCTCCCGAATGAGGACGATCACATCCTATTAATCTCCTTTGTTTATCACTGCCAAAGTTTTCTGATTTCTCATGAACAAAGCGTGAAGGAGGGTTTGTTTGTTATATTATATTTTTGAGCCAGGCGCACTCAATGCCAGTTCCTTCTCGTATTATGGGTTTGCACATTATACATGCAATCCCGGGGTGAAGCTTGTCCAACTTAAAAAGATCATGAATTAACTACTACTTCCTCATGAACTTAAAACAGAGGCACAAAATAGGAATGCTTTTTCTTTGAATAATTTTGAGATGGTACATGCAAGTCTCCGTTAGGAATGGCAGGTAAATACCATGTAGGAAGATATGGTGGACTCATATGGCATAACTGGATTAAAAGGATGTGGATGCACAAGCAGTTAGTCCGCTTAGTACAGGCGAAGGTTAGCAAAAGACGGGGAGCGACCAACTAAGAGAGCAATGACGGTCATAATCATGCAGAGCGACAAAGCAACATTGAATCAGGCATGGAAGTTATATCGCTACTCAGAAACAAAAGATCATCAAGGCTTGACAGACTTTCTTTACAGTCTTAAATATGCGTGAGCATACGCCAAGTCAATCAAAATAAATTCTTTGAAGGAAGATATTACTAAACCATACCACATCATAGGCAAACAAATCATGTTGGTACTCCAATAACACATTGGGACCCCCCCAGCTATTTGAGACTAACCATAAGAAAACATGAACTACTAAGCGCCATTATGCACGTAGCATCTTTATCATAGACATATCAACCAATGCAACGGAAGCAAACTCTCTTAATAAGATAAACATGATAACTAAAGAGAGTTCAAGCAACCAACTAAACAAAAGCTCTTTAAAAAGATAAGCATGAAAGTTAAGAGCTAAGCATGATAGTAGCTATTAAAAGACAAAGAACACACACAACAAAGATAGACATGCAAATTCTATGTTATGTTCTAGGTAGAAGTGGAGCGTGTTTCTCTCCCACATAAAGAAAGCTGAGTTCCAACTCGTTATGAAAAGCTAAAGAAAACTAAAAGGAAAACTAAAACAACATGCTCCAAGCATAGCACATAACACATGAAGTGATTAAAATATAGTGGAACGAAGGACGAACTGATAATGTTGATGGAGAAGGGGATGCACGGGGGCATCCCCAAGCTTAGACGCTTGAGTCTCCTTGAATATTTCTTGGGGGTGCATGGGGGCATCCCCAAGCTTGAGCGTTTGACACTCCTGAATCTTTTTATCATCTTCCCTCGCACACTTGAAAACTCCCTTCATACATAACTCATCATAATCTAATTAGCGAGGTTAGTACCCATAATAAAATAATTGTTCCTTGCTGGAAATAAAGATATTCTTGAAGTTCTACTATTTCTCAATATTGCCAAAAGGTGTTTGCAAAGAAAAAGCAAGCTCTAGGTTTGCAAAATGAAGGAAAGGCAAAACATGACAGAATCTGTGAAAAACAGAACATCAGGTAGTAAATGATTTTTCTGGGGCACTTCTGCAACTCTAATAAAAAAACTCAAAACAGACACACGAAAGACAATTATATAGAGCACGCTGTCGAAAAAATTCAGACAAAAAGATGATCTGGTGATTTTATACGAATTTTTCTATCCAAGGACAGAATCTGTTTCCTGGACAGCACGTCACAACTTTTGAACTTTCCTGCAATCAGAGGCTAAACTTGGCACAAAGCTGAAAAATAAAGATACAATGATGTTGCTACAGTAGTAACAAACATCAAGACCACTAAAACTAAAAGTAAACATAACAAGGGTTGTCTCCCTAGAGCTCTTTCTTTATAGCCATAAAGATAGGCTTAAGACTTTAATGATGCTCTCGTAGGAATAAGAGCTGAAGAACAAAAGAGAGCATCAAGAAGCAAATACCAAAAACATTTAAGCCTAACATGCTTCCTATGCATAGGAATATTGCAATAGAATAATTCATTGAAGCACAAAACAACTAGCATAGGAAGGCAAAACAAGCATAACTTCAAAATATTCACCATAAAGAGAGGAAACTTCTTATTATTAAGATATTTAGAACCAAGTCTCCCTCTCTCATTATAAATTTCAGTGGCATCATGGATGAACTCAACAATATAAGCATCACATAAAGCGTTGTTACCATGATCCACATGCAAGAAGGTACTCTTACTCTCCACATAAGCATAATCTTTCTCATTGGTAATAGTGGGAGTAGGACTATCATAAACAACTTGGACACTATAGATTACTTGTGTATTAGGAGGGTGGTGTTCAACAAGGGAGTAATTCCCTCCATGATTATGACAAGTTTCATAAGGATAATTTCTCCTTATGTCATAGGTACCTTTATAATCACTATAGGTTGGAGTTATGACATCATCATAGTAGAGAAGAGCATTATCATTGCTAGCAACTATATTTGTAATCATGTTGTCTTTATTCTTACTATCAAAAGAATTATCAATTATCACATCACTAGTGGGTAAAGGGTTTGCAATCCTATCATCCCCAAGCTTAGAGCTTCCCATATCATCACTTTCAGAGTTGGTACCAAAAAGATTTTCAAGATCATAAGTAGCATTATCATCATTTTCCCAATCACAATAAGTAACATGCATATCATAATCAAAATCATCTTCAATAGTACCTACGGACGTATCATCAAGATGATAATTAAGGCAATAAACTTCACCTTCTTCTTTAAACTTACAATCGTTACGATAAAAGTTGATGGGAGGAATATGCTCAGGCCAGGTTGATACCCATTCTTCTTTTTTCTTGCTCCTATTCCTCCTCCTCTTCTTTTTCTTCTTCTTAACCTTAGGAGGGAGTGGTTGGAGATGAAGCTTCTCCACATATCCTGGTTTATCATTAGAAACAATAGGGGAAACTTGGGAGAAACTCTCCTTTTTATTAGCAGAAATATAAGAGACATTTTTATACTTTGGTAAAGTTCCCTCCTTTATAATCTTACCTATGTAATCATTTTCATGGCAATTAACAACACAATAGAGATGGCAATTTTTCAAAGTGTTTTTTATTCCTATGGCATTAACATCTAGCCATGAAGTCTTTTCTGATAACTCTTCACACATCAAAAATAACATAAGCTCATCATAAAGATCAGAGGTGATCATGTTATCACACAACCGGTTAACAGTTATGTTTTGAAAGTTCATGCATTGAAAATTAAAGTGACCCTCTATACGGCAAAGTTCACAAGTAAAAGGATAAAGGTCACACAATTCTCTAGCAATTTCATTTAAATCTCTGACCCAAGTGATTGTTCTTTCATGCTTATGTTGCTTACAATACTTCTCTTCTTCAATCATAGGCCTTTCACAAGGTCTATCCACTCCACAAAAATTAACATGCTTATATAAAACTTCATTTTTAGGAATTGGATCATGCATGTTGCAATCATCATGAACAATTTCATTTTCTTTGCAAGTCTCTTTAAAAGGTTTATGATACTTGATCCAATCCTCCTTAGGCATATTAAGATGTGAAGCAAAAGATTTGAGGAAATCAACAAGGAGTTGAGAATCAAGCCCAAACTTAGCACTAAACTTATTAAAACTTGTAGTTTCAACAAAGGACTTAATGCAATCATGCTCATAAATTATACCTGACTCTTTACCTTTGTCGATCTCCCAATCTTCAGTGTTGCGTTGAATTCTTTCAAGGAGTTCCCATTTAGCATCAATCTTTTTGTTTGTGAAAGAACCCATAGAGGAAGCGTCGAGCAAATCTTTATCCTGTCAAGAAAGCCTCGCATAGAAATTAGTAATAATCATATCTTTGGGGAGCCCATGGTTAGGACATTTTAGCATTAACATTTTCAGTCTCCCCCAAGCTTGAGCTATGCTCTCTCCGTCATGAGGATAAAAATTATAAACGTAATTCCTATTCTCATGGACTTCATGAAGAGGATAAAACTTGGAGTAAAAGAGAGGCTGGATCTCTTCCCACTCCAGCAGGTGAGAGTCATTTAGTAGCCTATACCATTCCAATGCTTTTCCTTTCAGTGACAAGGCAAATAATTTCCTCATGACAAACTCCCTTGATACACCTGCAAGCTTAAATAATGAACATAGTTGTGACAGATATAGCAAGTGTTCACCGGGATGTCTGTCTTCTGCATAACGATCAGCCAAAACATAATCGATAATACCAGCTGGTATTTTATAGGGCACAATTTCAGTAGGGGGAGGAGCAACCACCACAGGTGTGGGGCATCTTCCCGCAAGCAACGATCCAATAGCAAGGTTGTCCATAAACATAACTAGTGAAATAAAAACAAGAAACAAAAAGATTTAATTGCAAGATCTAAAGATATACCTTCAAGCGCTCACCTCCCCGGCAACGGCGCCAGAAATAGCTTGATGTCTACACACGCTTCTACTCTTGTAGACTATGTTGGGCCTCCAAGCGCAGAGGTTTGTAGGACAGCAGCAATTTCCCTCAAGTGGATGACCTAAGGTTTATCGAACTCAGGGAAGTAGAGGTTGAAGATGGTCTCTCTCAAGCAACCCTGCAACTAAGATACAAGAAGTCTCTTGTGTCCCCAACACACCTAATACAACTAGGAGTTGTATAGGTGCACTAGTTCGGCGAAGAGGTGGTAAAATATGGATGATAGGAGTGGCAAAGCAAAGTAATATAATTCTGTAATAAAAAGTGCAGCAAGCAAACTAGTGGTAAACGTGAGCACAAATGGTATTCCAATGGTGGAAACAAGGCCTAGGCTTCATACTTTCACTAGTGGCAACTCCCAACAACATTAACATAATCGAATCACATGATATTTCCCATAAAACATGCAAAGGGGACGCACTCGGAGGTCATTCCTTCGTGGTCAAGAGAGGACGAGAATTATGTAGGGCTACAAAAGCACACCTCAGAGTTCGTAGTTCTCAATCTAAGGATTTCCCAATGTCACCGCGGCCATCCAAAGAGAGTCCCACAATCACCACAACATATCTAAAGGATAGTCAAAGACAAGCACCAAGAGACTCTCAATCTTCAATCAACACACAAGAGAGGAAATCACTCATGAAAATATTGTTCTAATCCATGTCCAATAGACCGCTGTCACCTTGGTCTCGGGGATTATACTAGATAAAGACAAATGAGTACATCAATCCAATACATAGAGGAAGGGGAAATATCATGGGATCACCCTAGATTAACATAGCCTATGATCACAACGAATATCACATCATGGGAGAGAGAATTGACCACATAGCTACTAGTAAGAACCTCAGCCCCGAGGAGGAACTACTCCCGCATCATGGAGGGAGGAAGCAACGTCGATGGAGATGAATCCGGGGGCACTTCCCCGTCCCGGCAGGGTGCCGGCGCAGGAATTCTGGTCCCCCGAAGCTTGATGGCGATGGCGGCGGAGATCGGAATCGCGTCTGCAGAAAAGGGGTCTAGAATCAGGGTTTCCGCGACACGGTGTAAATATATGCCAAAGGGGGGCATCAGAGGGGGTCAGGGGTACCCAGGCGCCCCCCCGGCGCGGCCAGGGGGGCGCGTGGGCAGGCCGCCTGGAGCCCCTATGGGTCCCCTCCGGCCCTACTTTGGCCGCATGGAAGCTTCCGGAACGCTGATTTTTTATATAATTTTCTGGATTTTTTCTGGCAGTTCTCGTAATGTGAAAACCTGAAATACAAAAACAGCCGAAAACAGAAACTGGCACTGGGGTGCACTGAGTTAATAGGTTAGTCCAAATATGATCAAAAGTGTATGGAAGTGTATAAATAACATAGCAATATCACCCAAAAGAGGCATGGAGCAAGCAGAAATTATCGATACGTTTTGGACGTATCACATGGGTCAACAGATAATAAAATTTTGCTCACTAAGTTCTATAATTTTGGTACTACAATAAATTGGTGGAAGAGCTACCGAGATGTTTTGAGACCCAGAATGGGCAGGTTGGTGATCACCGGAAAGGTCACGATTTATATCTTGTTGAAACGAATAAGCTTGTAGTTAAAAATAAATTATCATGAGTAAGGTAGCCCAAGGTTTTATTTATGCACAGGCATGGGCACAGCATGGTAGTGAATATTCATCTAAGTTTGTTCCTGCATATTTAATATTGATTAATTATCATGATATTGTTTGTCATTATGATTTTGTTTTGCTGTAAGCTTGCAAGTACATTCAAAGTACTGACCTGGCGTGTCATGCTAGATTTCAGGAAAGTTCACTGGAAAGGAGTGTTGTCTGAGTCTAGTCCGTATCCACATCGGTGCCCTGTGAGATGGAGTTCCGCTACGACGTCGTTCCACTGCTGCGTAGTTTATGTCGGAGGCCTTTTATGTTCATTAAATAATGTACATATTGTCTGGCCGCACCGTGTGTGCCGCTCGGCCTCGCTACCTGTTGTAATATGAAACTATGGTCCGCTAGTATCAATAAAGCGGTTGTTTTCTATACCAAGATGTTGTGTGTTGCCAGAAGACAAGGTCTCTGGGCTGGCAATGCAAGGTAAACCGGTCACTCTGATCCGGGGTGCCACAAAAATCGACATTTCCACTGTTCCTCCTTGCTTTCCAAGTCCAAACCTTAACTGCTGCTTACTGGCAACGCCGCCTCCTCGCCGACGAACCTTCTTCTTGGAGCACCGCCTCCTCGTCGGCAAACCTTCCTCTTGCTGCGCCGCCTCCTCGCTGGCGACCTTTCTTCTTGCTACGCCGCCTCCTCCCCGGCAACCCTTCTTAGTGCTGTGCGGTCTCGTCGAGATGGTCAGGTAATCCACATCCCAAGCACACCATCCTCCTCCTTCCCCGTCCCACATGCCCCGACCGATGGTGTGACACCTTCCACCGAAATAACTGGCCCCATCCTCCAATTAAGCGCCACCCACAACTTTTTTTCACGCAATATAATGTGGAGCTCAGTAGCATCTGGCAGTGAAGAAGCAAATCGCGGCAACACGCGCGGACGAGGTCGCTATGGCTGCCATTCGTGCCGACCGCCAGATCTCAGAGGAGCACCTCGTCTTCAAGGCCACCGTCGACACCGCCACACGATTGTCAACTTTAAAATATAGTTTGTGCTGCTTTCTCGAAGCCACCGCCAGTGCCTTCTAGTGATTTGTCCTCTGTAATGTTAACACTACAAAAAAAACTTCCGTGATAATACATGTTTGTCACAATTGGTCATGTTTTCTGTCATGCATGTACATCCATGATGATTTTATGACAGAATCATGATAGTCATACATGTGGTGTCGTAGAAGTGTTCCATGATAATATCAAAATTATCATCACGGAAGTGTTCACTTCCATGATGATAAATGTCGCGTCATGGAAGTGCTTTCGTCAAGGGTAACCGACATGTGGCATCCACCATAATGGGTCGTCGTTAAGCTATAGGGGTCCGGTTTTGGATCCGACAACCTGCTAACAGTGAGGACCAATGGGAATTTTCCACGTGTAAAATTCTCATTGGCCGAAGGAACCACGTGTCAGCTCCACGTGCGGACAGATGTTAACCAACCAATGGACACAATACAAGAAAACACTTCCGTGATAATACGTGTTTGTCACAGTAGGTCACATTTTTTGTCATATATGTACATCCATGAAGATTTCATGACAAAATCAAGATAGTCATACCCGTGCCGTCGTAGAAGTGTTCCATGACAATACCAAAATTATCATCACGGGAATGTCCACTTCCATGACGATAAATGCCACGTCATGGAAGTGCTTTCGTCAAGGGTAACCGACACGTGGCATCCACCGTAACGGGTCTCCGTTAAGCTATCGGGTCTAGTTTTGGATCCGATAACCCGCTAACATCCACTACCAATGGCAATTTTTCACCTGTAAAATTCTCATTGGCCAACGGAACCACGTGTCATCTCCGAGTTGGCACAGATGTCACTCATCCAATGGGCGAGATCCGCCTATGATATGTTGACACGTGGACCGGCCCAAAAGTGGCTGATACGTCCATTTTGCATCATGCTTTTATATTGATGTTTATTGCATTATGGGCTGTTATTACACATTATTCCACAATACTTATACCTTTTCTCTCTTATTTTACAAGGTTTACAAGAAGAGGGAGAATGCGGGCAGCTAGAATTCTAGGCTGGAAAAGTAGCAAATATTGGAGACCTATTCCGCACAACTCAAAAAGTCCTGAAACTCCACGAAAGTCATTTTTGGAATATATAAAAAATATCGAGCGAAGAAAGCACCAGAGGGGGGCCACCCACCGTCCACGAGGGTGGGGGCGCGCCCTACCCCCCTGGGCGCGCCCCACTGCCTCGTGGGCCACCTGGCAGCCCCTCGATGTCCATCTTGTTGTATAAGGTGTCTTCAGCCCTGGAAAAATCATAAGGAGGCTTTTGGGAGGAAGTGTCACCGTCTCGAGGCGGAAACTTGGCGGAAATAATCTAGGGCTCCGGCAGAGCTGTTCTGCTGGGGAGCTATCCCTCTGGGAGGGGGAAATCGTCACCATCGTCATCACCATCGATCCTCTCATCAGGAGGGGGTGATTCTCCATCAACATCTTCACCAGCACGATCTCCTCTCTGTCAGTACCGTTTTTTTTTTCAAGGTTGTCAGGACCGGTTTTTTTCCAGTAAAATAATTACCGAGAGACCGACCTTTTTATCGAACCAGCACAGAAGAATACTTCTTACTGGTAGACATATCCTTGATTCAGAATTCCAGAGTACTGAATATTATACATGGTCGAGCTGAGGTTGGTCAACAATTTATTTCAAGCGCGCCGATATAATACATAAGGGCGGATATGACACAATGGTAGGGTGGCATACTACTAACTCGTAATAAAAAGGTGGTTGATAAGTCACAGTCTAGTGGGTGGTGTGACTCCAATATCTTAAAGTTCATCGAGTGTCAGAGTGAGACCCGATGAATTTATTTGGTGGTTGGCGGAAGCGGTTATATAACAGTGAGGAACTCCAGGATCGCAAGAGACTGACTGGGACTCCACTAGACGTCGGACTCGCTATAGAACTCTTCATCCATGCGATCGCCTTCGTCAACATCTGGCCAAATCAACAAGCCAGGTGAGTACTTTGAATGTACTCGCAAGACAGTTCGGACATAAGATATAATAAATGCAAACATGATGCATGCGAGTATTCTACCAATATGCATCCAAATAATATAATTTCAGTGTTGCATGTAAAAAATAGAAGTCGGGCGGTAGTCCTCCCGAAATCCACAAGATAAGTAAAAGAAAACCAAACGAGTGTCTGCACAACGCCTCGTGAGGGAAAAAGAATAATAACATGCCATAGTCAGACGTCTGAGCGACTTCACATAAAGGGCTTATAATGAAAATAAATAACAAGAATGCCACAGTCGGACGTCTGAGCGACATCACATAAAGGGCTTATAATGAAAATAAATAACAAGAATGCCACAGTTGGACGTCTGAGCGACATCACATAAAGGTCTTATAATGAAAATAAATAACAAGAATGCCACAGTCGGACATCTGAGTGACATCACATAAAGGGCTTATAATGAAAATAAATAACAAGAATGCCACAGTCGGACGTCTGAGCGACATCACATAAAGGGCTTATAATGAAAATAAATAACAAGAATGCCACAGTCGGACGTCTGAGCGGCATCACATAAAGGGCTTATAATTAATCAATGGTGTAACGGTAAGAATACTTCAAGAGATTAATTGGTCTAGAGATAACTGGTTAGTTCATCTACCCAAAATGAACCTTGACAAAAATCACTACTCTTGTTACTATCATATATCACCACAGACGGTCACTGGGGTTGACACGAAGATAAACACTAGGCCATAAACATGGTTATTAGGGAGGTTTTGACTCTGCAGAGCTTGTACTCTTATATCATAGCCAACGGATTCCACTAGCCACAAGGACTAGTTCCGTCTACGGTGTTTTAGCAGAAACACAACTGACCAGTACACACCCATTTCACATCCTGCTGCCCGGAATCACCCGTGACAACATTCACGAAAAACTTTAAGACGGGGAGGCTACAACCTCGAATAGCATGGGATCAAATTTATATATGCACGCTCTAAGGGGTGCCCCCTCTCGGTCTCAACCGGAAACACCCATGCCCCCTGACCGGATGATAGGCTTTAATCCAGGGCCATGGAACCCTCATCCCGGCCCCTCTACTTTGTGTGTACACGGAAAGAGGTTTGCAACTGACTAAACCGTAATCTTAACAGACGACATATGACAGTACCAAAAAGGAGACGAACGGAATCATGACTTGATCCACGTTGATACTAGAGTTAACCCTTGACTGGCATGCTCCAACAATACCAGTACACAACCCATCATGTCACCACATGATCAGGGTGTTTCATTCATCAAAATTCGGGTTCACCCGAAGCTTGCTTGCATGAAATATAATCATCCACAAATGCTTATATGACCATGCTATGAAAGAAGAACTACTCAAGAAAACATGCAACACACTCATCATATCAAAGGTTCAAACATGCTTGCCTGGTTCGGAGTAGTCGGAGTCTAACTCGGTGAAGTTCGCGGCTCCGTCACGTCCTTCGGTATCTACGCATTCAAACAAAACGAATACTAACATAAATACCGCGCGCGCAAGAAAAATTGCGCCAAATATTTTTCAAATAAATATGACAAAAAACTAAAGAGGACAAAAAAAGAGTCAACTCAAAATCATCTTTAGTTAAAAAGATATTAGAGTTTCTATCCAGGGACTTGTCTGTAATGAAACAGAAAGTTTCCAGGGGCTAGAATATAAAAACAGAAGAACGAATCGGTACGTAGTACGGCAGCCGAATAGGAAGACGTACTTTGCCCGAAGGCGCGTTCCAGAAAAACGCTTCGGAAGGAAAAGAGAGACTGACGAGGGGGTCCCACTCGTCAGGTTTAAAAACAGAACAGAGTCGCGCCGACGCCAGAAGGCTGCGGTGGTCGCCGGTGCCGATCCACGGCGAGGTAGGGGGAGGGAGTGGTACCTACGGGTTCTTGGTGTTCTTCCACGTCGGTAGGTGGTGGAGTTGAGCGTCGGCGAGCCCCACGTCGACGGCGACCCTATCTTCGGCGGACGGTGGCTCGGGTGGTCGTGGGCCTCGTCGGAGAGAGTTTCTGGGGTCAAATTGGAGTGTGGGTTAGTCTCCTAGAGGTGTCAGGAGGCTACACACGAGTCCAGGGCGACGGAGGAGTTCTCACCAGAGAGAACGTTGCTGGAACCCGAGGCGGACAGAGGTGGCCGGAGTTGAGGAAGAAGGGCCCCTCGAGGCTCTTCCAGTGGCTGGGCGTGGTCTAGTGAGGTGGTGGAGATGTGCGGGGTCGAGAGCGAGCTCGGAGGTGCTATATATAGCCGGCCCGAGGCGGTTTCCATGAACGGGATAAGTCCGGCGATCGATTACGGCAGAGCTGTGGCTGGACGATGGGTTTAGGAGTTTGAGCATCGATTAGGAGGTGCACTGAGTCCATTTCGGTGCTTAACCGGGCAAGTCCGGGGTGGTTACGGCCTGTCCCCGACAGAACGGCCGTGCGGCACGTCGGCGGGAGAGATCACGCCCTGTGTGTGCCTGGCCACGGCGACGGTGCTGCAGGCATGCGCTGGCGATGGAGAAGGCCACGCGGAGCTCCCAGGCGATTTGGGCGGTGCCAAACGGCGTTGTCCCGCAGGGTGCCCCCTGTCGGCCGACACGGGTGGCTCTGCCGCCGCGGAAGACGCCGGCGTGGGCGGGCCAGGGTGCCACCGACGCCAAGAACCAGCCAAGCGCGCGTGCGGCCCTCTGGATAAGAGCGAGGTGCAGTGCAGCATCGAGCCAAAGAGGCAGAAACTGATGAACTAACGAAGCAGCACTGTCGCCTGTAATTCTTCAGTTAACTTTTTCTGAAACTGACAGAAACACTGCACGCCAGGTGTTTGACGAAATGATTATGGCATGTGGAAAATCTTTCTGGAGCTGATATTTGGTGGAGTGGTCTCTTGATGCATCTAGAGGCTGCCTGGATTTTCACAGAATTTTTGGAAGAAGGAAAATATGAATTTCACCAAAATTTGTAAATCTGGTCCAAACTTGCAGCAAGTGAAATTTGAAAATTTTGAACTGTGGACCAGTGAAACAAGATGGATCTAGGTTGTGGGTACTAAGGACTATCCAGGGAAGTTGGTTTGGAAACAAAAATCAAAGTGAACATGGTGGTTCCTTTGTAAATCACCATGGCTTATTTCAAAGGACAGAAATTGCTTTTGGTGCAAATTAATTAGAAGAAAAATTCCAATAAGGTTGAAACTTGCTGGAATTGATGAGAGACTTGGCTCAAGGTGAAAAGGAGGTTTTGGAGAGAAATATTTTCATTGGGTGCCATGGAAGAGAAAAGTTTGAGAGGGAAGACAAGTCCAAGATTCTTATAAGATGGATATTCATGGAGGGGGAAGAATCAAATTAACCCTTTGAAAATCCACTTGTGTTTGAGCTAACACAAGAAGCAAACCTTCAGGACCAGAATCAAGCTTGAGAAGAACACACAAACTTTGGTCAGAAAAGTTTTTAGAAGGGGTTTCAAGAGAAGATCAAATATTCCCCTTCCAAAAGACCAAAAGTTTGGAAGAAAACAAATCCAAAAAATGTGGAGTGTTACAACACCTACCTCCTTAGGAAAAATCTTGTCCCCGAGATTTTAGCTGATCCTCAAATAGGTGCGGGTATTCTGTCCGAAGGAAATCTTCCCTTTCCCACGTTGCCTCATCCTCGGTGTGATTGCTCCACTGAACCTTGAGAAATTTAATTGTCTTCTGACGGGTTCTCCTTTCAGACACTTCCAATATTTTTATTGGGCGTTCCCGGTAGGTGAGGTCTGGTTGCACATCAAGATTTTCATGTGACACATGCTTTTCTGGATTGCTTACACATTTCCGTAGTTGCGAAACGTGGAACACGTCATGGACGTCTGATAGTTCTTTGGGAAGGTCCAACTGGTAGGCCATTGTGCCTCTCCGAGCAATTATACGAAAGGGTCCGATAAATCGTGGTGCTAGCTTTCCTTTGATCTTGAACCGTTGCAGTCCCCTCATAGGAGATACACATAGGTACACGTTTTCACCGGGTTCAAAACTTACTTCCCGATGCTTTTGATCGTAGTAACTCTTCTGTTGACTTTGGGCTGTCTTGAGTCGATCCCGTATTATTTTAACTTTTTCCTCAACTTCTTTTAACATGTCTGGGCCGAAGATACGACCGTCCCCTGTTTCTGACCAGTTTAATGGAGTACGGCATCTTCGTCCGTACAATGCTTTGAAAGGTGCCATTCAGGCTGGCTTGGTAACTATTGTTGTATGCGAACTCGGCATACGGTAAGATTGCCTCCCAACTGGTCCCATAGGTGAGGACACACGCCCTCAGCATGTCTTCTAGTATTTGATTTACTCGTTCCGTTTATCCTCCAGTTTGGGGGTGATAGGTTGTACTGAATACTAGCTGCGTCCCCAGGGCTTGCTGCAATTGATCCCAAAATTTGGAGACAAACTGAGTGCCTCTGTCGGATATTATGGTCTTAGGAACTCCATGTAGGCATACTATATGGGTGAGGTAAAGCTTGGCAAGCTTTTGGGTGGTGTGGGTTGTCTTGACTGGAATGAAGTGTGCCACCTTAGTCAGTCTATCTGTGATGACCCATATGGCATCATTTTCGTGCTGTGACCGTGGCAGTCCAACAATAAAATCCATCCCAATATCATCCCATTTCCACTCAGGTATCTTGTTTGGCTGTAATAGTCCTGCGGGTTTTTAGTGCTCGGCTTTTATGCGTTGACATGAATCATAGCATGCAATGTATGTGGCTATATCTCTCTTCATACCGTGCCACCAAAATCTTTCCTGAATGTCCTTGTACATTTTGGTCCCTCCAGGGTGAATTGAATACGGAGCGGTGTGGCTCTCTGCTAGAATTTGCTGTTTGAGGTCTTCGCTATTGGGTACGCAAAGCCTGTCTCCGAACCATAATATTCCCTCACTATCTATGGTGAATTCTGAGGCCTTGCCCCGACTTATTTTTCTTTTTATGCCTTCAATGTTGGGGTGTCCATGCTGAGCCTTCTTAATTTGTTCTATTAGTGTAGGCTGTATTTCCATATTTGACACTTCGCCTTCAGTGACCATCATTAAGTTGAGCTTGGCAAATTCCTGCTGAAACTCAGGTCTCAGGTTCTGTAGGCTGCCATTGTCCGGGCTGGGGTTACGGCTGAGAGCATCTGCTACTACGTTTGCCTTTCCTGGGTGATAGTGGATGCCAACGTCATAATCTTTTACCAGTTCCAACCAGCGTCGTTGTCGTAAATTGAATTCTGGTTGTGTGAAAATATATTTGAGACTCTTATGGTCCATATATATTTCACAATGATTCCCAAGCAAAAAAAGTGCATCCACTCTTTGGGTGCATGAATGACTGCTGCCAATTCCAAATCGTGAGTAGGATAATTTTTTCATGTTTCCGTAGTTGCCGGGAAGCGTAGGCGACTACTTTGCCTTCTTGCATTAGTACGCATCCGAGGCCTTTCCGGGATGCGTCACAATATACTTTAAAACTTTTGTGTATGTCGGGTATGACCAATACTCGGGCTGTTGTTAATTTCTTTTTGAGTTCCTGGAAGCTTTTCTCACACGCTTCGGTCCACACGAATTTATTATCCTTCTTGAGTAACTGTGTCATTGGTTTGGCTATGGTGGAAAATCCCTCAATAAACCTCCGATAATATCCAGCCATTCCGAGGAAACTTCGTACATCTATTACATTGGCCGGTGGCTTCCAACCAAGTACAGCCTTGACTTTTTCCGGGTCCACAGCTACTCCTTCTTGTGTCAATACGTGGCCTAGAAAACCAACCTGCCTTAACCAAAATTCACATTTGCTGAATTTGGCGTAGAGTTGATGTTTCTTTAATTCTCCCAGTACAATACGAAGATGTTCAACATGCTCTTCTGGTGTCTTTGAATATACCAGGATATCATCAATAAATTCCACCACAAATTTGCCCATAAATTTCATAAACACTTTGTTCATGAGGTGGACAAAATATGCGGGGGCGTTGGTCAGTCCAAACGGCATTACCGTAAATTCATATAGTCCGTATCTGGAGGTGAATGTTGTTTTCAGGATATCTTCTGTCCGTACTTTTAATTGATGATAACCCGACCTGAAATCAATTTTTGAGAAAACCTTGGCTTGCGCGAGCTGGTCAAATAAATCATTTATCCGTGGCATCGGATATTTGTTCTTGATAGTGACCATGTTGAGTGCTCGGTAGTCTATACACAATCTCATAGTCCCATCTTTCTTTTTGACAAATAATACCGGCGAACCCCAAGGTGAGGAGCTGGCCCGTATAAATCCTTTGTCTAGTAATTCCTTTATTTGCTTCTTTAGTTCAACCAACTCGGACGGCACTATTCTGTATGGTTTCTTGTAAATGGGGGTGGTTCCAGGTGCTAGCTCAATGATGAATTCAATTTCTCTGTCTGGTGGCATGCCTGGTAGTTCTTCGGGAAATACATCCGGAAATTCACATACTATTGGAACTTTGCTTAACTCCGTAGTGTCTACCTTGTTTAATTTTGGTTGCCGCGATACTGGCCTCTCTTGAGCTGCGACTCTTATTGTCTTTCCGTGATGGTGAGTAAGAATCACAGTTCGGTTGAAGCAGTCGATAAATCCTTTGTTGGTGGTCAACCAGTCCATACCCAGGATAACATCCAGTCCCTTGTTTTCCAACACGATGAGGTTTGCGTGAAACTTTAACCCTTCAATTTCAATGTTTATACCTTGGCAGTAATTTTGAGTGATCTGCTTACTTCCGGGGGACTTGATGGTCATTGATTTTCCCAAGGGAAGCATCGAAAAATCATGTTGCAAAGCAAAGCTCTTAGAAATGAACGAATGAGAAGCTCCAGAATCAAACAAAACCGTGGCAGGTATTGTGTTGACAGGGAACGTACCCAGTACGATATCCGGGGCATCATGTGCTTGCTCCTTGGTCACATGGTTCAGGTGGCCTTTCTTGTGGTTGTTATTGGGGTTGAAGTTGTTACGTTTGGGCGCGGAATTGTTTCCGTTGCTGTTTGGCTTCGGTGCTGAGTTCCTTGGCTTTGGGCACTGTTTAGCATAGTGTCCCTCTTCTCCACAAGCGTAGCAAGTAACACCTAGGCGATATGTGAAATCCTTGTCCCTTGCATGAATTTTTTTGCTTGGACGAGTGTCATTTGCCATGGATTTGTTTGCCCAATTTTTCAGAAAATTTATCTTATTCCTGTTGTTGCGGGTGTGGTTGGTCTGATCCCTTTTTCGCTTGCAAATGTCTTCCAGATTGCGATGCTCATTTTCCAAAGTAATAGCCTTGTCCACCAGTGTCTTGAAATCTGGAAAAGTGCGTACGACCAGCTGGCATTTAAGTGCTGGTGCCAGACCGTCCAGGAATTTTTCCATCTTCTTGTTTTCAGTCATGCGCTCTTCGTTGGCATAACGAGATAATTGAGTAAATTGGCTGTTGTACTCAATCACTGTCATGCCCCTTTGCTTGAGGTCGTCAAACTCTCTTTTCTTGATCTTCATAATGCTTTTGGGGATGTGCGCCCCACGAAAGCCTTCTTTAAAATCCTCCCAGGTGATATCATTTTAATTGGGGTGCATGTGCAGAAAATTCTCCCACCATGATGCGGCTGCTCCAGTAAGATAATGTGGTGCATAAAGTACTTTTTCATGGCCTGAGAATTGTGCCACAATTAATTTTCTTTCAATGTCTCGAAGCCAATCATCGGCCTCAAGAGGTCTGTCTGTGTGAGAAAATGTTGGCGGATGTGTCTTCTGTAATTCAGATAATTTTGAATGCTGCTGGTATGGCTCACGGTGATTCCCCATGTTAATAACATGGTTCATCATTTCCTGATGCTGCTGCTGGCTTTGCTCGTACAGACGGCACACTTGAGAAAATGCTGTTTCGCTGCCCTGCTGACTTGACTGCCCATGCGTGAAATTGATACCTGTCTATGTGCCATAATTTTCCTCTGGCGGACTTGGCATGGAACGCGTCCAGGGACGAGTCATTTCTCACTCTGGGGTATTAATGCAGCAATCATAAGAAGAACTGAGCGGCAAAAATAAATCCAGACTTGCAAAAGCAGCAAAGCACAAGCTCCAAAGATTCAAATAAAAACTTGATTGCGTACGGAGAAGGACCGCTTAGTACACATCTTACACACGAGTCGTAATTATACATACGTCACTCAGGATGCGCGTACACATTCCTGACATGTTATTTATGCTAGTGCACTTCTCCAAGTTCCTACATGATGCTCAAACAGACTACTTCCCATCAACCTATTTTACATATCACACATATCATACAAGCGAGCATAACATGTCGCGGACAGACGCACTAGTCAGAGATGTTGAAGACTTCCCTCGGCCTGCCGAGGGTAAGACCCAGTGGTGATGGAGACTCAACTTCGTCCTCATTGATAGGCTCCAGGCGTGGAGTACCGGTACGAGGAGTTGATGCGGGTGCGGCAGGTGGTGCAGCTCTGATTGGGGTAGGAGCAATGACCTGGTCAAACTCCTCAGTGGTAGGCAGACGGCGAGCGGTGGCTAAGATGGAAGGTGCATAAGATGCTGAGAACGAGACAAAAGTCAGTGGTGGCGAAGTATGGAGTAGCTCCCTCCGGTTGGCGGAACCACTCTGGACACCAAGTCCATACGAGCAGCCGCCAAGTCGTCCACAAGGTTATCAAAGGCTGCCTCAAGAGCCTTGAGGTACTCAACCATTGATTCTATGGCTTCATCACGCTCTCCGTTTGCACAAGCAAACGCATAGTGGCACGTGTAAGGCACGTGACATGGGAGGTAACGGTAGCGACGAGTCTTCATCGAAGGAAGAGCGTCTGGGAGCCGAGCTATCGCCTCACGGGCAGCCATTTGCATGGCATGCCTCTCCGTAGGCATGGCCCTGCCCACAAATCGGAAGCGACGCGCTTCAGAACGCCCTCCCTTGAATTGCACCATGGCCTGGTGCATCGACACGATGTCGCTGATCTTGTGACGGTAGAGTGTAAACTCTGGGCGGGTCGATGGCCCGATCGCGACCTTGGTGATGGCGACGAGGAGCTTGATAAACCCCTCAGGAATGTTGGTGAACACTTGAATCGCAGTCGTCGTCGGCCATCTACAAAAGTAGACAAAAATTCCGGATAGTCAAGTCATAAATTTATGATGACTAACAGAAAATTGCTACCAATGTAGAATGCTGAAAAAGCACTCAATATGCTAATAACTGATTAGCGATCGCACCTAGTAGCTTCCTACAGTCAGCCTAGCTCTGATACCGAGGTTGTCAGGACCAGTTTTTTTCAGTAAAATAATTACCGAGAGACCGACCTTTTTATCAAACCAGCACAGAAGAATACTTCTTACTGGTAGACATATCCTTGATTCATAATTCCAGAGTACTGAATATTATACATGGTCGAGCTGAGGTTGCTCAACAATTTATTACAAGAACGCCGATATAATACATAAGGGCGGATATGACACAATGGTAGGGTGGCATACTACTAACTCGTAATAAAAAGGTGGTGGATAAGTACCAGTGTAGTGGGTGGTGTGACTCCAATATCTTACAGTTAATCTAGTGTCAGAGTGAGACCCGATGAATTTATTTGGTGGTTGGCGAAAGCGGTTATATAACAGTGATCAACTCCAGGATCACAAGAGACTGACTGGGACTCCACTAGATGTCGGACTCCCTATCGGACTCTTCATCCATGAGATCACCTTCGTCAACATCTGGCCAAATCAACAAGCCAGGTGAGTACTTTGAATGTACTCGCAAGACAGTTCGGACATAATATATAATAAATGCAAACATGATGCATGCGAGTATTCTACCAATATGCATCTGAATAATATAATTTCAGTGCTGCATGTAAAAAATAGAAGTCCGGCGGTAGTCCTCCCGAAATCCACAAGATAAGTAAAAGAAAACCAAACGAGTGTGTGCACGACGCCTCGTGAGGGAAAAAGAATAATAACATGACACAGTCGGACGTCTGAGCGACATCACATAAAGGGCTTATAATGAAAAAAATAACAAGAATGCCACAGTCGGACGTCTGAGCGACATCACATAAAGGACTTATAATGAAAATAAATAACAAGAATGCCACAGTCGGACGTCTGAGCGACATCACATAAAGGGCTTATAATGAAAATAAATAACAAGAATGCCACAGTCTGACGTCTGAGCGACATCACATAAAAGGCTTATAATGAAAATAAATAACAAGAATGCCACAGTCGGACGTCTGAGCGACATCAAATAAAGGGATTATAATGAAAATAAATAACAAGAATGCCACAGTCAGACGTCTGAGTGACATCACATAAAGGGCTTATAATTAATCAATGGTGTAACGGTAAAAATACTTCAAGAGATTAATCGGTGCAGAGATAACTGGTTAGTTCATCTACCCAAAATGAACCTTGACAAAAATCACTACTCTTGTTACTATCATATATCACCACAGACGGTCACTGGGGTTGACACGAAGATAACCACTAGGCCATAAACATGGCTATTAGGGAGGTTTTGACTCTACAGAGCTTGTACTCTTATATCATAGCCAACGGATTCCACTAGCCACGAGGACTAGTTCCGTCTATGGTGTTTTAGCAGAAACACAACTAACCAGTACACACCCATTTCACATCCTGCTGCCCGGAATCACCCGTGACAACATTCACGAAAAACTTTAAGACGGGGAGGCTACAACCTCGAATAGCATGTGATCAAATTTATATATGCGCGCTCTAAGGGGTGCCCCCCTCTCGGTTCCAAGCGGAAACACCCATGCCCCCTGACCGGATGACGGTCTTTAATCCAGGGCCATGGAACCCTCATCCCGGCGCCTCTACTTGGTGTGTACACGGAAAAAGGTTTGCAACAGACTAAACCGTAATCTTAACAGACGGCATATGACAGTACCAAAAAGGAGACGAACGGAATCATGACTTGATCCACGTTGATACTAGAGTTAACCCTTGACTGGCATGCTCCAACAATACCAGTACACAACCCATCATGTCACCACATGATCGGGGTGTTTCATTCATCAAAATTTGGGTTCACCCGAAGCTTGCTTGCATGAAATATAATCATCCACAAATGCTTATATGACCATGCTATGATAGAAGAACTACTCAAGCAAACATGCAACACACTCGTCATATCAAAGGTTCAAACATGCTTTCCTGGTTCAGAGTAGTCGGAGTCTAACTCGGTGAAGTTCGCGGCTCCGTCACGTCCTTCGGTATCTACGTTTTCAAACAAAATGAATACTAACATAAATAACGCGCGTGCAAAAAAAATTGCCCCAAATATTTTTCAAATAAATATGACAAAAAACTAGACAGAAAAATAAAGAGGACAAAAAAAGAATCAACTCAAAATCATCTTTAGTTAAAAAGATATTAGAGTTTCTGTCCAGGGACTTGTCTGTAATGAAACAGAAAGTTTCCAGGGGCTAGAATATAAAAATAGAAAAACGAATCGGTACGTAGTACGCCAGCCGAATAGGAAGACGTACTTTGCCCGAAGGCACCTTCCAGAAAAACGCTTCGGAAGGAAAAGAGAGACTGACGAGGGGGTCCCACTCGTCAGGTTTAAAAACAGAACAGAGTCGCGCCGGCGCCACAAGGCTGCGGTGGTCGCCGGCGCCGATCCACGGTGAGGTAGGGGGAGGGAGTGGTACCTACGGGTTCCTGGTGTTCTTCCGCGTCGGTAGGTGGTGGAGTTGAGCATCGGCGAGCCCCATGTCGATGGCGAGCCCCACGTCGACGGCGACCCTATCTCCGGCGGACGGTAGCTCGGGTGGTCGTGGGCCTCGTCGGAGAGAGTTTCTGGGGTCAAATTGGAGTGAGGGTTAGTCTCCTAGAGGTGCCAGGAGGCTACACACGAGTCCAGGGCGGCAGAGGAGTTTCACCAGAGAGAACGTTGTTGGAACCCAAGGCGGATGGAGGTGGCCAGAGTTGAGGAAGAAGGGCCCCTTGAGGCTCTTGCAGTGGCTGGGCGTGGTCTAGTGAGGTGGTGGAGATGTGCGGGGTCGAGAGTGAGCTCGGAGGCGCTATATATAGCCGGCCCGAGGCGGTTGCCGTGAATGGGATAAGTCCGGCGATCGAATACGGCGGCGCTGTGGCTGGACGGCGGGTTTAGGAGTTTGAGCATCGACTAGGAGGTGCACTGAGTCCATTTTGGTGCCTAACCGGGCAAGTCTGGGGTGGTTACGGCCTGTCCCCGATGGAACGGCCGTGTGGCACGTCGGCGGCAGAGAGCACGCCCTCTGCGTGCTAGGCCACGGCGACAGTGCTGCAGGCGTGCGCTGGCGATGGAGAAGGCCACGCGGAGCTCCCAGGCGATTTGGGCGGTGCCAAACGACGTTGTGCCACAGGGTGCCCCCTGTCGGCCGCCACGGGTGGCTCTACCGTCGCGGAAGACGCCGGCGTGGGCGGGACAAGGTGCCACCGACGCCAAGAACCAGCCAAGCGCGCGTGCGGCGCTCTGGATAAGAGCGAGGTGCAGTGCAGCATCGAGCCAAAGAGGCACTGGTGAGATTGACGATCGTTCTCTGACGAACTGACAAAGCTGCACTGTCGCCTGCAATTCTTCAGTTAACTTTTTCTGAAACTGACAGAAACAGTGCATGCCAGGTGTTTGACAAAATGATTTTGGCATGTGGAAAATCTTTCTGGAGCTGATATTTGGTGGAGTGGTCTCTTGATGCATCTAGAGGCTGCCTGAATTTTCACAGAATTTTTGGAAGAAGGAAAATATGAATTTCACCAAAATTTGCAAATCTGGTCCAAACTTTCAGGAAGTGAAATTTGAAAATTTTGAACTGTGGACCAGTGAAACAAGATGGATCTAGGTTGTGGGTACTAAGGACTATCCAGGGAAGTTGGTTTGGAAACAAAAATTAAAGTGAACATGGTGGTTCCTTTGTAAATCACCATGGCTTATTTCAAAGGACAAAAATTGCTTTTGGTGCAAAATAATTTGAAGAAAAATTCCAATAAGGTTGAAACTTGCTGGAATTGATGAGAGACTTGCCTCAAGGTGAAAAGGAGGTTTTGGAGAGAAATATTTTCATTGGGTGCCATGGATATTCATGGAGGGGAAAGAATCAAATAAACCCTTTGAAAATCAACTTGTGTTTGAGCTAACACAAGAAGCAAACCTTCAAGACCAGAATCAAGCTTGAGAAGAACACACAAACTTTGGTCAGAAAAGTTTTTAGAAGGGGTTTCAAGAGAAGATCAAATATTCCCCTTCCAAAAGACCAAAAGTTTGGAAGAAAACAAATCCAAAAAATTTGGAGTGTTACACTCTCAAACCCTAGTTCATCTCTTATATCTAATATTTGTATCAAATCCTCAGATTGGTACCTGTGGGTTGCTAGTAGTGTTGATTACTCCTTGTAGTTGATGCTACTTGGTTTATCCGGTGGAAGATCATATGTTCAGATCCTTTATGCATATTAATATCCCTCTGATTATGAACATGAATATTATTTGTGAGTAGTTACGTTTATTACTGAGGACATGGGAGAAGTCTTGCTATAAGTAGTCATGTGAATTTGGTATTCGTTCGATATTTTGATAAGATGTATGTTGTCTTTCCTCTAGTGAGGTTATGTGAACGTCGACTACATGACACTTCACCATTGTTTGGGCCTAGAGGAAGGCATTGGGAAGTAATAAGTACATGATGGGTTGCTAGAGTGACTGAAGCTTAAACCCTAGTTTATGCGTTGCTTCGTAAGGGGCTGATTTGGATCCATATGTTTCATGCTATGGTTAGGTTTACCTTAATACTTCTTTTGTAGTTATGGATGCTTGCAATAGAGGTTAATCATAAGTGGGGTGCTTGTCCAAGTAAGGACAATACCCAAGCACCAGTCCACCCACATACCAAATTATCAAAGTAACGAACGCGAATCATATGAACGTGATGAAAACTAGCTTGATGATAGTTCACATGTGTCCTCGGGAGCGCTTTCCTTTATATAAGAGTTTTTCCATGCTTGTACTTTGCTACAAAAAGGATTGGGCCATATTGCTGAACCTTATTTACTTTTATCACTTGTTACTCGTTACAAATTACCTTATCACAAAACTATCTATTACCGTTAATTTTAGTGCTTGCAGAGAATACCTTACTGAAAACTGCCTATCATTTCCGTTTGCTCCTCCTTGGGTTCGACACTCTTACTTATCAAAAGGACTACGATAGACCCCCTACAATTGTGGGTCATCAAGACTCTTTTCTGGCGCCATTGCCAAGGAGTGAAGCGCCTTTGGTTAGTGGAATTTGGTAAGGAAAATTTATATAGTGTGCTGAAATTTACTGTCACTTGTTACTATAGAACATAATCCTTTGAGGGGCTTGTTCGGGGTATCTTCACCCCGACCAGTAGAGCAAAGAGTTGGTCCTCAACCTACTGAACCTACTGATAATGTTTACTTTGAAATTCCTTCGGGTATGATAGAGAAAGTGCTAGCTAATCCCTTTACAGGAGATGGAATATTACATCCTGATTTGCACCTAATCTAGGTGGATGAAGTTTGTGGATTATTTACGCTTGCAGGTATGCCCGAGGATGTTATCAAGAATAAGGTATTCCCTTTATCTTTGAAGGGAAAGGCATTGACATGGTTTAGGCTATGCGATGATATTGGATCCTGGAACTACAACCGACTGAAATTGGAATTTCATCAGAAGTTCTATCCTATGCATCAGGTTCATCATGATCGTAATTATATATATAATTTTTGGCCTCACGAAGGAGAAAGTATCGCTCAAGCTTGGGGGAGGCTTAAGTCAATGCTATATTCATGCCCCAATCATGAGCTATCAAGAGAAATTATTATTCAAAATTTCTATGCTCGGCTTTCTCTCGATAATCACTCCATGCTCGATACTTCCTGCACTGGTTCTTTTATGATGAAGACTATTGAATTCAAATGGGATTTAGTGGAAAGAATTAAATGCAACTCTGAAGATTGGGATCTCGACGAAGGTATGGAGTCAGGTATAACACCTAAGTTTGATTGTGTTAAAACCTTTTATAGATACCGATGTTTTCCATGAATTTAGCACTAAATATGGACTTGACTCTAAGATAGTAGCTTCTTTCTGTGAATCATTTGTTACTCATGTTGATCTCCCTAAGGAGAAGTGGTTTAAATATCATCCTACCATTGAAGTAAAAGTAGTTGAACCTGTTAGGGTTGAAGAAAAGACTATAACTTATAATGTTGATCCTATTGTTCCTACTGCTTATATTGAGAAACCACCCTTCCCTGCTAGAATAAAGGATCATGCTAAAGCTTCAAATGTGGTTCGTAAGAGTAATACTAGAACACCTACACCCTCTGAGCAAATTAAATTTGAACCTAGTATTGCTATGGTTAAGGATCACTTGGTCGATAATATTGATGGGCATGTTATTTACTTCTGTGATGAAGCTGCCAAAATTGCTAGACCCGATACTAACAATAAACATAGACCTGTTGTAGGCATGCCTGTTATTTCTATTAAAATAGGAGATCATTGCTATCATGGCTTATGTGACATGGGTGCTAGTGCTAGTGCAATACCTCATTCCTTATATGAATAAATTATGCATGATATTGCACCTGCTGAGCTAGAAGGTATTGATGTTACTATTAAGCTTTCCAATAGAGACACTATTTCACTAGTTGGTATTGTTAGAGATGTTGAAGTATTGTGTGGGAAAGATAAATACCCTACTGACTTTCTTTTTCTTGGTTCCCCACAAGATGACTTTTGCCCCATTATATTTGGTAGACCCTTCTTGAATACTGTTAATGCTAAGATAGACTGCAAAAAGGATGTTGTTACTATTGGTTTAGGGGATATGTCTCATGATTTTAACTTTGCTAAATTTCATAGACAACCCCATAATAAAGAATTGCCTAGTAAGGATGAAATTATTGGTCTTGCTTCTATTGCTGTGCCTCCTAACAACCCTTTAGAACAATATCTGCTAGACCATGAAAACGATATGTATATGAACGAGAGAAGGGAAATAGATGAAATATTCTTTAAACATGGACCTTTATTGAAACACAACTTGCCTATTGAAATTATAGGGGATCCTCCTCCTCCCAAGGCTGATCCCGTATTTGAGCTGATACTCTTAAGTATGCTTATCTTGATGAAAAGAAAATATATCCTGTCACTATTAGTGCTAACCTTTCAGAGCAGGAAGAAGAGAAATTATTGAAAACTCTGAAGAAGGACCATGCTGCCATTGGATATAGTCTTGAGTTCTTAAGGGAATTAGTCCCACTCTATGTCAACACAAAATAAAATTGGAGATAGTCAGTGGGTAAGTCCTATCCATTGTGTCCCTAAGAAGGGAGGTATTACTGTTGTTCCTAATGATAAAGATGAATTGATCCCACAAAGAATTGTTACAGGCTAGAGAATGGTAATTGATTTCCGCAAATTAAATAAAGCTACTAAAAAGGATCATTACCATTTACCTTTTATTGATCAAATATTAGAAAGATTATCCAAACATACTCATTTTTGCTTTCTAGATGGCCATTCTGGTTTCTCTCAATACTCGTGTCAAAAGAGGATCAAGAAAAGACCACTTTTACTTGCCCTTTCGGTACCTTTGCTTATAGACGTATGCCCTTTGGTTTATGTAATGAACCTGCTACCTTTCAAAGATGCATGATGGCTATATTCTCTGATTTTTGTGAAAAGATTGTTGCGGTTTTCATGGATGATTTTTCCGTTTATGGAACTTCTTTTGATGATTGCTTAAGCAACCTTGATCGAGTTTTGCAGAGATGTGAATAAACTAATCTTGTCTTGAATTGGGAGAAGTGCCACTTTATGGTTAATGAAGGTATCATCTTGGGGCATAAAATTTCTGAAAGAGGTATTGAAGTTGATAAAGCTAAAGTTGATGCTATTGAAAAGATGCCATATCCCAAGGACATCAAAGGTATAAGAAGTTTCCTTGGTCATGCTGGGTTTTATAGGAGGTTCATTAAAGATTTCTCTTATATCTCTAGGCCTCTGACTAATATCTTACAAAAAGATGTTCCTTTTGTCTTTGATGATGATTGTGTAGAAGCTTTTGAAATACTTAAGAAAGCATTGATCTCTGCACCTATTGTCCAACCTCCTGACTGGAATTTACCCTTTGAAATTATGTGCGATGCTAGTGATTATGTTGTAGGTGATGTTCTAGGACAAAGAGTTGATAAGAAACTAAATCTTATCCAATATGCTAGTAAAACTCTAGACAATGCCCAGAGAAATTATACTACTACTGAAAATGAATTTTTAGCAGTTGTATTTGCTTGTGATTAGTTCAGACCTTATATTGTTGATTCTAAAGTAATTGTTCACACTGATCATGCTGCTATTAAATATCTTATGGAAAAGAAAGATGCTAAACCTAGACTTATTAGATGGGTTCTCTTATTACAAGAATTTAATTTGCATATTACTGATAGAAAGGGAGCTGAGAACCCCATTGCAGAAAACTTATCTAGGTTAGAGAATATTCTTGATGACCCCCTATCTATTGATGATAGCTTTCCCGATGAACAATTAGCTGTCATAAATGCTTCTCGTACTGATCCATGGTATGCTTATTATGCTAATTACATTGTTGCAAAATTTATACCACGTAGTTTCACATACCAGCAAAAGAAAAAAATCTATGATTTAAGACATTACTTCTGGGATGACCCACACCTTTATAAAGAAGGAGTAGATAGTATTATAAGATGTTGTGTACCTGAGCATGAACATGAACAGATCCTATGCAAGTGTCACTCCGAAGCTTATGGAGGACATCATGCTGGATATAGAACTGCACATAAGGTACTGCAATCTGGTTTTTATTGGCCTACTCTCTTCAAGGATGCTCGTAAGTTTGTCTTGTCTTGTGATGTATGTCAAATAATTGGTAATATTAGTAGACATCAAGAAATGCCTATGAACTATTCACTTGTTATTGAACCATTTGATGTTTGGGGCTTTGATTATATGGGACCGTTTCCTTCCTCTAATGGTTATACACATATTTTAGTTGCTGTTGATTACGTTACTAAGTGGGTAGATGCTATTCCAACTAGTAGTGTTGATCATAACACCTCTATTAAGATGCTCAAGGAAGTTATTTTTCCGAGGTTTGGAGTCCCTAGATACTTAATGACTGATGGTGGTTCACATTTTATTCATGGTGCTTTTCGTAAAATGCTTGCTAAGTATGATGTTAATCATAGGATTGCCTCCCCTTACTACCCACAGTCTAGTGGTCAAGTAGAACTGAGTAATAGAGAGCTCAAATTAATTTTGTAAAAGACTATTAATAGATCTAGGAAGAATTGGTCCAAGAAACTTGATGATGCATTACAGTCCTATAGAATTGCATATAAAAATCCTATGGGTATGTCTCCGTATAAAATGGTTTACGAAAAAGCATGTCACTTACCTCTCGAACTAGAACATAAGGCATATTGGGCCATTAAAGAGCTCAATTATGATTTTAAACTTGCCGGTGAGAAGAGGTTATTTGACATTAGCTCACTTGATGAATGGAGAACCCAGGCCTATGAAAATGCCAAATTGTTTAAAGAAAAAGTTATAACATGGCATGGCAAAAGGATACAAAAGTGTGAGTTTAACGTAGGTGATTATGTTTTGCTATACAACTCTCTTTTAAGATCTCCTGCAGGAAAACTTCTCTCGAAATGGGAAGGTCCTTACGTTATTGAGGAGGTCTATCGTTCCGGACCTTCCGGTGCCATAAAAATCAACAACTTCGAAGGCACAAATCCAAAGGTGGTGAACGGCCAAAGAATCAAACATTATATCTCAGGTAATCCCATAAATTTTGAAACCAATGTCATTGAAACCGTAACCCCGGAGGAATACATAAGGGACATTTTTCAGAATGATTCATACTCCAAAAAGGAAGAGGTATGTGGTACTCTAAGTAAACTGACTCCAAAACAGTTCTAATGGCAATTTTTCTCCGTTTTGGAATATTTAAGAAAATAGGAAAATAAGAAGTAGTCCGAAAGGGACACGAGGTACCACGAGGATGGAGGGCGCGCCCTACCCCCTGCCTCGTGGGCACCTCGTGTGCCCTCCAGACTCCGGTTTCTTGCACGATACTTCTTATAGTCGGTAAAAAATAATTATATAAACTCCCGAAGGTTTTGACCACGGTACCACGGCAAAATCCTCTGCTTTTGTTTCGAGATGTGTTTCTGACAGATCTAGAACACCATGACGTCTTCAAGCGCCCCCAAGGACAAGTTTTTCGAGAAGGTCATCAACCCCTACCTCGCGGAGGTGCTGCAACACCCTCAAACCATTGAGCTGCGTGAGGGGATGCTGCACATCCGCGATGTTGAGGGACCAAAGAGGACTGGAAACGTGGAGACAAGACTCGAAGCAATGATGGAAGGAGGACTCAATGCCAACCAAATGATGATCGTGGAGTTCACCAACAACCACAAGATGGATGCCAAGAACATTGGGGAGGCCATCTTCAAGCTTCACGAGAAAATCGAGCACCTCCAAGCCCAGATCTATGACATGCAAAACCAAAACTGTGAGTATGAATATAGATTCAAGAAGATGAGTTTGGCTACAGATTTGAGGATCCCGGAGACTCGATCATCTTTCTACGAGGGTGAGCATATGCCTTGGAAGATGGACGACAAGCCTACATCCTCAACAATCTATCATCACCACCTCCTAAGAAAGAGACATAATCACATGGGTATGGGCACTCCTCTTGGCAAATGCCAAGCTTGGGGGAGGTGCCCCGGTATCGTATCACCATCACACCTCTATCTTTACCGTTTTTTCTTAGTTCGATCCTTTTGGTAATACCTTGATCTAGTATAATAAAGTTTAGTATGATCTAGTTGTGAGCTTTGCTTCATGATCCTTATCTATGTAATCGAGTCCATGAGCTATATATATAATAAAGATTAGTTTTGAGTCAAGGGCTTGATTTTCTCACTAAGATCATGAGAGAATAAAAGAAAGAATAAAAAGAATCAAAGAGATCATATTGATCTTATGGAGAGTAATGACTTCACATATAAAGAGTATGATGAATAAAAGTTGTTGAGAGTTGACAAACATAGTTTTGGTCACCGTTGCAATTAATAGGAAGTAATAAAGACAGAGAGGTTTTCACATATAAATATACCATCTTGGACATATTTTATGATTGTGAGCACTCATTAAAATATGGCATGCTAAGAAGTTGATGTTGGACAAGGAAGACAACGTAATGGGTTATGTTTTCTTATATCCGAAATAAAGTATATAGTCATGGATCCTCCAACATGTTGAGCTTGCCTTTCCCCCTCATGCTAGCCAAACTCCTTGCACCAAGTAGAGATACTACTTGTGCTTCCAACCATCCTTAAACCTAGTTTTGCCATGAGACTCCACCATATCTACCTATGGATTGAGTAAGATCCTTCAAGTAAGTTGTCATTGTTGCAACTCTCTAAATGTGTATGATCTATTAGTGTGCAGAAAATAAACTTTATATGATCTTGTGATATGGAAGCAATAAAAGCGACATACTGCATAATAAAGGTCCATATCACAAGTGGCAATATAAAGTGACGTTCTTTTGCGCTAAGATTTTGTACATCCAACCATAAAAGCATATGACAACCTCTGCTTCCCTCTGTGAAGGGCCTATCCATTGTTCTTGCCTTATACCTTATACAAGAGTCATGGTGATCTTCACCTTTCCTTTTTACATTTTATCCTTTGGAAAGCACATTGTGTTGGAAAGATCCTGGCATATATACCCATTTGGATGTAAGTTATCATAAACTATTATTGTTGACATTACCCGTGAGTTAAAAGGTTGGGAGGCAACACTATAAGCCCCTATCTTTCTATGTGTCCGATTAAAACTCCATACCCATAAGTACTGCATGAGTGTGAGCAATTGTGAAAGACTAAATGATAGTTGAGTATGTGGACTTGCTAAAAAGCTCTTATATTGACTCTTTTCGATGTTATGATAAATTGCAATTGCTCCAATGACCGAGATCGTAGTTTGTTAGTTTTCAATGAAGTTTCTGATTCATACTTGATTGTGAATAGATTTTTACTTTAGCATAAAAAATCATATGTCAATATATATATGTTGCTGTTATAAGAATGATCATAATGCCCTCATGTCCGTATTTTATTTTATCAACACCTCTATCTCTAAACATGTGGACATTTTTTGATATCGGCTTCCGCTTGAGGGCAAGCAAGGTCTAAGCTTGGGGGAGTTGATACGTCCATTTTGCATCATGCTTTTTATATTGATGTTTATTGCATTATGGGCTGTTATTACACATTATGCCACAATACTTATACCTTTTCTCTCTTATTTTACAAGGTTTACATGAAGAGGGAGAATGCCGGCAGCTGGAATTCTGGGCTGGAAAAGGAGAAAATATTGGAGACCTATTCTGCACAACTCAAAAAGTCCTGAAACTCCACGAAAGTCATTTTTTGAATTTAAAAAAAATATTGGGTGAAGAAAGCACCAGAGGGGGGGGGGGGCACCCACCGTCCACGAGGGTGGGGCGCGCCCCTGCCTCGTGGGCCACCTGGCAGCCCCCCGATGCCCATCTTCTGGTATAAGGTGTCTTCTGCCTTGGAAAAAATCATAAGGAGGCTTTCGGAACAAAGCGTCGCCGTCTCGAGGCGGAACCTTGGCAGAACCAATCTAGGGCTCTAGCGGAGCTGTTCTGCCGGGGAAGTATCCCTCCAAGACGGGGAAATCGTCACCATCGTCATCGCCATCGATCCTCTCATCAGGAGGGGGGTCAATATCCATCAACATATTCACCAGCACCATCTCCTCTCAAACCCTAGTTCATCTCTTATATCTAATCTTTGTATCAAATCCGCAGATTGGTACCTGTGGGTTGCTAGTAGTGTTGATTACTCCTTGTAGTTGATGCTAGTTGGTTTATCCGGTGGAATATCATATGTTCACATCCTTTATGCATATTAATATCCATCTGATTATGAACATGAATATGATTTGTGAGTAGTTACGTTTGTTCCTGAGGACATGGGAGAAATCTTGCTACTAGTAGTCATGTGAATTTCGTATTCGTTAGATATTTTGATAAGATGTATGTTGTCTTTCCTCTAGTGGTGTTATGTGAACGTTGACTACATGACACTTCACCATTGTTTGGGCCTAGAGGAAGGCATTGGGAAGTAATAAGTAGATGATGGGTTGCTAGAGTGACAGAAGCTTAAACCCTAGTTTATGCGTTGCTTCGTAAGGGGCTGATTTGGATCCATATGTTTCATGCTATGGTTAGGTTTACCTTAATACTTGTTTTGTAGTTACGGATGCTTGCAATAGAGGTTAATCATAAATGGGGTGCTTGTCCAAGTAAGGGCAGTACCCAAGCACTGGTCCACCCACATACCAAATTATCAAAGTAACGAACGCGAATCATATGAACGTGATGAAAACTAGCTTGATGATATTTCCCATGTGTCCTCGGGAGTTCCTTCCTTTATATAAGAGTTTGTCCAGGCTTGTCCTTTGCTACAAAAAGGATTGGGCCATATTGCTACACCTTATTTACTTTTACCACTTGTTACTCGTTACAAATTACCTTATCACAAAACTATGTATTACCTATAATTTTAGTGCTTGCAAAGAATACCTTACTGAAAACTGCCTATCATTTCCTTCTGCTCCTCATTGGGTTCGACACACTTCCTTACCGAAAGGACTACGATAGATCCACTACACTTGTGGGTCATTAGTGGCCCATAAATATTAAATGGGATGGCCAAGCTAAAGGCCCGTAGCATTTATTCAAGTACTATTGGGCCAGCCCACTAACGGTCTTCTTAAACATGGCCTAATTACGGCCCAAAGCCAGATCTGGCTCGTTAATGTTTTACCGAGTATTTGGGCCCGATTACGGCCCAGTGACATTTCGGCCTGTTAGAGGCCTGTTGAAGTAATGAGCCTATTTCAACCCGGTGTGTCTTTCGGCCTGGGAATGGCCCGTGCTGCCCATGGGCCATATATGGTCTAAGGTGACATTCGGCGCACTAACGGCCCATGATCAAGGTGGCAACAGTTCAGCCGAACGTGACTTTCAGCCCGTTAAAGGCATGTCGTAAAATTTGGCTCGTTGATGCCTCTACTAAGCTTTCGGCCTCGTAAAGGCCCATGTTATCAGCGCACCAACTAAGGCCCTAGATATGATTTGGCCTGGTAATGGTGTAATGCCCCAGATGTAGTACTTTCCAATAATGGCAATAAAGCTTCTCAATTTGATCATTGTCATTATCCTTGGGGGTTCTTGTCATTTTATTCTTGCATTGCCATATCATTTATTATTTTGCATCCTTGCATTGCTTCATCCTCATATCATCATGGCATCTTAGATTACTTTTAATGATGAGTATGTGTGAGGCCTTGTATGTTGTGTGTATGGTTCTAGCTAAGCCTAGCTGAACCCTAGACCCCACTTCTTCCCTCTTCTTCTTCTTCTTATTCTTTCTTTTCTTTTCTGAGCTCTTCTTTGCTCCATTGTGCAAGCAACCTAGCCAAGTGCTTTAATGTTCTTTCTTCTCCTATAAATCTTGCACCATGTGAACAACCTCTCCACCAAATATCAACCTATTTGAAAGTGATTTGGTTGGGTTTTAAAATACCAAGAGTTTGAACCATATTCAAACTCCTCTTATTTTTCTGCCTCTAAAAATGTCCAAGTCAATTTTATTAAATAGGGCCTAAATAACTGAGCATGGGGATATTTTTATTTTTCCCTAACTCATTTCCTTTCAGCCTGTGTTTTTATTTTCCTTTCTGTGTGAGGAAATAAAGAAAAAGAAAGAAAAGCAGTAGCTGGCACAGTGGCCTGGGCCTCCTCCTCCTTCTCTCTGCGCCAGGCCCAGTCCTTCCCTCTCAGCGCGCGGCCCATCTCTCCCACAGGCCCAGCCAACAGGCCACTGCAGTCGCGCCGTGGCTTTTCCCCCCTTGGCCCCACCTGTCTGTCTCACAGGGCCACGTCGCCGTATTCCTCCGTCAGCAAAGCAGAGCAACGCGCGTGCTCACTGTCGTGCCGTGAATTCACGGACGTCGAGGTCTCGTGCCCTGAGCCCCCCATTTAAACCCAAAGCTTGTCCTCCCCTCATCTCTAGGTTTCCTCTTCCCCCTCTCGCCATCTGGAGAGCTGAGATCCACCAGATCCGCCATTCCCATCGACACCCGAGCGCATCTGAGAGCAGCCCCTCGTCGCCGGTGAGCCCCTCGTCGATGTCAGCCTTGCCAAAGGTGTCCTTCTGCTTCCACGATGTCGACTCCTTCGACTACGACGCCTACGCGAAGCCGATCGCCTACACACCGACGACTTCTTCCTCTTCTTCATCTCTGGTGGCCGTAGGTGTTCGAGACGCACCACCGTCGACTCCGTCCACAACTGGGCCAGCCGAGCACATCTCTGTGCTCGTGGTGAGCTCCTCTCTCTCCCCGTACCTTTTTCCCCTTTCTGCGCGCCCTCTAGGTCCTAGTTCACCAAGCGCCCGAGCGCATCGCCGTCGGACCTCGTCGCCGGCGAGTGTTCCAACCCCTCTAGTGCCTCGCTTACTGTTCGTTCACTTCGTCTCGTCGTGGATGTGCTGCCTGTGCAGTCGCCGTGCCGCCTAGGCCTCTGCATCGCATCACCGTTGCTCCGTCGCCGCCGTTCTGTCATTGCTCGTCGATGGCGCTGTAGTGCTCCTTAGGTGTTGCTAGTGCGTCGTTTGGATGCGAAACTCCACTAGGAGCATCTCGCACCACTCCGCCGCCGCGTTTGGTTGCCGGAGCAGCTCCGACGAGCTTGTGTTTTTCCCCTGTTTCTGCTTCGGCTGTTTAGTCTTCAGATGTGCTACCTGTTCTTTGTCGAGAAACATTCAGTAGCGCAGTGGTTTGTCTCCGTCAGTTAACGCAGGGGGTCGCGTGTTCGATTCCTCGCAGGGGCAGGTGGTTTCGCCCCCCTTTTTATTTCTCGCGTGTGGCTGACAAGTAGGCCCCACCTGCCAGCCTCACAGGCTACTCCAGCCCCCGCGCGCACCCGCTGGCGTCAGCTCAGCGAGGCCGGGCCCTCTTGTCAGTGGGCATGGCTAGCACAGCCCTGGGTCACTCTGGACCCTGGCGCATGTTTGTTTTTCTTTTCTGCTTTCTTTTTCTTTTCTTTTTCTGTTTTTCTTGTTTATTTAATATCTGCATAAATATGTTTTCTGACGAATTTGTGTTATATATGAAAAGTTCTTAGAATTTTATGTAGATTATGAAAATGCTGTTTGTTGCCATGTTTAAAAACATTTAAAATGATGTTTGTATTTATTGTTGTTTTAAATATGCTTAAACTTGTAGAATTCATAACTAAATATCCACAACTCCAAATTTAAAAAACTTTATATGCATTTGGGGTAGAAAAATGTGTAGAATATTTTAGTGCTGTTGTTTAGCATGTTTGACAACTTAATCACAAAAGTTTTTCAGATCTGTCCCAAATGCAAATAAATTAATATGAGAGTTTCTGGATATTGTGGTTATTTAATTCTAGCCCATTTAAATGTGCTACCATGTTGCTGTAATGTTAGTTGCACCCTTGCCATGTTAACCAACTCCTAAAAACTTGTTGGTTGCTTGTTTGTATAATCAACATAAACTTGTTAGTGATCCTTTTGCTTGTTTCATTCTTGTGTATGATCTTGTTGGATGTGATGTTATTGCACTATTGTGACCCTAGGCCATGCATCATATCTAATCTTGTCCTTGTTCATCATGTTCATGCATCATGTGGTTGAGCACTGCATGTTGATTGATTTTGTTCCGTTGTTGCATTGTTGTGTTTGGTTAGAGCCCGGTGACGATACGGAGTACGAGGTTTCTACCGAGGTTGAGTGTGAGGAGCAAGGTTACGATCACTCCGTGGAATCAACAGGCAAGATGACCTTACCCATATATCACTACTATCTTTGCCTATGCTAGATGTCTCCCTCTTTAGCTTATTGCCTCTATGCCTATGTCTGTTTGTCAGCCTCCTATTGTTGCCATGAAACTCTCTAACCACCCAACCTAGCAAACCTTTGATTGGCTACGTAAGCTTCGCTCAGCCCCTCTTATAGCATTGTTAGTTGCAGGAGAAGATTTGAAGATTCTTGCTTCATGATGAAGTTATTGCTGGGATATCACAATATATAATCTGTTAATCTAAATCATCTATATATTTGGCAATGGTTGGAAGGCTAAGCCTTTGCTTGGTGTTTTGTTCCACTCATGCTACCCTAGGAACCGTTTAAACCGGTGTTATGTTCCTTGATTTTGCGTCCCTAACGCAGTTGGGGTTTATGGGCCCCCCTCGATAACCCACTTAGCGCTAAAGCTTTTCCAGCAAGGCCAAACATTGGTTTTACATTTGCCTAATAACTAAAACTTGCATGGGGAGTTATAAACCTGAGTTCTTAATCAACAACCCGGGCCAGTGCTCCACATGAGTGCTGGTCCAAACTGGGGGTCCTGCAGGGCCACCTTGGGGAAACCCGAGGGCTAGTAAAAACCTATAGCATCACCCATCCGGTCGTGGCCTGAGACGAGATACGCGCGGCTACTATCAGTGTGTCGGCACGCCGGGAGGTCTTGCTGGATTAGTTTTACCTTTGTCGGAATATCTTGAGCACAGGATTCCGAGAATACTCGGGTCTTCCCACCTTGGAGTTGTGACTCCGCAGATCGTGAGCTTGTGATGGGCTAAGTTGGGACACCCCTGCAGGGTTTGATCTTTCGAAAGCCGTGCCCGCGGTTATGTGGCAGATGGGAATTTGTTAATATCCGGTTGTAGAAAACTAGACACTATGCTCATAATACACGACCAGCGTGAGTTACCGTGACGGTCGCTTTCCGAAGGGGTTCGGGAAGGGAACACGATGAGGTTATGTTTGACTTGCTTAGTTAGGATCACTTCGTGATCACTTTGAAGACCGTTGGGACTTTCTCTTCTCGCTCTAAACACGTAAGCTAGTGCTAGTGCTGTTGCAACCTTGTTTAAGCCTTTTCCACACCTAAGGCTTTGATAGTATTGCTACCCGGGAACGGGATTGCTGAGTCCTCCGTGGCTCACAGATTCTACACAACACCAGATGCAAGTACCGTTGAGAACTACACTGCTGGTGGTTCAGAGTTGTATTGGGAGTTCGATGAAGAGCGTGGGCAATACTATGTGTCTTACCCAGAGGATCAGTAGGGCTCTTACTAGGATGATCAGGACCTTGTGTTGCTTTATTTATGGTATCTTTCATTTGGATCTTTGTCTGTAGTCGAACTCTGATGTTATTGGATGATGTATGTTAATGTATTACATTGTGTGACGTGGCGAGTGTAAGCCAACTACTCTTTTACATTTTCATCCCCTCTTTTACATGAGTTGTGCAAAGATACCATACTTGAGATCATACTGGGCATTACAAATGGTCCGTCATATAACTGGGCCAATAGTGGCCTGGTCTACATTTTAGCCTGCTAAAGTCCCGTGGACGACTTTTGGTCCCAACATGCATTTCGGCCTGCTAAAGGCTCATGGTATCTTCTGGGCCTCAACATGCCAGCAAAATATTTAGCCTGTTTATGGACCAAACTAACATGGGCCCGAACTAAGCGCTGAGTCCATTAAAGGCCGAACTAAACATTGGGTCAAATGTGGGCCCGTGTAAGTTGTGGGCCTGGCGCAAAGTGTAAAGTGCCCCAAAAGCCTTTTAGGCCCAAGAAAGTTGCGTACAGGACCAATTGCTGCCCGCTTAAATGCAGGCCCGTTAGAGGAGAAAGTTTCGGCCCGGTCGACTACGTCACATTTTCGCCGTTTGTTTCACATAGCGAATGATGGCATATACGATAACTAGGAGGAATTAAGAACAAAACTACTCAACATTGTAACTTAGAACAAACCTACACTATACAATAAAGGATTTACGGTATATTACATGCATTGTGCATCGAAGTTCGCCACGAGTGATCATGAAGCGCAACAAACAAGCAAATTACAAAAACTGGGTGCCATTGCACGCAACAAAATAATACTGAACCAAGACCACTTCCAAGACAGTTCAAGAAAGGTTAGCCTTGCACGGGAGCTGCTGCGCAAGGCTGTGAGACCGGCCTAGCATGTCGGTCATAGCTTCCAGGTGTAGCTGTTTAGCAGTGAGGCTCTCATTGGTGTTCTTTGTGATCTTTCTTAGAGATTGGACTTCAAGTCGAAGTTGAGTTGTAGAGTGACTTTCTTCGTGAACTTGAGACTGAAGAAAGTGAACTGATCCAAACAGCGAATTCTGTGAGCTTGTCCGACTACTAGTCTCAAGTAACTTGAACACTGCATCAAGACATGCCGTTGGGGTTGTCTTGCTATCTTCAAGATGTTTTGCCTTCTTTGCTGCAATATATGTTGGGTTTGTCTCAAAGCCTTCAGCAACATTGTGCATGCCAACAGGCATATCACCCTGAAACAAGAAGAGAGATGACATGTTTTACACGTGTATAAACAAAGATGGTAACTAAGCTGTCAATTCCATCGAATTTCAAATTAGAATAAAGAGTCAGTTAAAAATATCAATATCATAATTTGACATTGTTCATAATGCGGGGAGCTTCATCACACTACTGGATTACTATGTCGAGAAAACAAGCATAGATGAAGGGCAAATACAATCTGTCGGGGGAAACTGTCCTCCCACGAGCACCTATGGGACCGGAGCCCCTTCTACGTTGCGGTAAGGGAGCGGAGGAAGCACGAAGAGCAGATCGAGGGGCACACGCGGGCAGTTTACCCAGGTTCGGGCCGCGCGGACGCGTAAAACCCTACTCCTGCCTTGGTTGTACTGAGCTCGAGAGCTTGAAGAGCTACAGTGCTTAGCTACACCGAGCGAGAGAGTTGCTTAGGTTCCGAATCCTTTCTACGTTGTGCATGGGCCTCCTTTTATAGCTCAAGGGGTCACCGACAGGTGTCAACGTAGAGGAGGGCAAAAATGTAACTTTGGTGGTAGTTGTAACAGTGCGGGAATAGTGCGTGAACAGTGGATGAACAGTGGTCTTCACCTAACTTTGACAGTGGGGGACAAGGGCATTAAATGCCCGTCACCGTCGACCCCAAAAGTGTCTGTCCATGCTTCTCCGTCCGCCACGGCGGTAGCCTCGTCACCGCGGCTTGCCACCGTGTCCCCCAGGCTGCATAGCCTTCCGCCGCGCGTCCCTGGAAGGGCCCCAGGGCGACGCGTGGGCAGATGAGCTGGAGCGCGGGCACACAGCGTAAGTTTCCCCCGGCAAGCACCTTGCCGGGGCCATGGTCTTGCCGGGCCTGGAGGCTTGTCGCTCTCCGGGTCCTGCCCGGGCGCATGATGCGCGGAGGCATTTCTTGAGGTGTGCATTCCTTGGCCTTCCTGGCAAGCTCCTCTTGCCAGGGTCTTGTACTAAAGTGACATCCTTGAGCCTGGTGCGGCCTTCCCGGCAAGCTCCTCTTGCCGGGGCCTTGATCTTCTGACTTGTATACTTTGTTCTTGAATGGCTTTATAGGGACCAGAAAGGTTTCCGGCGAGCACGTGGTAAACCCTGCCGCGGGAAGCTGCTACTGCCCGTGCACAAGTTGGGGTACTAAGGTACCCCTATCTTAGTACACCGACAGGAGCCCCCGGGCCTGGGCCACACACGGTGCCGAGCGCTGTTGGGCCAGGACCAAAACAGTGCACGGGCACGCGCGGCCCACGGCAAGCCGTATCCCCTTCCGCATCCGCCGCATCCCTCCCTAACGGCACGCGTCGATTGCGGCATCGTGGGAGAGATCGTGGCCTGTTCTTTAATGGGAAATGCGGAGCGTCCCCCACTTCCCCCTTAAAAGCAGAGGAAGCAGGGGCAGTTCCCTCCTTCGTCTTCATTGCGTCTTAACTTTCCAGAAACCCCCGCTGCTTCTTGCCTCCACCCCTCCTCCGCCATCTTCCGCATCCGCCGCGCCGTCGAGCTCCTCGCCTCTTTCCTCGCCGCCTCCGCCATGGCTCCGAAGAGAGACAAGGCAAAAGCGGACAAGACCAAGAAGGATAAGTCCGAGCAGGCGGCGAAGCTGGCCGCCCTGCGGAAGAGGAGCGTGGTCTTCGCGCCGAGGCTTGGCGCGAAGGAGCTGCGGAACAAGTATTATCTGTTCTGGTCAGGGGAGACCAAAGCTCATCCCCGCACCAGAGCCTTCCCCGCCGTCGCCAAAGATATGTTTCCCGGCGGGTACTTCTTCTTTGCTGCTTTCTTCCATTGTGGGTTGTGCCCTCCGTTCTCGGAGTTCTTTTATGATATCATGAACACATATGGCCTCCACCTCCTAGACTTTACTCCCAACGCCATCCTTACGATGGCGGTTTTCGTACATCTGTGCGAAAACTATGTTGGGATCCATCCGAACGTAGCCCTTTTCCGCCATTTCTTTATGCCTAGAGTAGAGGCTGGCGCTCCCCTTTCCGGCGGCATCTCCTGGATCTTCAGGCTGAACAAGAAGGATTCATACCTGAAGGGAGAACTCCGCGGCAAGTGGGAGGAATGGCGTGCAGATTGGTGCTAGGTAGTGGAGGATAAGCCGGAGCCCTTCACCGCGCCGTGCACAACTGCCATAGTGCGCGGCAGAGATTGGAGTGAATTGGCCCCGGAGGACAACAAGCTCAGCATTGCCCTCATTAGGATTATTCGCCTCCGGGTAGCCAATTTGACTATCGGAGAAGTTGGAGCAGATTTCCTCCGCCGCCGCATTGCCCCTTTACAAGAAAGGAAAAAGGCCCGCCTGGGAATTCGGCAATGCAGCGGATATCATGAGGCTGCGCCCTGGACTGAACTTCAATTTCACTGCATTGGAGCTGAAGGGGATGGTCCGAGAGCTCTTCAAGCATGACCCGGCCCATCCGGAGTGGTTCAAACCTTCCCGGGGAGTGGTGCCGTTATGCAACAGCACTTCCCGGGATTCCTTGTGCGCGATGATGCCCGCGTGCGACTCCCACGGCGTCGACCCTACTTGGATAGAGCCTCCGCCGGATATAGTGCTGAGCTTTTTCGACAACTTGGTCGAGACGCCCAAGAACACCGAGGAGAACAGGGGCCTCACCCGGGCCACTATGGCTCGGGATATAGCCTATATCGCTTCTAGGATGGAGGAGGCCGCCGCAGCCGCAGCGGCGGGAGATTTTGGATACACCGTGGACGAGGCGCAGGCCGCGGACGAGACGAACCGAGCAGAGGAGGCGGAAATCCTCAGGCTGCTCAAGCTTCCGCCCGATGAGTTTGCCGGGGTGCCTTCCCTGAGGCTTGCCGGGATACCCGGGGTTGCCGTGGTGAGCGAGGCCGCCGCAGGGAGCGAGGTTGCCGGAGGGAGCTGGGCCGCTGGAGGGAGCGGGACCGCCGGAGGGAGCGAGGCCGCCGGGCATGGTGCTGGGCCCAGCGGGCCTGCCGGGGAGGAGGAGGAGGACGTCGAGGCTGATGAAGACACCGGCGGATCTCTGGGACTTGACGACGATGCCTCCTCGTCCTCAGAGAACTCCCCGCCTCCGGCAAGTCCTACGCAACCACCGAGGAAGCGCCTCCGCAAGGCGACCACGGCGACGAGGCCGCAGGCGCCTCGACAGCAGCCTGCGCGCCGGGCGACGCGCGCCACCAGGGCGAGCAAAGTCGCGACGGAGGCGCCCCGTGCACCAGCGCCAAGCGGAGGGGGATCCTCTCGGAGCGGAACGGCCGCCCCTCCTGCTCCTCGGGCCTCTGTGTCAACGGGGGCTGGGTCTTCGCAGCCCACAGCCCCGGAGACCACCAAGCGCCCGAGGGAGCCTTCTCCTCCTGCTCCTCGCGCGGGAGCATCTCAGGTGGAGTTCGACTTCTCCGCCCTCAGCTCCGACGACGAGGAAGAGGAGTAAGTACTTGCAACTTGTAATTTCTTTGACTTTGTCTTGATTTTTCTTGTTGATTCTGATATTGTTTTTGTTTTGCTCTTCAGGACCCTGGCCCAGCGGATAGCGAAGAGGGCCAAGATCCCTGTGGTCGAGGTTGGAGACGACTCGCCTGCCGCGGCGACCGGAGACACGCCAGCGGCAAGCTTGCCGGATCAACCTGCTGTTCCGAGGAGCAGCCCCCAGCGCAGCCCCTAACGTAAGTCTGGTTTTTGTCTTTCTGATTGACAGGCGCGCTTGAGGTGGTTGCTTGCACTGATATTTGTTGTCTAGGTTATTTTGTGCAGAAGTGGAGCCGCAGCCGCAGGAGCGTCTGGAGGTCGCCCCCGAAGAGCTACTTGCTCCACCCTCCCCGCCAAGGGTGAACTCCCCGGCGAGGGAGAATGCTCCGCCAAGGACGGGCACCCCGCCAAGGGCGGGCACCCCGCCAAGGGTGAGTAGCCCGACAAGGGTGAGCACCCCGCCAAGGGAGGGCGCAGGCGGCCCTCCGCCAGCAGGGGCCACTGCTCCACCGCCAAGGGAGAACTCCCCGGCGACGGAGCCTGTCGTCGAAGAAGTTTGTGAAGGTAAGTCCTTGTAGCTTTCCCTTCTTGAACTTGTCTTTTTGAATATTTGCTTGATCTTTTCTTTTCTTTTTCTTCTGCTAGATCCTCCTGCACCGGAGCGGATGGAGACGGAGACCGCCGGCGAGGAGGGCGTGCACGGCGACGACGACAATGCCACTGCCACTGAAGGCATGGCCGGAGCCAACGAGCCTGCCGCTGAAGAGACCGCCCCGACCGCAGACGCCGCGGCGGGGGAGGGGACCGGCGACCACACTGCTGGCCCGGAGGCAGCAGGAGCGTCAAGCGCTGCACCGGCCGCCGACCCCTCCGCCTCCACGGAGCGGTCAGGCGTCTATCTTGAGGCCCCCAACGGGGTCTTTATACAAGTCCCATGGGGGTCTTCGTCGCGAGCCCCCGTGGAGGGAGAGACCTACGATGGAGAGGTCCTCGCCTCCGCGGGGTTGAAGGTTGTTGAAGCGCTTGGCGGTGGAGACGAGCCCGAAGAGGAGAAGCTCCTTCACTGGCTCCTGGCCTTGTACCGGGCCAGGCAGGCGAAGCTGGACTCCCGGGAAGCTCTTGCCGCCAAGGCTGGAGTTGACTTGGAGAAGCGTGCCGCGGAGCTTCGCGCCGCCAACCAGGCAGCCCTCCGCAACTTGGCGGAGGAGCGTGAAGGGCTTGCCGAGGAGCAGCAAGCCTTCCTCCTGGAGAAGGCTGAGGCAGAAGAGCGGCAACGACTGGCCACCGAGGAGTTGTCTCGGCGGGAGGGGGCGCTCAACCAGCGGAAGGTTGAGCTCGACGCCCATGACGACGAACTCACCGCCCGGGAGCAGGCCATTGGTGGGGCCCTGAAGGAGGCAAAGGATGCCGCAGCCGCCGCGGAAACCGCCAAGAGGGACCTGGAGCTTAAGGTGGATCAGCTGGAGCGGTACCTGAAGGCAAGCGAGGACAGAGTCACCGCACTCAATGTGGAGCGGGAGAAAGATGCCCACACCAACTCTGACTTGCAGGTACGTCTCTCCAAGAAATGCGACGAGCTCACTGCCGCGAAGGATTCAATTGCTGACTTGGAGTTGAAGGTCTCCACTCTGACCGACTCGCTCAACGCCGCCCGGGATCGCGAGACGAAGCTGAAGGACGAGCTCCGCAAGGAGCGGAACTTGGTGGAGAGCGCCGCCGTCTCAGCGAACAACTTCAGCCGGGCGGTGGAGCAGTGGACTGACGATCTGGTCACCTCCGCCGCCAATATCGACAAGGAGATGGTGGCGCTGAGGGCGGAGCATCTCGCGTACTCCCCCAGCGAGGATCTCCCCCACAGCGCCAGGCTAAGTCTGTTCTTCAGGGGAATCGCGCCGGCACTTGCGAGGCTGCAGGAGAAGCTCCCCGCGCAGCTGGCCGACGAGTCGCGTCGGCTCTGCATGGGCACTCTGGAGCGCGTCGTGACGAAGATCGTCTACCGCAACCCTGGCATCAACCTTGTCAACGTCCTCCGCACCTTGCCGGACGACGCTGACCAGGAGGCGTTGAAGGCGCAGGTTGCCCACATCGTCGCCAAGGTGAACAAGGTCACGAGGCGTGAGGGCGACCGCGTAGATTAGGCTTCTTTCTTTCTGTCTCCTTTGCCGCTGCAAAGTATGTTATGGACATGAATCGATTAGTTATTGTGACAAGTTATCTCTGTAATATACTATCTTATTTCGAGCTATCAATGCGGTGTTATCTCCCTTGCTTTTGGTCCTCCACTGCTTTTTGCCCTACGCTTTTAGGGGACTTGCCGGCAAGGGGCCCTTACCGCGAGCGCTGAGTGCTGGACTCTTAGCAGCCTGCTGGTAAAGGACCTCGTGTAACACCCCAAAAATTTAACCATGGTTTATATATTAAAAATTTTGCCAGGGAATTAAATTTTTCCTCTTTTGGACTTTCTTTTGATTTTAGAACCATTCTTTTCTTCTGAATTGTGGAGTTTCCCTCCAAGGGGAACTTTTCAAAAATAAATGTTGTTGGACTTGTATTCCCTCTCAAGATCATTTCTTTTATCAGTGGAAATATTTCTGTAAATATTTCCCTAAAGCTTTATTGCTTTTAAATTGATTTCTCATAAGTTTGGAGCCTCTTTTGCACTGCAACCACTTGAGAAATTCATTTAAAAATTTCACCAAAATTTGGAGATGTTGGTAGAAGTATATAATTCATTTATATGCAAAAACCCATTGGTGTTATCTGGAAAATTTGAGCAAACCATCCTCATTTGTGTTCTGGTCCAGTTTAGTGGTTTGTACTACAGCTCCAAGTTTGCTTGCCCTTTTGCCTCTGAATTTTTCTCCTGCTTGTAGACCACCATATCAAACTCTTAAGTCCAGGAGATTGAGACCATTGGAATATTTTTGACTCATGCAATAATGACCTTCATTTTTGTCCAGATTTGGTTTTCTCAAAAACCTGTACTTAGGAGTGTTTGCTTTTGACAAACTAACCTTGCCACCCTCTTTATCATCTAAAGAGGATATGATCTGGAAATTTTGATCACTAGCAAAACCTTCTGGATGCCCCTAACATTTTGTCGAACAGCTGGAGTGCATGAACTCTTTTGGCATGATTTTTGTTTTGCATTGGAGGTTAGCTCATCTGGCATTATCAGTTGTCTCTTAGCTTTGCCTTGGCCACCAAGCCATCCCTGTGGAGCCCCGTGGGCAGCAGAGCTCCCTGGCAGGCGTCGGCATTTTGCCGAACACTTTGAGCGCGTGCACAGAGCGCGAGCAGCGCGCACGTTTTGCACGCGCACGCGCACCCGAGCCGCCGCACCGCACAGCCGCGCTCTGGCCTTCCCCCGCTCGAGTAGCCGCGCCCCACAGCCACCGCCCGCCCGTGACGCTAGCGCCGTGCCCCTGGCCGCGCCGCAGAGCCACCGCCGCTAGCAGCCGTGGCCACCGACGGTGCCCGTGAGCGTCCTCGCCGTGGACGGCGCCACCCAAGCCACCGCAGGCCGCCACCTCACCCTCAGGGCAGCGCGAACTTATCCGCAACACCGTCCCCTAGTGCCGACCACCCTGACACCCCTGCCATCGCTGGAAAACGACGCGCCGGCGATCTTATCCTCGGCCATAGCGTGAACCGACATCGCCCGCCTATATAAGGCACCCCCGAGCTCGTCCGAGACCGCAAACAACCTTCAGTCCACCGTAGCTAGCTCCCCTCGTAGTGGTTCGACCGGAAGAAGCCATCTTCTCCATCTCCGGCAACCACGGCCGCCGCCATGCGCCGGCACCATTCGCCGTGACCAGGCCCTCCCCCACCCATCCAGTGCCGCCTTTGGCTTCCCCTTGACTCCACGGAGCTTCCCAACTACTCAACCGAGCTCCAGCACCACCGTAGCCATTTTCCCCTTTCCTCCCGAGGCTGTCGCCGCCGCGAAGCTCGTCGCCGGCGATCCTCAGCTCCACCTCGGCCGTTTCGACCACCGAAGGGTTCGCCATGGACCCGCGGACCCTTTCCACCCCTCTGTTCCCCGCATGGAGCCGCCGTCCGCCGCCGGCAATCGCCGGAGCTCCGTCCAGTGCGGGCAAGGAAGGGAGGAGGGAGAAGGACCCGCCAAACCCGACAGGTGGGACCGCGGGGCCCCCTGTCAGTGACCCCGAGCCGGCCCTCGCTGGCTTAAGTGAAAGCGCCCCCCCCCACCGAGTACGTTTTCTCTGTTTAAAAGCGCATTTCATTCAAAACCGTTTCCTTTTCTGTTTTAATTTAAAACAGAAGTTTGACCCAACTTTGACTGAGCATAACTTTTTAAGTATAGGTCCAAATGAATTGATTCTTTTTCCTACCTCCTTCTAAAATCATCTAGTTTATTTTAGGATTTATTTCAAAAATAATTAGGACAACTTTTTGTACTGTTTTTAAAGTTCATGTTGATTTGAATATTTTCAAATAGGAGTTGGAGGGAAGAGCAAAACTTTCAAAAGTTTTGGAGTGCCCTCACCTCTCTGCACCTTGAAGGCAAGCATCTTGAACACAGATATGATATTTTGTTGAAAGCTTACTTTATGTCACATGAAATAGTGAGTTTTGCATATGATGACAAGTCATGCATGAATGCATTTTAAGGAGGAGTTAATTTGTTGTGATCAAGTGATATATGTGTGAAGTGGTTACTGCCTCATGCCACGTATGCCTGAGCTGGTCCGGACAAACTTCGGGGAGAAGTTTTGTCTTGGATAAAGTATGACCGTGAAAATGGTACCTCATGGTGACGAGAGAGATCAGTGAGGGCATGACGTAGCATGATGAGCGGTGAACCTGGTGATGTGGAAAATATTTGTTATGCTAATCACGTAGGTGATGCTTTAACCTCCCGAGTCGACCATAGATCGAGTCTTGTTCCGGTAACCCCCATTCTTGTTTCGTGCTACCACTTGTCCCCGCCGCAGGTAGGGTACAGTCCAGTAAGTTGTCAACCCCTTTCTTGGCACGCACCGTACAGAGAGGCCATGGTGGAAGATACCGGCTGCATCCGGTAGACAGGCCACCTGGTCCGGGGGCATGGGTGTTTCCGGTTGGGACCGAGGGGGTAGCTCCCCTAGTTTGCGCGCAATATAAATTCTGTGATCCCATGCTACTCGAGGTTGTAGCCTCCCCACTTAGAGTTTTACTTAACAGGTGTCGTGGGTGATTCCAGTCACCGGTAAGTTAAGCTGGTGTGTGCAGGACAGGTGTGTTTTCAACTAAAAGACCGTAATTGGCATTAGTCCCGATGGGCTAAAGGAATCCATTACTCGTGGGTAAAGAGTACACTCTCTGCAGAGGTTATACCTATTCGAATAGCCGTGTCCGCGGTTAAGGATTACAGTCTGGGATGGGTCAAGTGTCGGTCTTAGTGTCGGTCTTCGGAGGTACACTGCTAAGCCAGAACATTGGTCATAACATGTGATATATGACGATTATGATTAATTTTAATTTGGACTAACCATTTGTATTATTTGAATTATTGAATATCCCTGGGATGGTCCTACCTCCTGGATATTCCCTGTGAGTATTATCATATAAGCCCTTTATGTGGTGTCGCTCAGACGCCCGACTGTGGCATGCTTGTGTTTTATTTTTCATATAAGCCCTTTATGTGGTGTCGCTCAGACGCCCGATTGTGGCATGTTTGTTTTTTTTTATTATCTTTATAAGCCCTTTATGTGACGTCGCTCAGACGTCCGACTGAGGCAGGCCTTATTTTTTTTTATCCTTTCGAGGCGTCGCTTCAGACACCCGATCGGTGCATTTTATTTTTATTCCTTGATTGCTTATTCATGGTTTATAAGAATAACATGCTTACGTCATGGACTTTATTTCGCGACCAACGAAGTGATCATGGAATATTTCAGAGCACGAATATCTTTTGCTATATTGTACCTGTGTCCATAATGTTTGCGAGTACATTCAAAGTACTCACTGGCTTGTCCCTGGTTATTGTCTTGGCCAGATTTCTTGCTTGGAGAGGAGCGCTGCGATGGTAGCCCCGGAACCTAGACAAACGGTGATAGCAGCCTCGCGAAGATAGGAGTTATCCAGGTCAGCTGTTCCTGTGGGAAATGGAGTCCCATAGACGCTGATGTATCGCAACCCGCTTCCGCTATCAACCACTAGAAACCTTATGTTGTACTCATTGACCAGAATGGTCTTGTACTACATATTTGGTATTTTGCTTGGAATTTCTGTATCAAGTTTGTGTCTCATCAGCTAACAGTAATCCTGGGGCTGGTGAGCACAAGGACCATTGACTGGGAAATTTATATCCCGGAAATCCGGTCCTGACAACCTTGGTATCAGAGCCAGGCTGACCATTGGCTAATCCTATCTTAGCCAGGTCGATAAACCTAGGTTAAACAACCCACCAAACCTTATTCTAAACCCAGCCAAACCGCTCGTGCAGGATAGCCACACAGTGACCCCGACACCTTTTGGCAGTCGGTGCCCAACCTATCGGTCTACCCATAGGCCGTGCGCCTGTGCCGACACCTGAGTTGCCCCATCCACAAGCGTGCGATGGAAGACCCGGCTGACTTATAAAGGAAGCCTTGCCCCAAAACTCAGCACATCACAGCTTCATTCCCAGTCCGATATCCAACCACCAAGATGCCAGGCCCCCGCGTTCGCAACGAGACCACCGCAGTCGAGCTCGAAGGCTTCGTAGCCATCCTCGCCAATCTCACCCGTCGTGCCTTCGGCACCAACGAGCCGCCGGAGTATGTCGTGTACCAAGAGCACACGAGTAATTCCATCCAACACTTCTGGGCCACGGCGCACATCTACGGGAGAGGCATTACATCGGAGCGTCCCTACCGGTTCACCGGGAGGACGACCTCCGACGAGCCCCAAGCCATCCAACTTGCAGCCCGAGAGGCTATAGTTCATCTTCGGCACCTGTCGCCGAGGGTTAACTGCCGCTCATTCTACTACTACCCTAGTCGTGAAGGCTATGGTAGACCGACCCAGGTCGCCAACGGAGACCACGAGTCGGACCCTGCCCTGGTGCATCTGGTGCGCTACCTGGAAGCGCAAGAGGAACTATTTGATCAGGTCACTTTTGACCTGGTTGAGACCCGCATGACGCTCGCTCGCCTGACCCCGGCAAGGAGCGAATTCGCATCCGCCACCGACACACCGATAGTGCTGCCTGGAAGGCCGGTTGAGCACCCAAGCTCTGACCATGTCATCCACCCAGGCAATGCCATCGCCGCACCCGGAGATCTCCGTCGTCTCTTGGAGGCCTACTCCAATGGGATGGTGACCTCGACACCCCGCGAAGGCCACCACCGCTACTCCAGCCCAGTAGCTCCCCATCCTACCCCGGCCAGCTCCGACGCGGAAGCACCCGGAGAGGACTCGGCATCCGCAAGACACGTCCGGCTAGATATCAACCAGGTGGACTAAATCCACCAGAATTGTTGTCAATCCCTAGTGGTCGGTTTTTCCTTTAGTTCCGTAGTAGCCGTTGTGTGGCGTAGTGAGCCTGTAACCACCCGTGTGTCAACATCTCATAGTATGTGTGATTTGACATGAATTGTTTGACGAGTGGTTGCAGAGTAAAATTCTAGACGTGACCCCTGTGCACAGTAACATGTCACTTTTCTGTTGGGGATTGAGGCCTGAGACTTTGACTCAGACAGCCCCGCGCCGGAGTCGGTGTCTCGGTCGTACCGACACCACTTCATGTTTCATGACCCAGGCTCTCTATAAGAGGCCACCCTCATTTTCCACACCAGCATCCATCAGCATCGAGCACTACCTTCCTCATTCACCCATCCATGTCTCACCCCGGAGCTTACCTGAGGACCCCCGACGCAAATCCTGGTAGTTTTGTTAAGATATTATGGGATTTTGCCCGCAATACTCTTGGCTCCACCCATCCACCCCTGTATGAGCTGCTCAAATCGAGAATCACTCCCGATCTCTCGAAATATTGGGCAGCTGTACATATTCCACCAGCAGATTTAAACCAAGGCCCTCCCTATGTTATCTTCATCGGGAGATCCATGCCAACGTCAGGCATGGCCATTGAGTCTGCTGCGTATGAAGCAATCACCCGTCTTCGATTTGCGGTACCTTGTGCCAGCACAAGAGAATACTGCTATTTCCCAAGCCGCGCTGCTTTTGGAGCAGAAGCTACGTTCCGCTGTGGACGTACGGAGAGCGATCCGGCCCTGGTCTATCTCATTCAATATGTGATGGCCCAGGAGCGTTTCACCCAGCAAATACTGGGGTATCTCCACTACCTTGCTGTTCTGAATCCCCGGATCACCATTGGCGGACCCCCTCTACCAACTCAGGAGGGGCACGTTCTTCGATTGCTTCCTCAACTTCCTCCGCTCCCTCCGGAAGAAGTAGAATGTATTCCAACACCGGGAAGCAATCCGCTTTCCCTGATAGAAGAGGAATGTGCCCCAGTGCCAGAGACAGTTCCTCAGGACCCTGTCCATTTTCCGTTTCTATCGTAGACGTAACTGCTATGTTTGTTATCCTAGCACTTATTTATGTATTTCAGCTTATGCGTTGTATCCTAAGTCTGTGCGATGAATTAAATGTTTGTTTTCGATTAATGGGAGTGGTTTTTACTGCTGTTCATTTTGATTGACTGTTTTGCTCTCGGTAAATTCGGAGGTGGGATTTTTCTTTGGTGTTATTACAACACATAAATTCTTCGTGTCATGCATTTTAATTCACACGGCACCACGACAGCAGGCTCACTTCCACAACCACTCCATAGCATGCACTGATTGCATAGCCACGTGCATATTTTTGCACCTAACTGATCACCTCGCTAACACGCCACAGTTTCTAGAGGAGAAATTTGTGGGTGATTATTAGAGTGCAAGTTACCTCCAGCACACTGACAGCAGTCAGAACCTAACTACCACACTTAATCCTCATGATCACCGCCGCCGCGTAGAGCTAACACTCGAGCAGCAGCATCACGGCGATCATTGAGGATCATCGCGCACAAGAGCACGGAGAACCCCAGCAACGCCGCCAACCCTCCGCACATCAGGATCACGTACCAGTCCGGCATCACCTCCGCCATTAGAGCCTCGTCGCGAGCTCCTGCAAACAGAAATGGAGGAGAAGGAAGGAGAGGAAGAGGCGAGGCCATGTGTGAGGAAGTAGAGAGGAGCACCGCGGTCATTTTATAGCTCGAGATCGGTTGTACGGTGGGCGAAGTCCACCAGCGCCGCTCGTCGCTCGATCGCCGGTGTTCGGAGGCGAATCCGCGAGCAGTGCCGACAACGCACTGGCCCGCAAGGTGAGTGCACGCTGCGCCGGCAGCTAGCACGCCGCGCACTACCGCAGTACGGCCTAGATGCCCTACGCGCTAGGCGTCGCCGGTGGAGAAAGCGCGGGATAGCACACGAGAGAGAGGGAGGAAGAGAGCCAGAGGTAGAAGAAGAGACTGACAGTGAACCCCGGGTCCACCTGTCAGCCAGAGAGAGCTCTATGCACTCGGGTACGACCAGCGTAATTTGTGAATTTAGACTGTTGTTCTAAATTTACCGTAGCCGATAGTGGTAATTTCTCGGTTTCCCCAACCATAGTTTTCCTCACATAGCACCAGTACCCCACTGTGGTTGTACCAATTATTTGCTCCCTCGCAGTAACCTCAGTGTGTTACGTATTAAGAGTGTTCGTTTCTTTTGATTAATACTTTATGGTAATAGGATGGATATTTTGAGATCGTCCTTAGCAAATCTCGAGGACGAGATTTTTCTTAAGGGGGGTGGTGTTGTAACACCCCAAAAATTTAACCATGGTTTATATATTAAAAATTTTGCCAGGGAATTAAATTTTTCCTCTTTTGGACTTTCTTTTGATTTTAGAACCATTCTTTTCTTCTGAATTGTGGAGTTTCCCTCCAAGGGGAACTTTTCAAAAATAAATGTTGTTGGACTTGTATTCCCTCTCAAGATCATTTCTTTTATCAGTGGAAATATTTCTGTAAATATTTCCCTAAAGCTTTATTGCTTTTAAATTGATTTCTCATAAGTTTGGAGCCTCTTTTGCACTGCAACCACTTGAGAAATTCATTTAAAAATTTCACCAAAATTTGGAGATGTTGGTAGAAGTATATAATTCATTTCTATGCAAAAACCCATTGGTGTTATCTGGAAAATTTGAGCAAACCATCCTCATTTGTGTTCTGGTCCAGTTTAGTGGTTTGTACTACAGCTCCAAGTTTGCTTGCCCTTTTGCCTCTGAATTTTTCTCCTGCTTGTAGACCACCATATCAAACTCTTAAGTCCAGGAAATTGAGACCATTGGAATATTTTTGACTCATGCAATAATGACCTTCATTTTTGTCCAGATTTGGTTTTCTCAAAAACCTGTACTTAGGAGTGTTTGCTTTTGACAAACTAACCTTGCCACCCTCTTTATCATCTAAAGAGGATATGATCTGGAAATTTTGATCACTAGCAAAACCTTCTGGATGCCCCTAACATTTTGTCGAACAGCTGGAGTGCATGAACTCTTTTGGCATGATTTTTGTTTTGCATTGGAGGTTAGCTCATCTGGCATTATCAGTTGTCTCTTAGCTTTGCCTTGGCCACCAAGCCATCCCTGTGGAGCCCCGTGGGCAGCAGAGCTCCCTGGCAGGCGTCGGCATTTTGCCGAACACTTTGAGCGCGTGCACAGAGCGCGAGCAGCGCGCACGTTTTGCACGCGCACGCGCACCCGAGCCGCCGCACCGCACAGCCGCGCTCTGGCCTTCCCCCGCTCGAGTAGCCGCGCCCCACAGCCACCGCCCGCCCGTGACGCTAGCGCCGTGCCCCTGGCCGCGCCGCAGAGCCACCGCCGCTAGCAGCCGTGGCCACCGACGGTGCCCGTGAGCGTCCTCGCCGTGGACGGCGCCACCCAAGCCACCGCAGGCCGCCACCTCACCCTCAGGGCAGCGCGAACTTATCCGCAACACCGTCCCCTAGTGCCGACCACCCTGACACCCCTGCCATCGCTGGAAAACGACGCGCCGGCGATCTTATCCTCGGCCATAGCGTGAACCGACATCGCCCGCCTATATAAGGCACCCCCGAGCTCGTCCGAGACCGCAAACAACCTTCAGTCCACCGTAGCTAGCTCCCCTCGTAGTGGTTCGACCGGAAGAAGCCATCTTCTCCATCTCCGGCAACCACGGCCGCCGCCATGCGCCGGCACCATTCGCCGTGACCAGGCCCTCCCCCACCCATCCAGTGCCGCCTTTGGCTTCCCCTTGACTCCACGGAGCTTCCCAACTACTCAACCGAGCTCCAGCACCACCGTAGCCATTTTCCCCTTTCCTCCCGAGGCTGTCGCCGCCGCGAAGCTCGTCGCCGGCGATCCTCAGCTCCACCTCGGCCGTTTCGACCACCGAAGGGTTCGCCATGGACCCGCGGACCCTTTCCACCCCTCTGTTCCCCGCATGGAGCCGCCGTCCGCCGCCGGCAATCGCCGGAGCTCCGTCCAGTGCGGGCAAGGAAGGGAGGAGGGAGAAGGACCCGCCAAACCCGACAGGTGGGACCGCGGGGCCCCCTGTCAGTGACCCCGAGCCGGCCCTCGCTGGCTTAAGTGAAAGCGCCCCCCCACCGAGTACGTTTTCTCTGTTTAAAAGCGCATTTCATTCAAAACCGTTTCCTTTTCTGTTTTAATTTAAAACAGAAGTTTGACCCAACTTTGACTGAGCATAACTTTTTAAGTATAGGTCCAAATGAATTGATTCTTTTTCCTACCTCCTTCTAAAATCATCTAGTTTATTTTAGGATTTATTTCAAAAATAATTAGGACAACTTTTTGTACTGTTTTTAAAGTTTATGTTGATTTGAATATTTTCAAATAGGAGTTGGAGGGAAGAGCAAAACTTTCAAAAGTTTTGGAGTGCCCTCACCTCTCTGCACCTTGAAGGCAAGCATCTTGAACACATATATGATATTTTGTTGAAAGCTTACTTTATGTCACATGAAATAGTGAGTTTTGCATATGATGACAAGTCATGCATGAATGCATTTTAAGGAGGGGTTAATTTGTTGTGATCAAGTGATATATGTGTGAAGTGGTTACTACCTCATGCCACGTATGCCTGAGCTGGTCCGGACAAACTTCGGGGAGAAGTTTTGTCTTGGATAAAGTATGACCGTGAAAATGGTACCTCATGGTGACGAGAGAGATCAGTGAGGGCATGATGTAGCATGATGAGCGGTGAACCTGGTGATGTGGAAAATATTTGTTATGCTAATCACGTAGGTGATGCTTTAACCTCCCGAGTCGACCATAGATCGAGTCTTGTTCCGGTAACCCCCATTCTTGTTTCGTGCTACCACTTGTCCCCGCCGCAGGTAGGGTACAGTCCAGTAAGTTGTCAACCCCTTTCTTGGCACACACCGTACAGAGAGGCCATGGTGGAAGATACCGGCTGCATCCGATAGACAGGCCACCTGGTCCGGGGGCATGGGTGTTTCCGGTTGGGACCGAGGGGGTAGCTCCCCTAGTTTGCGCGCAATATAAATTCTGTGATCCCATGCTACTCGAGGTTGTAGCCTCCCCACTTAGAGTTTTACTTAACAGGTGTCGTGGGTGATTCCAGTCACCGGTAAGTTAAGCTGGTGTGTGCAGGACAGGTGTGTTTTCAACTAAAAGACCGTAATTGGCATTAGTCCCGATGGGCTAAAGGAATCCATTACTCGTGGGTAAAGAGTACACTCTCTGCAGAGGTTATACCTATTCGAATAGCCGTGTCCGCGGTTAAGGATTACAGTCTGGGATGGGTCAAGTGTCGGTCTTAGTGTCGGTCTTCGGAGGAACACTGCTAAGCCAGAACATTGGTCATAACATGTGATATATGACGATTATGATTAATTTTAATTTGGACTAACCATTTGTATTATTTGAATTATTGAATATCCCTGGGATGGTCCTACCTCCTGGATATTCCCTGTGAGTATTATCATATAAGCCCTTTATGTGGTGTCGCTCAGACGCCCGACTGTGGCATGCTTGTGTTTTATTTTTCATATAAGCCCTTTATGTGGTGTCGCTCAGACGCCTGATTGTGGCATGTTTGTTTTTTTTTATTCTCTTTATAAGCCCTTTATGTGACGTCGCTCAGACGTCCGACTGAGGCAGGCCTTATTTTTTTTTATCCTTTCGAGGCGTCGCTTCAGACACCCGATCGGTGCATTTTATTTTTATTCCTTGATTTCTTATTCATGGTTTATAAGAATAACATGCTTACGTCATGGACTTTATTTCGCGACCAACGAAGTGATCATGGAATATTTCAGAGCACGAATATCTTTTGCTATATTGTACCTGTGTCCATAATGTTTGCGAGTACATTCAAAGTACTCACTGGCTTGTCCCTGGTTATTGTCTTGGCCAGATTTCTTGCTTGGAGAGGAGCGCTGCGATGGTAGCCCCGGAACCTAGACAAACGGTGATAGCAGCCTCGCGAAGATAGGAGTTATCCAGGTCAGCTGTTCCTGTGGGAAATGGAGTCCCATAGACGCTGATGTATCGCAACCCGCTTCCGCTATCAACCACTAGAAACCTTATGTTGTACTCATTGACCAGAATGGTCTTGTACTACATATTTGGTATTTTGCTTGGAATTTCTGTATCAAGTTTGTGTCTCATCAGCTAACAGTAATCCTGGGGCTGGTGAGCACAAGGACCATTGACTGGGAAATTTATATCCCGGAAATCCGGTCCTGACACCTCGTCGGCAAGTAACCTTGCCGCAGCTAGTCGCAGCGCACTTAGCTTGCTGAGCGCACTCGAAAACGATGTAAGGGCGCGACACTTGTCGCAGCTCACTTAAGTCGTTGAGCATGCTCGAAAACAAAGTAAGGGTGCGGCTAGCCATGGGTAGGTTCCTCCGCGCACAGGTTTTCCATACAAAGTGTGGTTGTTCAAGGAAGATAACTAGAATTTTAAAAATTTGAATGCTCAAACTTTGGCAACTTAGCTTTCATAAACTGATTGTGCCCCGACAAGGCTTCTCTTTCTTGAACAGCACTTGGTTCATCCTTCTCCTCCTTCCCCCCTGGCAAACTTGTGCGCGAGGAATACTCCTTCTGCTTAAGAGGGAAAGAAAAAAGAGGAGGGAAAACAAGTATATAGCCTTACGGCTTGCTAGTGCTTACCGGGGATGTGCATCGCACAAAGTGTCAAATAATGCATGCAAATAACAAAGAAAAGCATGGAAATGACAAGTAATGCGAAGCACAAAAGCTTTACTGATGCACGGGATCTGCGCCCGGCTTTGTACAAAGGTTTACATGCAACAGCGGCAAGACTTGTACGAAAGGTGGTTGCCGGAGCGGATCACGGCAACCGCGCCTTATGGGTGAAACTTTCGAAGATGCTCTATGTTCCAGGAGTTGCTCACCGGTAAGCCTTCTTCGGTCTCAAGGCGGACAGCGCCGGGCCTTGTGACTTGTCTCACCCGATAAGGGCCTTCCCACTTCGGCGTCAACTTGTTGGAATTCTTGGCGGACTGAACACGCCGAAGAACAAGGTCGCCTTCCTCGAGACTCCTGGCCCTGACCTTGCGGCTATGGTAGCGACGCAAGGCTTGCTGGTATCGAGCAGCTCGTACAGCAGCCTGGAGACGTTCCTCCTCAAGGAGCAATGCATCATCTTGTCGCAGTTGCTCTTGCTCGAGCTCATCATAAGCGAGCACTCGAGGAGATCCGTATATGAGTTCCGTGGGGAGAACTGCCTCTGCTCCATAGACAAGAGCAAAGGGTGTCTGTCCGGTGGCTCGATTTGGTGTCGTCCTGATTGACCAAAGAGCCGCCGGCAACTCCTCTATCCAGTTTCTTCCGCACTTGCGTAGCCTGTCAAAGGTTCTTGTCTTGAGTCCGCGTAGCACTTCAGCATTGGCCCTCTTCGCTTGACCATTGCTCCTCGGGTGAGCAACAGAAGCGAAACAGACCTTGGCGCCAAGGTCTTGGACGTACTGCATGAAGGTGCGACTTGTAAACTGTGTGCCGTTGTCGGTGATGATCCTGTTAGGGATTCCGAAATGGCGAACAATTGACCTGAAGAACCTGACCGCTGACTGTGCTGTCACCTTTCTCACTGGTTCCACTTCTGGCCACTTTGTGAACTTGTCAATCGCAACGTACAAGTACTCAAAGCCCCCGACAGCACGGGGGAAGGGGCCGAGGATATCGAGCCCCCAGACCGAGAAGGGCCAGGACAAAGGGATCGTCTGGAGAGCTTGAGCTGGCTGGTGAATTTGCTTGGCATGGAACTGGCACGCTTCACACTTGGTTACTTGTGTAGTTGCATCCCGGAGGGCTTCTGGCCAGAAGAACCCTTGCCGGAACGCCTTCCCGGCAAGTGCCCTTGCGCCAATGTGGTGGCCACATATGCCTCCATGTATCTCTGCCAACAGCTTTTGTCCATCTTCTCTGGAAATGCACTTCAACCTGACACCATTGAGCCTTCTTCTGTACAGTTCGTTGTCAACGAACTGGTACATACTTGACTGCCTGGTTATTTTTTCTATCTCTTCTGGGTCGTCGGGAAGTTCTCCAGTTTGCAGAAAACGGACGATCTGCTGCGCCCATGCTGGAGCCTGAGGCTCAACAACAAGGACTAAAGGCATGAGGGCTGTTGCGGGAACCTCAGCTTCTACGGCAAGAACCTCCGGTTCTGCCGGAGCTGATGGTCCCCCGGCAAGCCTGTCGGGGCAAGGCTTGTCGGGAACGCTTGCTTCAACTGTAAAAACTCTTAGATCTACAGGAGCAAACTGTTCCTCAGCATCTTGGCTGTTGATCTTGGGGACTTTGGCGGCGGCTTCGGGAAGATCCGCCGGCAAGTAGTCACCAGGGACCAATTTTCTCTTCTTACTTTGCCCAACTGATGGTGTAACGGATGGTTGAGTTAGCTTGAGCAGGAAGGTCCCTGGTTCCATAGGTAACTTCATCGCAGCACACTTTGAAAGGTCATCTGCAATTTCATTCTGAGCTCTCGGGACGTGCTCCATTTGCAGACCTTCAAAGTGTTCTTCAAGCTTCCTCACTTCATCAACATAAGCTTCCATCAAAGGGCTCTGATAACTCTTGTTCACTTGCCGGACCACCAACTGAGAATCTCCCCGCACAATCAACTTCTTGATCCCAAGTTCGGCCGCAATTCTGAGGCCGGCAAGCAAACCTTCATACTCAGCAGTATTGTTTGTCGCTTGCTCCTTGGGAAAGTGCATCTGGACAACATACTTGAGGTGCTCTCCGGTGGGCGCTATGAGTACCACGCCGGCACCGGCGCCTTGTAGCGAGAAAGCTCCATCAAAGTACATTACCCATTCGCTGCCTGTTTCTTGGACGGGGACGCTTGTCTCTGGAACTTCTTCATCGGGCGTTGGGGTCCATTCAGCTATGAATTCTGCCAAAGCTCTGCTCTGTATGGTTGAGGTACTTTCAAACTTGAGACCAAAGCTTGACAACTCCAGTGCCCACTCGACGATCCTGCCTGTCGCTTCGGGATTCTGCAATATCCTCTTCAACGGAAAGCGAGTGACCACTGTTATCTCGTGTGCTTGGAAGTAATGGCGTAGCTTCCTTGAGGCCATGAGGAGGCCGAACAGCAACTTCTGCACCCCAGAGTATCTTGATCTAGCTCCTTGCAGAAGGGAACTCACAAAATACACTGGGCGCTGCACCATCTTCTTTCGCACTTCTCCTTGTTCCTGCGCAGACTTGTCCTTGTCGGGGCCAGAGCTTGTCGGGGAAGCCCCCTGCTTGTCGCTGGGCTCGCTTGCCGGTGATGTGGATTCCTCATCCGCCTCCCTCTCCGCTACTAACGCAGCACTGACCACTTGATTGGTCGCTGCTAAGTATAGCAGCAACTTTTCTTGTGGCCTAGGTGCGACAAGTATTGGAGTGGAGGATAGGTACCCTTTCAAGTCTTGCAGTGCTGCCTCCGCTTCCGGAGTCCATTTCATAGGACCTGCCTTCTTCAAAATCTTGAAGAAAGGCAGGGCGCGTTCTGCAGACTTTGAAATGAACCTACTGAGGGCAGCCACACAACCAACAAGTCTCCTTACGTCCTTGACGCGCTTCGGGGCTTCAATCTGCTCGATGGCTTTTATCTTATCGGGGTTGGCTTCAATCCCCCTCTGGGACACAAAGAACCTGAGAAGCTTGCCGGAGGGGACTCCGAAGACGCACTTCTCGGGGTTCAACTTGAGCTGGATCTTGCGCAGATTCTCAAAGGTCACCTCTAAGTCTTGGATCAGGGTATCTTTGCTCTTGCTCTTGACCACTATGTCATCCATTTAAGCTTCTACATTTATTTGAATCTGTGGCTCAAAATCAGTGTGCACCACCCTTGCAAATGTCGAGCCTGCATTCTTCAATCCAAAGGGCATGCGTATGAAGCAATATGTGCCGCATGGAGTAATGAATGCAGTCTTCTCTTCATCTTCCATGGCCATGAAAATCTGGCGGTACCCTGAATATGCATCAAGGAAGGAAAGCAGCTCACATCTAGCGGTGGAGTCAACAATCTGGTCAATACGCGGCAAGGGAAATGGATCCTTGGGACATGCTTTATTCACATCAGTGAAGTCTATAAAAAGTCTCCACTTCCCATTGGCCTTGCGTACGACAACTGGATTGGCCAACCACGTAGGATGGATCACGCCTCTAACTAGGCCTGCTGCTTCTAGCTTCTTTATCTCCTCGGCGATGAATTCTTGGCGCTCCACGGCTTGCTTCCTAACCTTCTGCTTGACGGGCCGCGCATGAGGACAAACAACAAGCTAGTGCTCAATTACCTTCCTGGGAACACCGAGGATGTCAGATGGTTGCCACGCAAACACATCGACATTCGCCTGCAGGAAGGCAACGAGCGCGCTTTCCTATTTGTTGTCGAGCGTAGCACTGATGGTGAAGGTACCACCAGTGCCGTCCTCCTTGGCGGACACTTTCTTGGTTGCCGGTGGAGCGGCCATCCCCTTCTTGCACTTGCCGGTGGAGCGGCCATCCCCTTCTTGCACTTGCCGGTGGAGCTCGATGGTGCGTCCTCGACGGCAGCGCAGCACTCCGAGGAGGTGCGTTTGCCGGAGTGGGCCCCAGAGCTCTTGCCGGACTTGGTCTTGGTCTTCTTCCCCCCGGGAGCTTCATCGGCAAGTGTGTTGCTTTCTGCTGCGGCTGCTGCATCCCGGTATATCTTGTCGGCGTAGATAAGCGCGTCCTTCTTGTCGCCAGGGACAGAGTTGATGCTTATCGGCCCCGGCATCTTGAGTACGTTGTAGGCAAAGTGGGAAGCTGCCATGAACTTGGCGAGGGCAGGACGTCCAAGTATCCCATTGTATGGCAATGGGATATCGGCCACGTCGAAGGTTATCCTCTCCGTCCTGAAGTTGAGCTCCCCGCCAAAGGTCACAGGCAGAGTAATCTTCCCCTTCGGCTTGCTCCTTCCCGGGTTTATTCCTTGGAACGACCCGGTTTCTTCGAGCTCGCCGTCTGGGATCTGGAGTTTCTTGATCACAGCTGAGGAGATCAAGTTCAGGCCGGCCCCGCCGTCAACCAACATTTTGGTGACCTTGAGGTTGCATATAGTTGGTGAGACCAACATCGGCAAGCACCCGACCGCCGTTGTGCGGTCAGGGTGATCCTCAAGATCAAAAATGATGGGCGAGCTGGACCACTTCAGCAGCCTGCGTGATTCGACGGGCGGCTCAGCTGCGTTTACTTCCCGCACCCACTGCTTGAGTTGGCGGTGGGAAGTGTGCAGAGAGGCGCCTCCGTCGACACACAAAACTTCTGTGGCCTTCTGGAACTCCTACTCTCTGTTATCTCCTTCCTCCATGTCGTCGTCGTCGTCTTCTTCCTCATCCTTGTCGCGGCCCCAGGGAGGTCGATCACCTTGCCGCTGCTTGGCCTTGCCGCGGCGTCCCCCCCGGCCATTGAATGGCCGCTTCTTGCTGGGCTCTCCTCCACCTCCTTGGGCCTTCTCCTTGTCGCGACGCTCGTATTCAGCCTTCTGCTGTTCTACGAGGTACTCGACTCGCTTACAGTTCTGAAGGTCATGGCCCTTGGTGCGGTGGATCTTGCAGTATTGCTTGTCGGAGTCGTCCTGCCTGTCGGCTGCCGCTACAGGGGCAGGCTCCTTGCTGGAACCGCCAGCCTGTGCCTTCTTGGCGGGAGCCTCCTTGCCGGACTGCTCGACGACTAGCACCTCCTTGCTCTTCTTTCTTCTGTTGTTCCGCCGCCGGCTCTTCTTTGCCGGGGCGGCATCCTCACTGTCGCTTCCTCCTGCGCCAGTGTCCTCTCCGGGGAGTCTCCTCCCCTCTTCGGCGCGCGCGCACTTGTCAGTCAGAGCGTAGAGCTCGCTGACATCCCGAATCTTGGTCATGGCCATCTCTTCCCTCATGCGGCGGTTACGCACGTTCTGGTGGAACGCGCTGATAACCGCGGCAGGGTGGACATCGGGAATGTTGTGTGCACGCGGCTGAACCTCTGGATATACTTGCGCAGGGATTCTCCCTCCTTCTGGGCCAAGATGTGGAGATCGCTCTCCTGGCCGTGGGGTTTGTGGCCACCCGTGAAGGCGCCAACAAACTGGTGGCACAGATCTGCCCACGAAGAAATGGAGTTCTCCGGCAAGTGCATAAGCCAAGAACAGACGTTTGGCTTAACCACTAGCGGGAAGTAGTTGGCGAGTATCTTCTCGTCGCGCCCCCCAGCAGCCTGCACCGCGATGGTGTAGATGCTGAGGAACTCCGAGGGGTGCGTCTTGTCGTCGTACTTCTCGGGTACGTCGGGCTTGAAGTTTTTCATGCTGGGCCACTGGACTCGCCGCAGCTCACGGGTGAACGCAGGGCAACCTGCCGCGTACGGCAAGTCGCCTGGTTTACCGGGCGCGTACGTGTCGACAGCGGTCCCAGCGCGCTGATCTGATTGTCGCCGGGTTTCTCGTCGGCGCTCGATGCGCGTCCGAGCGTCTTCTTGCCGCCGGTCGTCGAGGACTTGGCGCTGGTCCCGACGAGCCCGCGGATCCGACGACGCCGTAGAGTCGTCGTCGACGTTAATCCGGCGGGGTGGTGTCTTCTGCTTCCGCGGCGGGGAGTGCACGGTGGTTGCACCCCCGGCGGTCTTGTCGCCATCGGCCTTCGTCTGGTCGACTTGCCGTGGCCGCGACGTCGCAGGCTGCTGCGGCGTGTCGTTGTTGGCGAAGGCGATGAGGCTCTGAATCGTCGCCCTCCAGTCTTCGGCCTTGTCTGCCGCTGGAGGGAAATCAAGAAGCAGTTGCGCTCTTGCTAGAGCTTCTGCTGGAGAGGAGGGGAGCGGTGGCGAGCGGTGCGAGGAGCGAGATATGCTCGGACTCCTAACAGGGTTAGAAGGAGCAGCCTCTCGCCCCGGCGACCGCGCCTTGCTCGTGCCAGGACGATGGCCTTGAGCGTCCCGCGATCCTCCGGTTTGTCCTTGCCCCAGCAAGCGAATGGTACCTCCTGTACCACGGCGCTGCTGGCCTGGCACTTCCCGAGAGAGGCGTGGTGCGTCTACGGACACCGAGACCTTTGAATTCGCCCGGTCATCCGTCTTGTCCTTAGATTTGGTGGCGCCGTGATTCTCCTCGCCGGCGACCACCCTTCCGCCGGCGTCTCCTCCACCCACCGTTGGTTCTGGTGGTGGTGGAACCGACGCAGACGGGCCTCCGACCTCCGAAGCCTTCTTCTTCGGAGGCATGTTGGTGTTGCTGATGAAGTTGATGAAGCTGGAGAAGTTGATGAAGAATGCGCCCGCATGAGCGCCGGATCAGGTTCGCACAACCTCGACGCCCCCTACCTGGCGCGCTAAAGATGTCGGGGGAAACTGTCCTCCCATGAGCACCTATGGGACCGGAGCCCCTTCTACGTTGCGGTAAGGGAGTGGAGGGAGCACGAAGAGCAGATCGAGGGGCACACACGGGCAGTTTACCCAGGTTCGGGCCACACGAACGCGTAAAACCCTACTCCTGCCTTGGTTGTATTGAGCTCGGGAGCTTGAAGAGCTACAGTGCTTAGCTACGCCGAGCGAGAGAGTTGCTTAGGTTCCGAACCCTTTCTACGTTGTGCATGGGCCTCCTTCTACAGGTGTCAACGTAGAGGAGGGCAAAAATGTAACTTTGGTGGTAGTTGTAACAGTGCGTGAACAGTGGATGAACAGTGGTCTTCACCTAACTTTGACAGTGGGGGACAAGGGCATTAAATGCCCGTCACCGTCGACCCCAAAAGTGTCTGTCCATGCTTCTCCGTCCGCCACGGCGGTAGCCTCATCACCGCGGCTTGCCACCGTGTCCCCCAGGCTGCACAGCCTTCCGCCGCGCGTCCCTGGAAGGGCCCCAGGGCGACGCGTGGGCAGATGAGCTGGAGCGTGGGCACACAGCGTAAGTTTCCCCCGGCAAGCACCTTGCCGGGGCCATGATCTTGCCGGGCCTGGAAGCTTGTCGCTCTCCGGGTCCTGCCCGGGCGCATGATGCGCCGAGGCATTTCTTGAGGTGTGCATTCCTTGGCCTTCCTGGCAAGCTCCTCTTGCCAGGGTCTTGTACTAAAGTGACATCCTTGAGCCTGGTGCGGCCTTCCCGGCAAGCTCCTCTTACCGGGGCCTTGATCTTCTGACTTGTATACTTTGTTCTTGAATGGCTTTATAGGGACCAGAAAGGTTTCCGGCGAGCACGTGGTAAACCCTGCCGCGGGAAGCTGCTACTGCCCGTGCACAAGTTGGGGTACTAAGGTACCCCTATCTTAGTACACCGACACAATCATTGTATCTATTCTGGTTAATGTGCATGGCATGTTGTTCATATTATCAACCAAATCAGTAAGATAAAACAGGAGATGACAAGCTGCAAATGTGGGATGCTTCACCACACACTGGATTATAGATCCATAAAAACAAGCATACATATAGGGAGTATTGAGTGATGTGCATTGTACAAATAAGGAATTTGGTTTTACAACTAAAACTCAAAACTTACAGTAGTTGCAAACATGCATTTTGATAGAAACAACAAATTAACAGAAGTTGAAGATAGGGAGTATGAGCAAATTAAACAACAGTTGAGGATAAAGGCTTTAGAAGGACTAACTTAAATTAACAGTTAACACAAGCTTTATAATGCCCTTCTCCATGTCAAGGGAAGTATAACTCAAGAATTTCAGCACAGAATGTTCTTCATAAGCATTGCATGTACTCTACATTTTTAGAGAGTAATTATAGATATGATAATACTGGAAGGGATAGAGGATAATAAAGATAAGATGCAGATTGATGCTACATAATCAAATACCAATCCCTGTAAGTACAAGCGTTACAGGACAAAATGTATTGACAAGAGCAATGGGCTACACTTATGCACTAGCATTGTCTGTGTATTCAACTTTTTGGTAAGATTAAATATAGATATGATATTTTTTAGTAAATGGTGGGTGAGGGAGATAAGATGCAGAATGCTACACACTAAACTAATCCCTCCGTCCCATAATATAAGAGTGTTTTGTACACTAGTATATAGTGCAAAACAGTCTTATATTACGGGACGGAGGGAGTAGCTGTTAATGTAAGTACAATGATAGAAGACGTCCTGTCCATACAAGAGGGCTGCAAAGATAAAACTCTTCAAAAGCCTTGGGTTGATTCTAAATTTATGTAAGAATCGATACCGATCTTATAATGTCCACCAAATGGAGGATAACAAGACTACCATGTGTAGTGATGCTACATAATCAACCAGCTATGAAAGTAAGTATGGTCATACATGAAGGAAATATGCCCTAGAGGCAATAATAAGGATGTTATTTGTATTTCCTTATATCATGATAAATGTCTTTTATTCATGCTAGAATTGTATTAACCTGAAACTTAGTACGTGTGAATACATAGACAAAATAGTATGTCCCTAGTATGCCTCTACTAGACTAGCTTATTGATCAAAGATGGTTATGTTTCCTAGCCATAGACATGAGTTTTCATTTGATCAACAAGATCACATCCTTAGGAGAATGATGTGATGGACAAGACCCATCCGTTAGCTTAGCACTATGATCGTTTAGTTTTACTGCTATTACTTTCTTCATGACTTATACATGTTCCCAGAGGAACACCTTGTGTGCTATCAAACGTCACAACGTAACTGTGTCATTATAAAGATGCTCTACAGGTGTCTCCGAAGGTATTCATGGTGTTGGCATAGATCAAGAATAGGATTTGTCACTCCGAGTGTCGTAGAGGTATCTCTGGGCCCTCTCGGTAATACACATCATAATAAGCCTTGCAAGCAAATGTCTAATGAGTTGGTCACGAGATGATGTATTACGGAACGAGTAAAGAGAGTTGCCAGTAACGAGATTGAACTAGGTATTGAGATACCGACGATTGAATTTCGGGCAAGTAACATACCGATGACAAAGGGAACAAAGTATGTTGTTATGCGGTTTGACCGATAAAGATCTTCGTAGAATATGTAGGAGCCAATATGAGCATCCAGGTTCCTCTATTGGTTATTGACCGGAGATGAGTCTCGGTCATGTCTACATAGTTCTTGAACCCGTAGGGTCCGCACGCTTAACGTTTGATGTCGATCGGTATTATGAGTTTATGAGCTTTGATGTACCGAAGGTAGTTCAGAGTCCCGGATGAGATCACGGAGATGACAAGGAGTCTTGGAATGTCCGAGACGTAAAGATTGATATATTGGATGACTATATTCGGACACTGGAAGTGTTCCGGAAAGTTTCGGAATAAACCGGACTGCCGGGGGGTTACCAGAACCCCCCCGGGGAAGCTATGGCCCCTAATGGGCTTTAGTGGAAAGAGAGATGCTCCTTGGTCCAAATTGGACAAGGAAAGGAGGGGGGGGGGCGGCGCCCCTTTCCTTCTACCTCTCCCTCTCCTTCCTTCACCCTCTCTCCCTCTTGGTGGATTCCTACTAGGAATAGGATTGCAATCCTATTCCTAGTAGGATTGCCTCTCTAGGGCGCACCATAGGGGGCCGGCCGACCTCCCCCTTGCTCCTTCATATACAAGGGCAGGGGGCACCTCTAGACACACAAGTTGATCTCTCCAGCCGTGTGTGGTGCCCTCCTCCACAGAAACACACCTCGGTCATGCCATTGCAGTGCTTAGGCGAAGCCCTGTGACGGTAACTTCATCATCTCCGTCACCACACCGTCATGCTGACGAAACTCCCCCGCGAAGTTCTACTGGATCAAGAGCTCGTGGGACGTCATCTAGCTGAACGTGTGCTGAACGCGGAGGCTCCGTATGTTCGGTGCTTGATCGGTTGGATCGTGAAGAAGTTCGACTACATCAACCGCGTTACTAGACGCTTCCACTTTCGGTCTACAAGGGTATGTAGACACACTCTCCCCCTTGTTGCTATGCATCAGGTAGATAGATCTTGTGTGATCATAGGAAAATTTGAAAATACTACATTCCCAACAGTGGTATCAGAGCCAGGTCTATGCATAGATGATATGCACGAGTAGAACACAAGTGAGTTGTGGACGATACTAGTCATACTGCTTACCAGCATGTCATACTTTGGTTCGGCGGTATTGTGAGATGAAGCGGCCCGGACCGACATTACGCGTACGCTTACGCGAGACTGGTTTCACCGTTATGATCACTTGTTGCTTTAAGGTGACTGGCGGGTGTCTGTCTCTCTCACTTTAGCTGAATCGAGTGTGGCTACGCTCGGTCCTTGTGAAGTTTAAAACAACACATACTTGGCAAAAAATCGTTGTGGTTTTGTATGCGTAGGTAAGAACGGTTCTTGCTAAGCCCGTAGCTGCCACGTAAAACTTGCAACAACAAAGTAGAGGACGTCCAACTTGTTTTTGCAGGGCATGTTGTTATGTGATATGGTCAAGACATGATGAGTTATATGTTATTGTATGAGATGATCATGTTTTGTAAAGTTATCGGCAACTGGCAGGAGCCATATGGTTGTCGCTTTATTGTATGAAATGCAGTCGCCATGTAATTGCTTTACTTTATCACTAAGCGGTAGCGATAGTCGTAGAAGCAATAGTTGGCGAGAAGACAATGTTGCTACGATGGAGATCAAGGTGTCGAGCCGGTGACGAAGGTGATCATGACGCTGCTTTGGAGATGGAGATCAAAAGCACAAGATGATGATGGCCATATCATGTCACATATTTTGATTGCATGTGATGTTTATCTTATTATGCTTCTTATTTTGCTTAGTACGACGGTAGCATTATAAGATGATCCCTTACAAAATTTCAAGGTATAAGTGTTCTCCCTGAGTATGCACCGTTGCGAAATTTCGTCGTGCCGAGACACCACGTGATGATCGGGTGTGATAAGCTCTACGTTCACATACAACGGGTGTAAGCCAGTTTTGCACACGCAGAATACTCGGGTTAAACTTGACGAGCCTAGCATATGCAGATATGGCCTCGGAACACTGGAGACCGAAAGGTCGAGCGTGAATGATATAGTAGATATGATCAACATAAGATGTTCACCAATGAAAACTACTCCATCTCATGTGATGATCGGACATGGTTTAGTTGATTTGGATCACGTGATCATTTAGATGACCGGAGGGATGTCTATCTAAGTGGGAGTTCTTTAGTAATATGATTAATTGAACTTTAATTTATCATGAAATTAGTCCTGATAGTTTTTGCTTATCTATGTTGTTGTAGATCAATGGCCTATGCTACCGTTCCTTTGAATTTTAATGCATTCCTAGAGAAAGCTAAGTCGAAAGATGATGGTAGCAATTACATGGACTGGGTCCGTAACTTGAGGATTATCCTCATTGCTGCACAGAAGAATTATGTCCTTGAAGCACCGCTAGGTGAAAAGCCCCCTCCCGCTAATGTAGACGCTTTGAACGTCTGGCAGACGCGGTCTGATGACTACACGATTGTTCAGTGTGCCATGCTCTACGGCTTAGAACCGGGACTTCAACAACGTTTTGAACATCATGGACCATATGAGATGTTCTAGGAGTTGAAGTTAATATTTCAAGCAAATGCCCGGATTGAGAAATATGAGATTTCCAATAAGTTCTATAGCTGCAAGATGGAGGCGAATAGTTCTATCAGTGAACACTTGCTCAGAATGTCTGGGTACTACAATCATATGACTCAACTTGGTTGCAAAGTTGACGAGGATAGTGTTATTGATAGAGTTCTTCAATCACTGCCACCAAGCTATTAAGTCTTCGTGATGAACTATAATATGCAAGGGATGCAAAAGACAATTCCTGAGCTCTTCGATATGCTCAAGGCTACGGAGGTAGAAATCAAAAAGGAGCATCATGTGTTGATGGTTAACAAGACCACTAGTTTCAAGAAAAAGGGCAAGGGAAAGAAGGGGAGCTTCAAGAAGAATAGCAAGACAGTTGCTACTCCCATGAAGAAACCCAAGTCTGGAGCCAAGCCTGAAACTGAGTGCTTCTACTACAAAGGGACTGGACACTGGAAGCGGAACTGCCCCAAGTATTTGGCGGATAAGAAGGATGGCAAGGTGAACAAAGGTATATGTGATATACTTGTTATTGATGTGTACCTTATTAATGCTCGTAGTAGTACGTGGGTATTTGATACCGGTTCGGTTGCTAATATTTGTAATTCGAAACAGGGACTACAGATTAAACGAAGATTGGCTAAGGACGAGGTGACGATGCGCGTGGGAAATGGTTCCAAAGTCGTTGTGATCGCCGTCGGCACGCTACCTCTACATCTACCTTCGAGATTAGTTTTAGACCTGAATAATTGTTATTTGGTGCCAACGTTATATCTGGATCTTGTTTGTTGCGAGACAGTTATTCATTTAAATCTGAGAATAATGGTTGTTCTATTTTTATGAATAATATCTTTTATGGTCATGCGCCCTTGAAGAGTGGTCTGTTCTTGTTGGATCTCGATTGTAGTGATGCACATATTCATAATATTGAAACCAAAAGATGCAAGGTTAATAATGATAGTGCAACTTATTTGTGGCACTGCCGTTTAGGTCATATTGGTGTAAAGCGCATGAAGAAACTCCATTGTGATGGACTTCTGGAATCACTTGATTATGAATCACCTGGTACTTGCGAACCATGCCTCATGGGCAAGATGACTAAAACTCCGTTCTCCGGAACAATGGAGCAAGCAACAGATTTGTTGGAAATCATACATACTAATGTATGTGGACCGATGAGTGTTGAAGCTCGCGGCGGGTATCGTTATTTTCTGACCTTCACTGATGATTTGAGCAGATATGGGTATATCAACTTGATGAAACACAAGTCTGAAACATTTGAAAAGTTCAAAGAATTTCAGAGTGAAGTAGAGAATCATCGTAACAAGAAAATAAAGTTTCTATGATCTGATTGTGGAGGTGAATATTTGAGTTACGAGTTTGGTCTTCATTTGAAACAATGTGGGATAGTTTCACAACTCACGCCACCCGGAACACCACAGCGTAATGGTGTGTCCGAACGTCGTAACCGTACTTTATTATATATGGTGCGGTCTATGATGTCTCTTACCGATTTACCACTATCGTTTTGGGGTTATGCTTTAGAGACAGCTGCATTCATGTTAAATAGGGCACCATCTAAATCCGTTGAGACGACACCTTATGAACTATGGTTTGGCAAGAAACCAAAGTTGTCGTTTCTTAAAGTTTGGGGCTGCGATGCTTATGTGAAAAAGCTTGAACCTGATAAGCTCGAACCCAAGTCGGAGAAATGTGTCTTCATAGGATACCCAAAGGAGACTGTTGGTTACACCTTCTATCACAGATCCGAAGGCAAGATATTCGTTGCTAAGAATGGATCCTTTCTAGAGAAGGAGTTTCTCTCGAAAGAAGGGAGTGGGAGGAAAGTATAACTTGATGAGGTAATTGTACCTTCTCCCGAATTGGAAAGTAGTACATCATCAAAACTAGTTCCAGTGATTCCTACACCAATTAGTAAGGAAGATAATGATGATGATCATGAAACTTCAGATCAAGTTTCTACTGAACTTCGTAGATCAACTAGAGTACGTTCCGCACCAGAGTGGTACGACAACCCAATTCTGGAAGTCATGTTACTAGACCATGATGAACCTACGAACTATGAGGAAGCGATGATGAGCCCAGATTCTGCAAAATGGCTTGAGGCCATGAAATCTGAGATGGGATCCATGTATGAGAACAAAGTATGGACTTTGGTTGACTTGCCCGATGATCGGCAAGCCATCGAAAATAAATGGATCTTTAAGAAGAAGACCGACGCTGACGGTAATGTTACCGTTTACAGAGCTCGACTTGTTGCGAAAGGTTTTCGACAAGTTCAAGGAGTTGACTACGATGAGACTTTCTCACCCGTAGTGATGCTTAAGCCTGTCGGAATCATGTTAGCAATTGCCGCATTTTATGATTATGAAATCTGGCAAATGGACGTCAAAACTGCATTCCTGAATGGATATCTCAAAGAAGAGTTGTATATGATGCAACCAGAAGGTTTTGTCAATCCGAAAGGTGCTAACAAAGTGTGCAAGCTCCAGGGATCCATCTATGGACTGGTGCAAGCATCTCGGAGTTGTAATATATGCTTTGATGAGGTAATCAAAGCATATGGTTTTATACAGACTTTTGGAGAAGCCTGCATTTACAAGAAAGTTAGTGGGAGCTCTGTAGCATTTCTGATATTATATGTGGATGACATATTGTTGATTGGAAATGATATAGAATTTTTGGATATCATAAAAGGATACTTGAATAAGAATTTTTCAATGAAAGACCTCGGTGAAGCTGCTTACATATTAGGCATCAAAATCTATAGAGATAGATCAAGACGCTTAATTGGACTTTCACAAAGCACATACCTTGATAAATTTTTGGAGAAGTTCAAAATGGACCAGACAAAGAAAGGGTTCTTGCCTGTGTTACAAGGTGTGAAGTTGAGTAAGACTCAATGCCCGACCACTGCAGAAGATAGAGAGAAAATGAAAGTCATTCCCTATGCCTCAGCCATAGGATCTATCATGTATGCAATGCTGTGTACCAGACCTGATGTGTGCCTTGCTATAAGTCTAGCAGGGAGGTACCAAAGTAATCCAGGGGTGGATCACTGGGCAGCGGTCAAGAACATCCTGAAGTACCTGAAAAGGACAAATGATATGTTTCTCGTGTATGTAGGTGACAAAGAGCTCGTCGTAAACGGTTACGTCGATGCAAGCTTTGACACTGATCCGGATGACTCTAACTCACAAACAGGATATGTATTTTTACTAAACGGTGGAGCTGTCAGTTGGTGCAGTTCCAAGCAGAGCGTCGTGTCGGGATCTACGTGTGAAGCGGAATACATAGCTGCTTCAGAAGCAACAAATGAAGGAGTCTGGATGAAGGAGTTCATATCCGATCTAGGTGTAATACCTAGTGCATCGGGTCCAATGAAAATCGTTTGTGACAACACAGGAGCAATAGCCTTGGCGAAGGAATCCATGTTTCACAAGAGAACAAAGCACATCAAAAGACGCTTCAATTCCATCCATGATCTAGTCAAGGAGGGAGACATAGAGATTTGCAAGATACATACGGATCTGAATGTTGCAGACCCGTTGACTAAGCCTCTTCCATGGGCAAAACATGATCAGCACCAAGACTGCATGGGTGTTAGGATCATTACTTTGTAATCTAGATTATTTACTCTAGTTCAAGTGGGAGACTGAAGGAAATATGCCCTAGAGGCAATAATAAAGATATTATTTGTATTTCCTTATATCATGATAAATGTCTTTTATTCATGCTAGAATTGTATTAACCGTAAACTTAGTACATGTGTGAATACATAGACAAAATAGTATGTCCCTAGTATGCCTCTACTAGACTAGCTTATTGATCAAAGATGGTTATGTTTCCTAGCCATATACATGAGTTGTCATTTGATCAACAAGATCACATCATTAGGAGAATGATGTGATGGACAAGACCCATCCGTTAGCTTAGCACTATGATCGTTTTGTTTTACTGCTATTGCTTTCTTCACGACTTATACATGTTCCTATGACCATTAGATTATGCAACTCCCGTATATCGGAGGAACACATTGTGTGCTATCAAACGTCACAACGTAACTGGGTGATTATAAAGATGCTCTACCGGTGTCTCCGAAGGTATTCGTGGTATTGGCATAGATCAAGAATAGGATTTGTCACTCCGAGTGTCGGAGAGGTATCTCTGGGCCCTCTCGGTAATACACATCATAATAAGCCTTGCGAGCAAATGACTAATGAGTTACTCACGAGATGATGTATTACGGAACGAGTAAAGATACTTGTCGGTAATGAGATTGAACTAGGTATTTAGATACTGACGATCGAATCTTGGGCAAGTAACATACCGATGACAAAGGGAACAAAGTATGTTGTTATGCGATTTGACCGATAAAGATCTTCGTAGAATATGTAGGAGCCAATATGAGCATCTAGGTTCCGCTATTGGTTATTTATCGGAGATGAGTCTCGGTCATGTCTACATAGTTCTCGAACCCGTAGGGTCCGCACGCTTAACGTTTGATGACGATCGGTATTATGTGTTTATGAGTTTTGATGTACCGAAGGTAGTTCGGAGTCCCGGATGAGATCACTGACATGACGAGGAGTCTCAGAATGTCCGAGATGTAAAGATTGATATATTGGACGACTATATTCGGACACCAGAAGTGTTCTGGAAAGTTTCGGAATAAACCAGAGTGCCTGGGGGTTACCGGAACCCCCCCGGGGAAGCTATGGGCCCTAATGGGCTTTATTGGAAAGAGAGAGGGCCGGCCAGGGCTGGGCCGCATGCCCCTCCCCCTTGGTCCGAATTGGACAAGGAAAGGAGGGGGGCGGCGCCCCTTTCCTTCTCCCTCTCCCTCTCCTTCCTTCCCCCTCTCTCCCTCTTGGTGGATTACTACTAGGAATATGATTGCATACCTATTCCTAGTAGGATTGCCTCTCTAGGGCGCACCAGAGGGGGCCGGCCGGCCTCCCCCTTGCTCCTTTATATACAATGGGAAGGGGCACCTCTAGACACACAAGTTGATCTCTCCAGCCGTGTGCCGTGCCCCCCTCCACAGAAACACACCTCGGTCATACCGTTGCAGTGCTTAGGCGAAGCCCTACGGCGGTAACTTCATCATCTCCGTCACCACGTCGTCATGCTGACGAAACTCTCCCGCGAAGTTCTACTGGATCAAGAGCTCGTGGGACGTCCTCAAGCTGAACTTGTGCTGAACGCGGAGGCTCCGTACGTTCGGTGCTTGATCGGTTGGACCGCGAAGAAGTTCAACTACATGAACCGCGTCACTAGACGCTTCCGCTTTCGGTCTACAAGGGTATGTAGACACACTCTCCCCCTCGTTGCTATGCATCAGGTAGATAGATCTTGTGTGATCGTAGGAAATTTTTGGAATACTACGTTCCCCAACAATACAGGGCAAGAGGTACTCACAAGAGCAATGCAGTGTGCAGTATAGTTGCGAGATTCTGTGGTCCCTTGAGAATGAATATTCTTCTGCAAATAGTTTTCGTACAAGTGAGATGGTAAGGTACATGCAGAAAAGTAATACAAATTATGATGTTATATCATAGACAACACCTTACGTTGCAGACGAGACCAATGTGTAACAAGATTGTTCCAGTCACTTCCTAATAAATGTAGCACCAGATACTTTACAGATATTAGTACATTACTTACGCGTAAGTTGCGGAGGAATGTTGGAAATTGTTCTGTGTCTGTGGTATAATCTTTCCATGAAGGAAAGATGCGCACGAAGTTCCTGACAAAAATATAAGCTTGGTCTTCTAAACTGGGAATAAATGGAACGGGGATCCTATTTGCTGGAACTGGGGCTCTGTCTCGTTCGAAAAGGGATTTGGCAACTGGATTTGGTGTACTCTTTGCTGGAATGGGGGTTTTGCGTCGTAGAGCTGGTACTATATCAGCTGGAATCATCATACTGTTTGTTGCAGTTGGGGTCTGCTGAGTTGGGGCATCAGAGATGGCCACTTTAGTAGGGCTAGAGTCTGCTAGAGTCGTGGCCGTGTTTTCGGGGTCTGGTGATATTGCAAGTACACCAATTGGGCTATTTGATTTATCATGTGTCCTTACCTTTTCCAAATACTTTGTTCGTGCTCCTCCGCGATCAGCAAGCGCCCTCTTCCTTTTGAACGTCTGATACACAAGAACATCATTTGAATGGATAAATATGGTATGATGACAGATGGAATATGAACTGAAATGGATAGGCAGGGCGTATTCACATACACGATGTGTAAACTAAGCTAATGGCAGTGCAACAAAGTAGAAGCCTTGCAAAGCATCAGTTACAAGATACCAATATAACCTTGGAAAGTTAGAGCAAGCACCTTGATGGGTGAATAAGAAAGGGCATCTGCCTCTAGCTCCTCCACTAGGGAGCTACATTGACTTAGGTCTCCCTCTAGCTCGGAATCATTGTTAGGATCATATTCTGAGCACGAATCTGTAGGTGTAGAGCATTTGCATTGCATTGCATTCAGACTTGATTTCACTCCCTTAATGCCAAGTTTGACAGCCATGGCATTATTGTGCTTTATTCTTTTCATGCGCGCAAGCTCATAATCATTATGATGCTGTTCAGTATCTATGATTCATGAAAACATAAAAAGTAGTCAGATTATTACGGAATGCATTGCGGATTCAACTCGAAGAGTATCTCCCTACAAACCCCTGCATATACAAAGTTAATCCCCCAGCCCTGCTGACCAGACCACACACAGAAATACAAACCTCTTATGTCTCTGTAACAGGCGGGTACACATTTCAAAACTGAAGTAGGAACATTATAATCATATCAAATTCGTTTTTGAAAAAATAAACTAAGGAATTATGAGTGGCATAATGTTTAGCTTCAAGGGTGGAGTGCTGGTAGTGCGACACAAAGCAAGTAGGCAGATTGTATTCCATGTTAAAGATCATAGTCTATGTAAAATGTGGATATGGCACTTTCTTTCCATACAATGTAGTGTTCGTTGCCCACACATGACTCATGTCTGCGGTTCCAGTATTTTGAAACAGGGTGGTCCACCCTAAAAGAATATTGACAACAAATATGACAAGGCAAGCATAGAGGTAGTGAATCAATCATTACTTGTGAGCTTACTAGGACAAGTATGCAGAATTGTAACTGCAGTAAGAAACCGTCCAAAATATGAGTAAAGAAGTTGCTCGAGCACTTATTGTTTGCAACTAATTGAAGTGAATAATTGGATATCATATAGAATGAGTAAGAAAGACAAGTAAAATTGTCAACAAACCTAGCCTGCAGTGGTAATCTGGATCAATGTCACTATGACAAACAATCCAACATGAATAGTATTTGTTCCTAGGGCCAGAATTTTGAAACCCTGTCAACTTTAGATGTACTAAATATTACTGAAATATCTGAACCATTAAGTGTAGGTAGCACTCAGTACACAACAAACCCTAATGACAGTCCTTCCTAATGAGTAATGAATCAATTAGAAAATGGGTGATGTGGAGTAGCTGCTGAGGGTTGAGGACGTATCTTACGATAAATCGGGTTGGCTTAGTGGGTGCTGCACTTCTGAGCCCTGAACGGACTAGGAAGGTAGGCACGGCGGTGCGCTCGGGCAGCGGTGACGCTATTGGGCGAGCGGCTCCTCACCTCCTGTTAGTTCGGCGTCTCCTCCTAGAGTCATGCTGTCCGAGGACGGCAAGTCGCCGGCGAGGTAGGAGGCTAGGGGCGAGTAGAGATCGGAAGCGCAGGAGAACAGAGGGGAATCGGGGTCCGGGCCGACCCAAAATCCCAGGGTGGACTGCAGCCCACCGTGGGCACCCTGTAGATCCACAACCCAGCGGCGTACATGCATTTTTGAAACTAAATTAGGAACATTTAACTGACCAATTAAATGACTCTATTTTAATAATATCAGATTCGTATTTAAACAACTAAGCTTGTTTAGCTTGATGGGTGGAGGAGTGCTATTATGACACGAAGCACGTAGGCTGATCGTATAGTGATAATAACAGGGGGGAAACCCTAAGCATGATCAATTAAACCCTATTATGACTGTGCCTTAGCAGATTTGAAGCTACAAACAGCAAAAATGTCACTTAGCTACCATTGTTTGCTTCAACTAAGAACTAAATTCTAAGAACTGAAAAGATAGTACAATAACCAAGTTGCGATCTATTTTCTGATTGAGATAAAAAAGTTTAGCATATATGAAGTAGTACTGCCTCTTTTGCGGCGCCATGTAGGCATCGTGGGTGCGATGGCTGTCGGTGGCGTTGAAGCAGATTTGCGACGGTAGACGGGTCCATCGGGGGATAAGTCCTGCTGAGGTAGACGAGAAGGTCGTCGGAGCTACCCCGACAATGAGGACGACGGCGTCGATGATGCGAGAGGACGCGATGCAAGGCTCCTGGTCTGTTGCCGTTGCTGAGAAATGTAACACCCCAAAAATTTTAACCATGATTTATTTATTAAAATTTTGCCAGGAAATTAAATTTTTCCTTTTCTGGACTTTCTTTTGATTTCAGAACCATTCTTTTCTTCTGAATTGTGGAGTTTTCCCTCCAAGGGGAACTTTTCAAAAACAAATATTGTTGGACTTGTATTCCCTCTCAAGATCATTTCTTTTAACAGTGGAATTATTTCTATAAATATTTCCTAGAAGCTTATTGCTTTTAATTGGTTTCTCATAAGTTTTGGAGTCCCTTTTTGCACTGCAACCCTTTTAAAATTCTTCTAAAAATTCCACCAAAATTAGGAGATGTTGGTAGAAGTATATAATTCATTTCTATGCAAGAACCCATTGGTGTTCTTTGGAAAAATTGAGCAGAACATACTCTTTTGCTCTCTGGTCCAGTTTGCCATTTTCTACTGCAACCCCATTTTATCTTGCCCTATTACCCATGGTTTTTCTCCTGCTTATAGTCCACCCTACCAAACTCTTAAGTCCAGGAGATTGAAACCATTGGAATATTTTTGACACATACAATAATGACCTTTATTTTCTGTCCAGATTTGGTTTTCTCAAAAAACTTGTACTAGAGAGTTTTTGCTTTTGACAAACTAACCTTGCCACCCTCTTTATCATCTAAAGAGACTCTACTCTGGAGTTTTTGGCCACCAGAAGAGATGCCTAGAAGCCCGTGGCATTCTGTCGAGCACCTTGTGTTCATAGACAAAGTTGGCATAGTTTTCAATTTGCACTGTGATTTTGCCCCTCTGGGCAAACAAACATGTCCACTAGTCTTCCCTCTACCCCTAAACCAGTCCTGTTGAGTCTTGTTTGCAACCGAGCCCTCTAGGCCACCCAGACATTTTGTCGAGCATGTAACGTGCGTGCTCTGGGCGCACCCAGAGCACACGTTTTGCACGCGCGCGCGCAGCCGAACCGCCTCCGCATGCCAGCTCGTCTCAGGAACAGCTCGACCTCATCCAAACGCTCGTCCGCTAGCCCGCAGTCCGCGCTGACCCTGCTGTTTCGCCCTGGCTCCTGCAGAGGTCGGCCGCAAGCCGCCACTGCCGCCGCCTGAAACTGCCGTGGACGGCGCCGCCCAAGCCACCGCAGGCCGCCACCTCACCCTCAGGGCAGCGCGAGCTTATCCGCAACGCCGTCCCCTAGTGCCGACCACCCTGACGCCCTGCCATCACCGGAAAACGACGCGCCGGCGATCTTATCCTCGGCCATGGCGTGAACCGACGTCGCCCGCCTATATAAGGCACCCCCGAGCTCGTCCGAGACCCCAAGCAACCTCCAGTCCACCGTAGCTAGCTCCCCTCGTAGTGGTTCGACCGGAAGAAGCCGTCTTCTCCATCTCCGGCAACCACGGCCGCCGCCATGCGCCGGCACCATTCGCCGTGACCAGGCCCTCCCCCACCCATCCAGTGCCACCTTTGGCTTCCCCTTGACACCACGAAGCTTCCCGACCACTCAACCGAGCTCCAGCACCACCGTAGCCATTTTCCCCCTTTCCTCCCGAAGCTGTCGCCGCCGCGAAGCTCGTCGCCGGCGATCCTCAGCACCACCTCGGCCGTTTTGACCACCGAAAGGTTCGCCGTGGACCCGCGGACCCTTTCCGCCCCTCCGTTCCCCGCATGGAGCCGCCGTTCGCCGCCGGCAATCGCCGGAGCTCCGTCCAGTACGGGCAGAGAAGGGAGGAGGGAGAAGAACCAGCCAAACCCGACAGGTGGGACCGCGGGGCCCCCTGTCAGTGACCCCGAGCCGGCCCTCGCTGGCTTAAGTGAAAGCGCCCCCCCCACCGAGTACGTTTTCTCTGTTTAAAAGCGCATTTCATTCAAAACCGTTTCCTTTTCTGTTTTAATTTAAAACAAAACTTTGACCAAACTTTGACTGGGCATATCTTTTTAAATAAAACTCCAAATGAGTTGATTCTTTTTCCTACCACTCTCAAATTTCACCTAGTTTATTTTAAGATTTATTTCAAAAATAATTAGGACAACTTTTTGTACTGTTTTTAAAGTTTGTGTTAATTTGAATATTTTCAAAAATAGGAATTTGGAGGGAAGATCAAAACTCTCAAAAGTTTTGGAGTACCCTCACCTCTCTGCACCTTGAAGGCAAGCATCTTGAACACAGATATGATAGTTTGTTGAATGCTTACTAGGAGTAGTAAGCTATGTTTATGTCACATGAAATAATGAGTTTTACATATGATGACAAGTCATGCTTGAATGCATTTGATGAGAAGATGATTTGCTGTGATCAAGTGATACACGTGTGAAGTGGTTACTGCCTCATGCCACGCATGCCTGAGCTGGTCCGGACAAACTTCGGGGAGAAGTTTTGTCTTGGATAAAGTATGACCGTGCAAATGGTACCTCATGGTGGCAAGAGAGATCAGTGAGGGCATGACGTAGCATGATGAGCGGTGAACCTGTTGATGTGGAATATATTTGTTATGCTAATCACGTAGGTGATGCTTTAACCTCCTGAGTCGACCATAGATCGAGTCTTGTTCCGGTAACCCCCATTCTTGTTTCGTACTACCACTTGTCCCTGCCGCAGGTAGGGTACAGTCCAGTAAGTTGTCAACCCCTTTCTTGGCACACACCGTACAGAGAGGCCATGGTGAAAGATACCGGCTGCATCCGGTAGGCATGCCACCTGGTCCGGGGGCATGGGTGTTTCCGGTTGGAGCCGAGGGGGTAGCTCCCCTAGTTCGCGCGCATTATAAATTCTGTGATCCCATGCTACTCGAGGTTGTAGCCTCCCCACTTAGAGTTTTACTTAACAGGTGTCGTGAGTGATTCCAGACACCGGTAAGTTAAGCTGGTGTGTGCGGGTCAGGTGTGTTTTCAACTAAAAGACCGTAAATGGAATTAGTCCCGATGGACTAAAGGAAACCGTTACTCGTGGGTAAAGAGTACACCCTCTGCAGAGTTTATATCTATTCGAATAGCCGTATCCGCGGTTAAGGACTACAGTCTGGGATGGGTCAAGTGTCGGTCTTAGTGTCGGTCTTCGGAGGAAAACTTCTAAACCAGAATATTGATCATGACGTGTGACGAATGATGATTATGATTAATATTATTTTGGACTAACCATTTGTATTGTTTGAATTATTGAGTATCCCTGGGATGGTTCTACCTCCTGGATATTCCCCGTGATTATTCTCATATAAGCCCTTTATGTGGTGTCGCACAGACGCCCGACTGTGGCATGCTTATTATTTATTTTTCCTATAAGCCCTTTATGTGGTGTCGCACAGACGCCCGACTGTGGCATGCTTATTATTTATTTTTCCTATAAGCCCTTTATGTGGTGTCGCACAGACGCCCGACTGTGGCATGCTTATTATTTATTCTTATAAGCCCTTTATGTGACGTCGCTCAGACGTCCGACTGAGGCATGCTTTAATTTTTTTTTCCTTTCGAGGCGTCGCTTCAGACACCCGATCGGTGCATTTTATTTTTATTCTCTGATTGCCTATTCATGTTTTATAAAGATAACCTGCTTGCGTGCGTCATGAATTTTATTTCGTGACTAACAAAGTGATCGTGGAATGTTTCAGTGCATGATTATCATTTATTATATTTTACCTGTGCTCATTATGTTTGCGAGTACATTCAAAGTACTCACTGGCTTGTCCCTGGCTATTGTCTTGGCCAGATTTCTTGCGTGGAGAGGAGCGCTGCGATGTCAGCCCCGGAATCTAGGCAACGGAGACAGCAGCCTCGCGAAGATAGGAGTTATCCAGGTCAGCTGTTCCTGTGGGAAATGGAGTCCCATAGACGCTGATGTATCACAACCCGCTTCCGCCATCAACCACTAGAAACCTTATGTTGTACTCATTGACCAGAATGGTCTTGTACTACATATTTGGTATTTTGCTTGGAATTTCTGTATCAAGTTTGTGTCTCATCAGCTAACAGTAATCCTGGGGCTGGTGAGCACAAGGACCATTGACTGGGAAATTTATATCCCGGAAATCCGGTCCTGACAACCTTGGTATCAGAGCCAGGCTGACCATTGGCAAATCCTATCTTAGCTGGGTCGGTGAACCCAGGTTAACCCACCCACCAGACCTTAACCTCACCACAATCAAGCCTATCCTGCCCGATAGCCCACACTGTGACCCCGACAGCTTTTGGCAGTCGGTGCCCAACCTATCGGTCTATCCATAGGCCGTGCGCCTGTGCCAACACCTGAGTTGTCCCATCCACAAGCGTGCGATGGACGACCCGGCTGACTTATAAAGGAAGCCTTGCCCCAAAACTCAGCACATCACAGCCTCATTCCCAGTTCGATATCCAACCACCAAGATGCCAGGCCCCCTCGTTCGCAACGAGACCACCGCAGTCGAGCTCGAAGGCTTCGTAGCCATCCTCGCCAATCTCACCCGTCGTGCCTTCGGCACCGACGAGCCACCGGAGTATGTAGTATACCAAGAGCACACGAGTAATTCCATCTATCACTTCTGGGCCACGGCGCACATCTACGGTAGAAGCATCACATCGGAGCGTCCCTACCGGTTCACCGGGAGGATGACCTCCGACGAGCCCCAAGCCATCCAACTTGCAGCCCGAGAGGCTATAGTTCATCTTCGGCACCTGTCGCCGAGGGTTAACTGCCGCTCATTCTACTACTACCCTAGTCGTGAAGGCTATGGTAGACCGACCCAGGTCGCCAACGGAGACCATGAGTCGGACCCTGCCCTGGTGCATCTGGTGCGCTACCTGGAAGCGCAAGAGGCACTGTTTGATCAGGTCACTCTTGACCTGATTGAGACCCGCATGACGCTCGCTCGCCTGACCCCGGCAAGGAGCGAAGTCACACCCGCCACCGACACCCCGATAGTGCTGCCTGGAAGGCCGGTTGAGCCCCCAAGCTCTGACCATGTCATCCACCCGGGCAATGCCATCGCCTCACCCGGAGATCTCCGTCGTCTCTTGGAGGCCTACTCCAATGGGACGGTGACCTCGACACCCCGCGAAGGCCACCACCGCTACTCCAGCCCTGTAGCTCCCCATCCTACCCCGGCCAGCTCCGACGCGGAAGCACCCGGAGAGGACTCGGCATCCGCAAGACACGCCCGGCTAGATATCAACCAGGTGGACTGAGTCCACCAGAATTGTTGTCAAGCCCTAGTGGCCGGTTTTTCCTTTAGTTCCGTAGTAGCCGTTGTGTGGCGTGGTGAGCTTGTAACCACTTGTGTGTCAACATCTCATAGTATGTGTGATCTGGCATGAGTTGTTTGTCGAGTGGTTGCAGAGTAAAATTCTAGACGTGACCCCTAATCGACATGCACAGTAACATGTCACTTTTCTTTTGGGGATTGAGGCCTGAGACTTTGACTCAGACAGCCCCGCGCCGGAGTCGGTGTCTCAGTCGTACCGGCACCACTTCATGTTTCATGACCCAGGCTCTCTATAAGAGGCCACCCTCATTTTTTTCCACACCAGCAACCATCAGCATCGAGCACTACCTTCCTCATTCACCCATCCATGTCTCACCCCGGAGCTTACCTGAGGACCCCCGACGCAAACCCTGGTAGTTTTGTTAAGATATTATGGGATTTTACCCGCAATACTCTTGGCTCCACCCATCCACCCCTGTATGAACTGTTCAAATCGAGAATCACTCCTGATCTCTCGAAATACTGGGCAGCTGTACATATTCCACCAGCAGATTTAAACCAAGGCCCTCCCTATGTTATCTTCATCGGGAGATCCATGCCAACACCAGGCATGGCCATTGAGTCTGCTGCGTATGAAGCAGTCACCCGTCTTCGATTTGCGGTACCTTGTGCCAGCACAAGAGAATACTGCTATTTCCCAAGCCACGCTGCTTTTGGAGCAGAAGCTACGTTCCGCTGTGGTCGTGCGGAGAGCGATCCAGCCCTGGTCTATCTCATTCAATATGTGATGGCCCAGGAGCGTTTCACCCAGCAAATACTAGAGTATCTCCGCTACCTGGCTGTTCTGAATCCCCGGATCGCCATTGGCGGACCCCCTCTGCCAACTCAGGAGGGACACGTCCTTCGATTGCTTCCTCAACTTCCTCCGCTCCCTCCGGAAGAAGAAGAATGTATTCCAACACCGGGAAGCCGTCCGCTTTCCCCGATAGAAGAGGAATGTGTCCCAGTGCCGGAGACATTTCCCCAGGACCTTGTCCATTTTCCGTTTATATCGTAGACGTCACTGCTATGTTTGTTATCCTAGCACTTATTTATGTATTTCAGCTTATGCGTTGTATCCTAAGTCTGTGCGATGAATTAAATGTTTGTTTTCGATTAATGGGAGTGGTTTTTACTGCTGTTCATTTTGATTGACTGTTTTGCTCTCGGTAAATTCAGAGGTGGGATTTTTCTTTGATGTTATTACAGCACATAAATTCTTCGTGACATGCATTTTAATTCACGCGGCACCACGACAGCAGGCTCACTTCCACAACCACTCCATAGCATGCACTAATTGCATAGCCACGTGCATATTTTTGCACCTAACTGATCACCTCGCTAACACGCCACAGTTTCTAGAGGAGAAATTTGTGGGTGATTATTAGAGTGCAAGTTACCTCCAGCACACTGACAGCAGTCAGAACCTAACTACCACACTTAATCCTCATGATCACCGCCGCCGCGTAGAGCTAACACTCGAGCAGCAGCATCACGGCGATCACTGAGGATCATCGCGCACAAGAGCACGGAGAACCCCAGCAACGCCGCCAACCCTCCGCACATCAGGATCACGTACCAGTCCGGCATCACCTCCGCCATTAGAGCCTCGTCGCGAGCTCCTGCAAACAGAAATGAAGGAGAAGGAAGGAGAGGAAGAGGCGAGGCCATGTGTGAGGAAGAAGAGAGGAGCACCGCGGCCATTTTATAGCTCGAGATCGGTGTACGGTGGGCGAAGTCCACCAGCGCCGCTCGTCGCTCGATCGCCGTTGTTCGGAGGCGAATCCGCGAGCAGTGCCGATAACGCACTGGCCCGCGAGGTGAGTGCACGCTGCGCCGGCAGCTAGCACGCCACGCACTACCGCAGTACGGCCTAGATGCCCTACGCGCTAGGCGTCGCCGGTGGAGAAAGTGCGGGAGAGCACACGAGAGAGAGGGAGAAAGAGAGCCAGAGGTAGAAGAAGAGACTGACAGTGGACCCCGGGTCCACCTGTCAGCCAGAGAGAGCTCTATGCACTCGGGTACGACCAGCGTAATTTGTGAATTTAGACTGTTGTTCTAAATTTACCGTAGCCAATAGTGGTAATTTCTCGGTTTCCCCAACCATAGTTTTCTTCACATAGCACCAGTACCCCACTGTGGTTGTACCAATTATTTGCTCCCTCGCAGTAACCTCAGTGTATTACGTATTAAGAGTGTTCGTTTCTTTTGAATTAATACTTTATGGTAATAGGATGGATATTTTGAGATCGTCTTTAGCAAATCTCGAGGACGAGATTTTTCTTAAGGGGGGTAGTGTTGTAACACCCCAAAAATTTTAACCATGATTTATTTATTAAAATTTTGCCAGGAAATTAAATTTTTCCTTTTCTGGACTTTCTTTTGATTTCAGAACCATTCTTTTCTTCTGAATTGTGGAGTTTTCCCTCCAAGGGGAACTTTTCAAAAACAAATATTGTTGGACTTGTATTCCCTCTCAAGATCATTTCTTTTAACAGTGGAATTATTTCTATAAATATTTCCTAGAAGCTTATTGCTTTTAATTGGTTTCTCATAAGTTTTGGAGTCCCTTTTTGCACTGCAACCCTTTTATAAATTCTTCTAAAAATTCCACCAAAATTAGGAGATGTTGGTAGAAGTATATAATTCATTTCTATGCAAAAACCCATTGGTGTTCTTTGGAAAAATTGAGCAGAACATACTCTTTTGCTCTCTGGTCCAGTTTGCCATTTTCTACTGCAACCCCATTTTATCTTGCCCTATTACCCATGGTTTTTCTCCTGCTTATAGTCCACCCTACCAAACTCTTAAGTCCAGGAGATTGAAACCATTGGAATATTTTTGACACATACAATAATGACCTTTATTTTCTGTCCAGATTTGGTTTTCTCAAAAAACTTGTACTAGAGAGTTTTTGCTTTTGACAAACTAACCTTGCCACCCTCTTTATCATCTAAAGAGACTCTACTCTGGAGTTTTTGGCCACCAGAAGAGATGCCTAGAAGCCCGTGGCATTCTGTCGAGCACCTTGTGTTCATAGACAAAGTTGGCATAGTTTTCAATTTGCACTGTGATTTTGCCCCTCTGGGCAAACAAACATGTCCACTAGTCTTCCCTCTACCCCTAAACCAGTCCTGTTGAGTCTTGTTTGCAACCGAGCCCTCTAGGCCACCCAGACATTTTGTCGAGCATGTAACGTGCGTGCTCTCGGCGCACCCAGAGCACACGTTTTGCACGCGCGCGCGCAGCCGAACCGCCTCCGCATGCCAGCTCGTCTCAGGAACAGCTCGACCTCATCCAAACGCTCGTCCGCTAGCCCGCAGTCCGCGCTGACCCTACTGTTTCGCCCTGGCTCCTGCAGAGGTCGGCCGCAAGCCGCCACTGCCGCCGCCTGAAACTGCCGTGGACGGCGCCGCCCAAGCCACCGCAGGCCGCCACCTCACCCTCAGGGCAGCGCGAGCTTATCCGCAACGCCGTCCCCTAGTGCCGACCACCCTGACGCCCTGCCATCGCCGGAAAACGACGCGCCGGCGATCTTATCCTCGGCCATGGCGTGAACCGACGTCGCCCGCCTATATAAGGCACCCCCGAGCTCGTCCGAGACCCCAAGCAACCTCCAGTCCACCGTAGCTAGCTCCCCTCGTAGTGGTTCGACCGGAAGAAGCCGTCTTCTCCATCTCCGGCAACCACGGCCGCCGCCATGCGCCGGCACCATTCGCCGTGACCAGGCCCTCCCCCACCCATCCAGTGCCACCTTTGGCTTCCCCTTGACACCACGAAGCTTCCCGACCACTCAACCGAGCTCCAGCACCACCGTAGCCATTTTCCCCCTTTCCTCCCGAAGCTGTCGCCGCCGCGAAGCTCGTCGCCGGCGATCCTCAGCACCACCTCGGCCGTTTTGACCACCGAAAGGTTCGCCGTGGACCCGCGGACCCTTTCCGCCCCTCCGTTCCCCGCATGGAGCCGCCGTTCGCCGCCGGCAATCGCCGGAGCTCCGTCCAGTACGGGCAGAGAAGGGAGGAGGGAGAAGAACCAGCCAAACCCGACAGGTGGGACCGCGGGGCCCCCTGTCAGTGACCCCGAGCCGGCCCTCGCTGGCTTAAGTGAAAGCGCCCCCCCCACCGAGTACGTTTTCTCTGTTTAAAAGCGCATTTCATTCAAAACCGTTTCCTTTTCTGTTTTAATTTAAAACAGAACTTTGACCAAACTTTGACTGGGCATATCTTTTTAAATAAAACTCCAAATGAGTTGATTCTTTTTCCTACCACTCTCAAATTTCACCTAGTTTATTTTAAGATTTATTTCAAAAATAATTAGGACAACTTTTTGTACTGTTTTTAAAGTTTGTGTTAATTTGAATATTTTCAAAAATAGGAATTTGGAGGGAAGATCAAAACTCTCAAAAGTTTTGGAGTACCCTCACCTCTCTGCACCTTGAAGGCAAGCATCTTGAACACAGATATGATAGTTTGTTGAATGCTTACTAGGAGTAGTAAGCTATGTTTATGTCACATGAAATAATGAGTTTTACATATGATGACAAGTCATGCTTGAATGCATTTGATGAGAAGATGATTTGCTGTGATCAAGTGATACACGTGTGAAGTGGTTATTGCCTCATGCCACGCATGCCTGAGCTGGTCCGGACAAACTTCGGGGAGAAGTTTTGTCTTGGATAAAGTATGACCGTGCAAATGGTACCTCATGGTGGCAAGAGAGATCAGTGAGGGCATGACGTAGCATGATGAGCGGTGAACCTGTTGATGTGGAATATATTTGTTATGCTAATCACGTAGGTGATGCTTTAACCTCCTGAGTCGACCATAGATCGAGTCTTGTTCCGGTAACCCCCATTCTTGTTTCGTACTACCACTTGTCCCTGCCGCAGGTAGGGTACAGTCCAGTAAGTTGTCAACCCCTTTCTTGGCACACACCGTACAGAGAGGCCATGGCGAAAGATACCGGCTGCATCCGGTAGGCATGCCACCTGGTCCGGGGGCATGGGTGTTTCCGGTTGGAGCCGAGGGGGTAGCTCCCCTAGTTCGCGCGCATTATAAATTCTGTGATCCCATGCTACTCGAGGTTGTAGCCTCCCCACTTAGAGTTTTACTTAACAGGTGTCGTGAGTGATTCCAGACACCGGTAAGTTAAGCTGGTGTGTGCGGGTCAGGTGTGTTTTCAACTAAAAGACCGTAAATGGAATTAGTCCCGATGGACTAAAGGAAACCGTTACTCGTGGGTAAAGAGTACACCCTCTGCAGAGTTTATATCTATTCGAATAGCCGTATCCGCGGTTAAGGACTACAGTCTGGGATGGGTCAAGTGTCGGTCTTAGTGTCGGTCTTCGGAGGAAAACTTCTAAACCAGAATATTGATCATGACGTGTGACGAATGATGATTATGATTAATATTATTTTGGACTAACCATTTGTATTGTTTGAATTATTGAGTATCCCTGGGATGGTTCTACCTCCTGGATATTCCCCGTGATTATTCTCATATAAGCCCTTTATGTGGTGTCGCACAGACGCCCGACTGTGGCATGCTTATTATTTATTTTTCCTATAAGCCCTTTATGTGGTGTCGCACAGACGCCCGACTGTGGCATGCTTATTATTTATTTTTCCTATAAGCCCTTTATGTGGTGTCGCACAGACGCCCGACTGTGGCATGCTTATTATTTATTCTTATAAGCCCTTTATGTGACGTCGCTCAGACGTCCGACTGAGGCATGCTTTAATTTTTTTTCCTTTCGAGGCGTCGCTTCAGACACCCGATCGGTGCATTTTATTTTTATTCTCTGATTGCCTATTCATGTTTTATAAAGATAACCTGCTTGCGTGCGTCATGAATTTTATTTCGTGACTAACAAAGTGATCGTGGAATGTTTCAGTGCATGATTATCATTTATTATATTTTACCTGTGCTCATTATGTTTGCGAGTACATTCAAAGTACTCACTGGCTTGTCCCTGGCTATTGTCTTGGCCAGATTTCTTGCGTGGAGAGGAGCGCTGCGATGTCAGCCCCGGAACCTAGGCAACGGAGACAGCAGCCTCGCGAAGATAGGAGTTATCCAGGTCAGCTGTTCCTGTGGGAAATGGAGTCCCATAGACGCTGATGTATCACAACCCGCTTCCGCCATCAACCACTAGAAACCTTATGTTGTACTCATTGACCAGAATGGTCTTGTACTACATATTTGGTATTTTGCTTGGAATTTCTGTATCAAGTTTGTGTCTCATCAGCTAACAGTAATCCTGGGGCTGGTGAGCACAAGGACCATTGACTGGGAAATTTATATCCCGGAAATCCGGTCCTGACAAGAAACACCCATCTCTAGCAGTGGAGGACGCGGTGTGCGCTATGGCATGGTAGAGGACGGCGGTGACGGATGGGGCGGCGGACGGAGGAGGCTGGTGTGGGGATGGTGTTCTAGCGTGAACGGTGTATGAATGGTAAAATGGAGAGAGAGATACGTGGAACCATGTTTTTGGGACGCGCCTGTCTGAAATATGGCGAAGTTACGAACTTAGCCCCGTTTAAAATTCGGATGTCTCATCGGTTGGGGATAGGACGGTAATGTCGCATTTCCCCGATATTTGCCCAAAGCGATTTCGGGCGAGGAAAGGGTGTTTTGGCGCCCACGGTTGGCGCCTATGGTGTATGAGCGGGGCTGACAGGTAGGGCGGTTGCGTCACATCTGAGTGAAGTTACAAACCTGCTCCTATTAAAAATATTTGCGTACATCGATTTCAGCCGAATCAAGTTTGTTTTGCCGCCCACCGTGTATGAATGGGGAAATGGAGGGAGAGACAAAGGTCTTTCGGACGAGCATGAATCAAATGTGTTTTGCCGCCCAAGTTTGGTGCCCACCATGTCCGAATGGGATTAGAGGCGGTCGTGTCACGTCTAATTGAAGTTACTAACCTACCCCTATTGAGAAAAGTGGAAATCGGGCCGATGGATTGTCCGTGTAAGGGGTAGATATTAATTTCCATCTCGCAAACACTAGCGTCGGGCAGCTGACATGGGAGTGGATATTTTGCCGCTTCTTTCAAATTTGGGGACAATAAGCATTCATGTTTACCCTAGCAACTAAATTCGAATCCATTTTGTATTCTTATACGAATCTTTACAAATCATTCTACATTTTTATATATCTTCAAAAGCACAACAAAGAGGTATTTCACTATCATATATGAATATGATTTACAAATGCTGACACACGAATTCCGAAGGTCGAAACCAGTTTAAGGTGAATTCGAATATTTGAAACCATTTTGTGTCCAACTCAAGTGTAACTTGTATGACACATGAAACATATAGTGTACTCCCATTTAGATATGTACACAAGCGATGTCTCAAGATTCAAAATATAGAGTCAACCAACCAATAATGTACAAAACTAACAGACATATAAACACTTATAGAGTATATGGGTCAATAATATCAACATACATAAGCCATGCCGTTGTACATTTTTTTGGTAGAAGAGCATCATTTTTTTAGCAACGTTAGTACACCATCTTGGCCCTTTCGAATGCGTTCAACTTAAAGACCATCTATACTAGTACTATTATTGTTGAATGCACATTCAGCCCGATTGTCATATTTGTAGGTCTGGCATAGCAATCAAAATGAAATGTCTTAGAGTCTTGTCAATTAATACAGACTCGTGCTAAAAAAATTACAAACCAAAAACAAAAAAAGTTTATTACATGATCTCTAAAACAAATGGTTTGATCTATTACATGAACAAACAACACAAAGGTTATTCAACAATAGAAAAACATTTCATCTATGATTTACTTATTGGGAATTTAATTTCCTTTTTCCTCTAGGACCTTAATAATGCAGTCAGTCTCAGCTTACTTCATTTTGAAATCCACCAAATATTGAATGGTTGTCTTGAGTACTGCTTGTGATTTTGTTGTTCGCTTCCTCAACATGTCAACTTCATCTCTAAGTGCAGAAGCAGAATCTCTTTCTACCAATAGTATAGCCTCTAGAACATCACTAGTTGGCAATTCATAATGCACGATTGGGTCGGTGCCACTGTTGTGAGATGATACAACGTCCATGGGGACCTCGCTCTTTGATCTTGGGCTAACCTGTTTTGCCATTACAGTTCCGATTGGATTCCGAAAAGTTGAAGTTAGCAAAATCTCAACTAGGAGTTAGAGCAGTGAACAAGTTAAACAAACAAGGAATTAAGGAGTTTCGATTGGATGATGAAAAGTGGTTATTAACATCATTGTAACCAGTTGTAGCAGAAAATTAGTTAAACAAACAAGTTTTGCGAAAGGTACCTGTTTATGCATTGGAGTTTCTCTTGGATCCTAAAAAGTTGAGTAGCCAGTAACATGATTAGAGCAACCGGTTGCAGCAGCAAAGTAGTTAAACAAACAAGTTTTGCAAAAGGAACCTGTTGTGGCATTGCAGTTTCTCTTAGATCCTAAAAAGTTGAGTAGTCGGTAACTTGATTAGAGCAACAAGTTACAGCAGCAAACCTGTTACACCAATATGTTTTTGAAAATGTACCTATTGTGCAATTGGACTTCCAATTGGATCCTGAAAACTTGAAGTTGGTAAGCTGATTACAGCAACAAGTTACAGCAGCAAACCAGGTAAACAAGGAAGTTTTTTAAAACATACCTGTTGTGCCAACGGAGTTTCAGTTGGATCCTGCAAACTTGAATGTTAGCAATCATAAATAATGTGTTGCAAGAGCCATAAGAAACTAACATCAAACTAGTAAAACTAACCCATTTGGGCAATGTATTTAATTACACGTGAACTAGTAAAACTAACAAGTTCTTGGCAAAGTATTATAGTAACAAGTCGGTACCGTTTACTAGCAACATAGACATCTGTAAATTTCTTTGGTGTAAGCAAAATGAATTTGACACATATATATGTTAAAAAGACATTGTCCTTCATATAATATAAACCTGCAGTTGTCTGTCTATGGACATGCAAACATTACTAGTGCTACAAGTGATAACAGCAAACCATTTAAACAAACAGGGTATCAGAATGTAAATTACACAGGAATTTTTCTGCACCCTAGAAGTACATATGACCAGCTATCTACGTGCTTAAGTAGCTATTTAAGTTCAAGCAAAGATGTAGTTCTTAATATGAAGTATCAAACACATAGATAGGCACAGTCTATAAGAGGATTAACATGCTATGTCATTATGTAATAAGTAGCAAACTAAATTAATGCAAGTAACATAATTGAACATTTTTGTAATCAGTGGCTAACTAAAATTCCGAGAAGCGAGTAACTGAACTTACGCTAGCTCTTTGTATAGGCACACTGCAACTTCTTTTTCTCTTAGAAGGTTTTACGAAGGAGTCCATGGCATCAATTGCTTGAATACACACTCCCAATACTTCTTTCTTTCCACACTGCATTGGTAAGTCAAATGGTTAATTTGATAAGATGGTGCGTCCTTGATATGTTATATGAGGACTGGCTATCAGACTAGTTGTAGCAACACACATCACACTAGCTTTTACTATATATTTCATGTGATTACATTTGGCATATCGAAATCTAAGCAATCTTTAGTGGGATGAAAAGATTGGCATCCTTCACATTATTGGCAAACTCAGTTCATAGAAACAAGCAATTAAACCATTCTGTGGGTAAATCAAAAGCTCCACAGGAATATTTTTCACTACCCCAATCATACACGCAAAATGGGGCGACGCCACCATAGGGGCTGGTATGGGCGGCCGCCTCAGGTGGCTGGAAAGTGCGCACCTCCTTTGAGTCGTCCAGGTTGGCCCAAGCTAGTTTGGTTCATCCCAGCGCATGAGTAGGCATTGTAAAAAAATGAAGGAAAACATTTCAATTTGGATGGGCCAATAACATAAGTGCAAGGTAGGACCAATAGCAGGCTCGCGGCCCAAACGATCGCCTCCCATATCGATCGATAGCAGGAAAAATCCCCAATTCGTGCGCTCCAGCCTCCAGTTTGGTTCGCTCCTAACCTAGCTACCACTGGATAGACCGACACAGCACTTCCATGCACCCTTGTCGGACGCTGATCGCCGGGCTTCAAGCGCATGGAAGGACAAGAAGATGAAGATCCAACGCTAGGTGTAGCCTGCGTGGGAAGCAGCGGCGGCAGTGATATGTCTCCAATGTATATACTTTTCCAAACACTTTTGCCCTTGTTTTGGTCTCTAACTTGCATGATTTGAATGGAACTAACCCGGACTGACGCTGTTTTCAGCAGAACTGCCATGGTCTTATTTTCGTGCAGAAATAGAAGTTCTCGGAATGACCTGAAAATCATCGGAGAATATTTTTGGAATATATAAAAAATACTAGCCAAAGAATCAAGACTAGGGGCCTACACCCTGTCCACGAGGGTGGGAGGCGCGCCCACCCCCTGGGCGTGCCCCCTGTCTCGCGGTGTCGGGGGAAACTGTCCTTCCACGAGCACCTATGGGACCGGAGCCCCTTCTACGTTGCGGTAAGGGAGCGGAGGGAGCACGAAGAGCAGATCGAGGGGCACACGCGGGCAGTTTACCCAGGTTTGGGCCGCGCGGACGCGTAAAACCCTACTCCTGCCTTGGTTGTATTGAGCTCGGGAGCTTGAAGAGCTACAGTATTAGCTACACCGAGCGAGAGAGTTGTTTAGGATTCGAACCCTTTCTACGTTGTGCATGGGCCTCCTTTTATAGCTCAAGGGGTCACCGACAGGTGTCAACGTAGAGGAGGGCAAAAATGTAACTTTGGTGGTAGTTGTAACAGTGCGGGAATAGTGCGTGAATAGTGGTATTCACCTAACCTTGACAGTGGGGGACAAGGGCATTAAATGCCCGTCACCGTCGACCCCAAAAGTGTTCGTCCATGCTTCTCCATTCGACACGGCGGTAGCCTCGTCACCGTGGATTGCCACCGTGTGCCCCAGGCTGCACAGCCGTCCGCCACGCGTCCCTGGAAGGGCCCCAGGGCGACGCGTGGAGAGGTGAGCTGGAGCGCGGGCACATAGCATAAGTTCCCCCCGGCAAGCACCTTGCTGGGGCCGTGACCTTGCCGGGCCCGGAAGCTTGTCGCTCACCGGGTCCTGCCTGGGCGCATGATGCGCCGAGGCGCCTCTTGAGGTGTGCATTCTTTGGCCTTCCTGGCAAGCTCCTCTTGCCAGGGTCTGGTACTGAAATGGTATCCTTGAGCCTAGTGCGGCCTTCCCGGCAAGCTCCTCTTGCCGGGGCCTTGATCTTCTGACTTGTATACTTTGTTCTTGAATGGCTTTATAGGGACCAGAAAGGTTTCCGGCGAGCATGTGGTAAGCCCTGCCACGGGAAGCTGCTACTGCCCGTGCACAAGTTGGGGTACTAAGGTACCCCTATCTTAGTACACCGACAGGAGCCCCCGGGCCTGGGCCACACACGGTGCCGAGCGCTGTTGGGCCAGGCCCAAAACAGTGCACGGGCACACGCGGCCCACGGCAAGCCGTATCCCCTTCCGCATCCGCCGCGCCCCTCCCTAACGGCATGTGTCGATTGCGGCGTCGTGGGAGAGATCGTGGCCTGTTGTTTAATGGGAAATGCGGAGCGTCCCCCACTTCCCCCTTAAAAGCAGAGGAAGCAGGGGCAGTTTCCCTCCTTCGTCTTCATTGCGTCTTAACTCTCCAGAAACCCCCGCTGCTCCTTGCCTCCACCCCTCCTCCGCCGTCTTCCGCATCCGCGGCGCCGTCGAGCTCCTCGCCTCTTCCCTCGCCGCCTCCGCCATGGCCCCGAAGAGCGACAAGGCGAAGGCGGACAAGGCCAAGAAGGAGAAGTCCGAGCAGGCGGCGAAGCTGGCCGCCATGCGGAAGAGAAGCGTGGTCTTCGCGCTGAGGCTTGGCGCGAAGGAGCTGCGGAACAAGTACTATCTGTTCTGGTCCGGGGAGACCAAAGCTCATCCCCACACCAGAGCCTTCCCCGCCGTCGCCAAAGATATGTTTCCCGGCGGGTACTTCTTCTTCGCTGCTTTCTTCCACTGTGGATTGTGCCCTCCGTACTCGGAGTTCTTTTGCGATATCATGAACACTTATGGCCTCCACCTCCTAGACTTCACTCCCAACGCCATCCTTACGATGGCCGTTTTCGCACATCTGTGCGAAAACTATGTTGGGATCCATCTGAACGTAGCCCTCTTTCGCCATTTCTTTATGCCTAGAGTAGAGGCTGGCGCTCCCCTTTCCGGCGGCATCTCCTGGATCTTCCGGCTGAACAAGAAGGATTCATACCTGAAGGGAGAACTCTGCGGCAAGTGGGAGGAATGGCGTGCAGATTGGTGCTGGGTAGTGGAGGATAGACCGGAGCCTTTCACCGCGCCGTGCATAACTGCCATAGTGCGCGGTAGAAATTGGAGTGAGTTGGCCCCGGAGGATAACAAGCTTAGCATTGCCCTCATTAGGATTATTCGTCTCCGGGCCGCTAATCTGACTATCGGAGAGGGTGGGGCAGATTTCCTCCGCCGCCGCATCGTCCCTCTACAAGAGAGGAAGAGGGCCGCATGGGAATTCGGCAATGCGGCGGATATCATGAGGCTGCGCCCCGGATTAAACTTCAATTTCACTGCTTTGGAGCTGAAGGGGATGGTCCGAGAGCTCTTCAAGCATGACCCGGCCCATCCGGAGTGGTTCAGGCTTGCCCGGGGAGTGGTGCCGTTGTGCAACAGCACCGCCTGTGATTCCTTGCGCGCAATGATGCCGGAGTGCGACTCCCATGGCATCGTCCCCACCTGGATCGAGCCTCCGCCGGATACTGTGCTGAGCTTCTTCGACAACTTGGTTGAGACGCCCAAGAACACCGAGGAGAACAGGGGCCTCACCCGGGCCACTACGGCGCGGGATATAGCTTACATTGCTTCCCGGATGGAAGAGGCCGCCGCAGCCGCAGCGGCGGGAGATTTTGGATATACAATGGACGATGCAGAGGCCGCGAACGCGTTGAGCCAACCAGAGGAGGCTGAAATCCTCAGGTTGCTCAAGCTTCCGCTCGAAGAGTTTGCCGGGGTGCCTTCCCTGAGGCTTTCCGGGATACCCGGGGTTGCCGGGGTGAGCGAGGCCGCCGCAGGGAGCGAGGTTGCCAGAGGGAGCGGGGCCACCGGAGGGAGCGGGGCCGCCGGAGGGAGCGAGGCCGCTGGGCATGGTGCTGGGTCCAGCGGGCCTGCCGGGGAGGAGGAGGAGGATGTCGAGGCTGATGAAGACACCGGTGGATCTCTGGGACTTGACGACGACGCCTCCTCGTCCTCAGAGAACTCCCCGCCTCCGGCAAGTCCTACGCAACCACCGAGGAAGCGCCTCCGCAAGGCGGCTATGGCGACGAGGCCGCAGGCACCCAGACAGCAGCCTGCGCGCCGGGCGACGCGCGCCACCAGGGCGAGCCAAGCCACGACGGAGGCGCCCCGCGCACCAGCGCCAAGCGGAGGGGGATCTTCCCGGAGCGGAACGGCCGCTCCTCCTGCTCCTCGGGCCTAGGCATCGACGGAGGCTGGGTCTTCGCAGCCCACAGCCCCGGAGACCGCCAAGCGCCCGAGGGAGCCTTCTCCTCCTGCTCCTCGCGCGGGAGCATCTCAGGTGGAGTTTGACTTCTCCGCCCTCAGCTCCGACGACGACGAGGAAGAGGAGTAAGTACTTTCAACTTGTAACTTCTTTGACTTTCTCTTGGTTTTCCTTGTTGATTCTGATCTTGTTTTTGTTTTGCTTTCAGGTCCCTGGCCCAGCGGATGGCGAAAAAGGCCAAGATCCCTGTGGTTGAGGTCGAAGACGACTCGCCTGCTGCGGCGACCGGAGACGCAACAGCGGCTAGCTTGCCGGATCAACCTGCTGCTCCGAGGAGCAGCCCCCAGCGCAGCCCCCAGCGTAAGTCTGGTAGTCATATGTCTGCTTAGCGAGCGCGCTTGAGGTTGTTATCTGTATTGATATTTTGTTGTCTTGTTTGTCTTGTGCAGAAGTGGAGCCGCAGCCGCAGGAGCGCCCGGAGACTGCCCCCGACGAGCCACCTGCTCCACCCTCCCCGCCAAGGGTGAACTCCCCGGCGAGAGAGAGCGCTCCGCCAAGGACGGGCACCCCGCCAAGGGCGGGCTCCCCGCCAAGGGTGAGCAGCCCGACAAGGGTGACCACCCCGCCAAGGGAGGGCGCGGGCGGCCCTCCGCCAGCAGGGGCCACCGCTCCACAGCCAAGGGAGAACTCCCCGGCGATGGAGCCTGTCGTTGAAGAAGTCCGCGAAGGTAAGTCTTGCAACCTCATCTTCTCGAACTTGTCTTTTTGGATATTTGCTTGACTTTTTCTTTTCTTCTTCTTCTGCTAGATCCTCCTGCCCCGGAGCGGATGGAAACAGAGGCCACCGCTGAGGAGGAGGTGTGTGGCGACGGCGGCAACGCCACTGCCGCTGGGGGCATGGCTGGAGCCGACGAGCCTGCCGCTGAGGAGACCGCCCCGACCACAGACGCCGCGGCTGGGGAGGGGGGTGGCGACCACACTGCTGGCCCGGAGGCAGCAGGAGCATCAAGCGCTGCACCGGCCGCCGACCCCTCCGCCACCGCGGAGCAGCCAGGCGTCTATCTTGAGGCCCCCAACGGGGTCTTCATACAAGTCCCGTGGGGGTCTTCGTCGTGTGCCCCCGTGGAGGGAGAGACCTACGATGGAGAGGTCCTCGCCTCCGCGGGGTTGAAGGTTGTTGAAGCGCTTGGCGGAGGAGACGAGCCCGAAGAGGAGAAGCTCCTTCGCCGGCTCCTGGCCCTGTACCGGGCCAGGCAGGCGAAATTGGACTCCCGGGAAGCTCTTGCCGCCAAGGCTGGAGTTGACTTGGAGAAGCGCGCCGCGGAACTTCGCGCCGCCAACCAGGCAGCCCTCCGCAACTTGGCGGAGGAGCGGGAAGAGCTTGCCGGGGAGCAGCAAGCCTTCCTCCTGGAGAAGGCAGAGGCAGAAGAGCGGCAGCGGCTGGCCGCCGAGGAGGTGTCTCGGCGGGAGGGGCCGCTCAACCAACGGAAGGTCGAGCTCGACGCCCATGACGACAAACTCACCGCCATGGAGCAGGCCCTTGGCGGGGCCCTGAAGGAGGCAAAGGATGCCGCAACCGCCGCGGAAACCGCCAAGAGGGACCTGGAGCTCAAGGTGGATCAGCTGGAGCGGTACCTGAAAGCAAGTGAGGACAGGGTCACCGCGCTCAACATGGAGCGAGAGAAAGATGCCCACACCAACTCCGACTTGCAGGTACGACTCTCCAAGGAGGGCGATGAGCTCACTTCCGCCAAAGATTCAATTGCTGACTTGGAGTTGAAGGTCTCCACTTTGACCGATTCGCTCGACGCCGCCCGGGATCGCAAGACGAAGCTAAAGGACGAGCTCCGCAAGGAGCGGAACTTGGTGGAGAGCACCGCCGTCTCGTCGAACAACTTCAGCCAGGCGGTGGAGCAGTGGACTGACGATCTGGTCACCTCCGCTGCCAACATTGACAAGGAGATGATGGCGCTAAGGGCGGAGTACCTCGTGTACTCTCCCGACGAGGACCTCCCCCACAGCGCCAGGCTAAGTCTCTTCTTCAGGGGAATCGCGCCGGCGCTTGCACGGCTGCGGGAGAAGCTCCCCGCGCAGCTGGCCGACGAGTCGCGCCGGCTCTGCGCGGGCACTCTGGAGCGCATCTTGACGAAGATCGTCTACCGCAACCCTGGCATCAACCTTGTCAACGTCCTCCGCAGCTTGCCGGACGATGCAGATCAGGAGGCGTTGAAGGCGCAAGTCGCCCACATCGTCGCCAAGGTGAACAAAGTCACGAGTCATGAAGGCGACCGCGTAGATTAGGCTTCTTTCTTCCTGTTTCCCTTGCCGCTGCAAGGCATGTTATTGGACAAGAATCTCTTAGTCATTGCGACAAGTTATCTCTGTAATATACTATCTTATTTTGATCAATCAAATGTGCTGTTATCTCCCTTGCTTCTGGTCCTCCACTTTGTATGCTTTTTGCCCTACGCTTTTAGGGGACTTGCTGGCAAGGGGCCCTTGTCGCGAGCGCTGAGCGCTGGACTCTTAGTAGCCCGCTGGCAAAGGACCTCGTCGGCAAGTAACCTTGCCGCAGCTAGTCGCAGCGCACTTAGCTTGCTGAGCGAACTCGAAAACGAAGCAAGGGTGCGACACTTGTCACAGCTTACTTAAGTCATTGAGCGTGCTCGAAAACAAGGTAAGGGTGCGGCTAGCCACGAGTAGGTTCCTCCGCGCACAGGTTTTCCATACAAAGTGTGGTTGTTCAAGGAAGATAACTAGAATTTAAAAATTTGAATTGCTCAAATTCTGGTAACTTAGCTTTCATATACTGCTCGTTCCCCGACAAGGCTTCTCTTTCTTGAACAGCACTTGGTTCATCCTCCACCTCCTTCCCCCCCCCCCCGGCAAACTTGTGCGTGAGGAATATTCCTTCTGCTTAAGAGGGAAAGAAAAAGAGGAGGGAAAACAAGTATATAGCCTCACGGCTTGCTAGTGCTTACCGGGGAAGTGCATCGCACGAAATGTCAGATAATGCATGCAAATAACAAAGAAAAGCATGGAAATGGCAAATGGCGCGAAGCACAAAAACTTTACTGATGCACGGGAACTGCGCCCGGCTTTGTACAAAGGTTTACATGCAACAGCGGCAAGACTTGTACAAAAGGTAGTTGCCGGAGCGGATCACGGCAACTGCGCCTTATGGATGAAACTTGTGAAGATGCTCTATGTTCCAGGAGTTGCTCACCGGTAAGCCTTCTTCGGTCTCAAGGCGGACAGCGCCGGGCCTTGTGACTTGTCTCACCCGATAAGGGCCTTCCCACTTCGGCGTCAACTTGTTGGAATTCTTGGCGGACTGAACACGCCGAAGAACAAGGTCGCCTTCCTCGAGACTCCTGGCCTTGACCTTGCGGATATGATAGCGGCGCAAGGCTTGCTGGTATCGAGCAGCTCGTACAGCAGCCTGGAGACGTTCCTCCTCAAGGAGCAATGCATCATCTTGTCGCAGTTGCTCTTGCTCGAGCTCATCATAAGCGAGCACTCGAGGAGATCCGTATATGAGTTCCGTGGGGAGAACTGCCTCTGCTCCATAGACAAGAGCAAAGGGTGTCTGTCCGGTGGCTCGACTTGGTGTCGTCCTGATTGACCAAAGAGCCGCCGGCAACTCCTCTATCCAGTTTCTTCCGCACCTACGCAGCCTGTCGAAGGTTCTTGTCTTGAGTCCGCGCAGCACTTCAGCATTGGCCCTCTCCGCTTGACCATTGCTCCTCGGGTGAGCAACAGAAGCGAAACAGACCTTCGCGCCAAGTTCTTGGACATACTGCATGAAGGTGCGACTAGTAAACTGTGTGCCGTTGTCGGTGATGATCCTGTTAGGGATTCCGGAACGGCAAACAATTGACCTGAAGAACCTGACTGCTGACTGTGCTGTCACCTTTCTCACTGGTTCCACTTCTGGCCACTTTGTGAACTTGTCGATTGCAACGTATAAGTACTCAAAGCCCCCGACTGCGCGAGGAAAGGGGCCGAGGATATCGAGCCCACAGACCGAGAAGGGCCAGGATAAAGGAATCGTCTGGAGAGCTCGAGCTAGCTGATGAATTTGCTTGGCATGGAACTGGCACGCTTCACACTTGGTTACTTGCGCACTTGCATCTTGGAGGGCTTCTGGCCAGAAGAACCCTTGCCGGAACGCCTTCCCGGCAAGTGCCCTTGCGCCAGTGTGGTGGCCACATATGCCTCCGTGTATCTCTGCCAACAGCTTCTGTCCATCTTCTCTGGAAATGCACTTCAACCTGACACCATTGAGTCTTCTTCTGTACAGTTCATTGTCGACGAACTGGTACATACTTGACTGCCTGGTTATTTTCTCTATCTCTTCTGGGTCGTCGGGAAGTTCTCCAGTTTGCAGAAAACGAACGATTTGCTGTGCCCATGCTGGAGCCTGAGGCTCAACAACAAGGGCTAAAGGCATGAGGGCTGCTGCGGGAACCTCAGCTTCTACGGTAAGAACCTGCGGTCCTGTCGGAGCTGATGGTCCCCCGACAAGCCTGCCGGGGCAGGACTTGTCGGGAACGTCTGCTTCAACTGTACACACCCTTGGATCTGCAGGAGCAAACTGTTCCTCAGCATCTTGGCTGTTGATCCTGGGTACCTTGGCGGCGGCTTCTGGAAGATCCGCCGGCAAGTAGTCGCCGGAGACCAACTTTCTCTTCTTGTTTTGCCCAACTGATGGTGTAACGGATGGCTGAGTTAGCTTGAGCAGGAAGGTCCCTGGTTCCACAGGTAACTTCATTGCAGCACACTTTGAGAGGCCATCTGCAACATTATTCTGAGCTCTCGGGACGTGCTCCATTTGCAGACCTTCAAAGTGTTCTTCAAGCTTCCTCACTTCATCAACATAAGCTTCCATCAAAGGGCTCTGGTAACTCTTGTTCACTTGTCGGACCACCAACTGAGAATCTCCCCGCACAATCAACTTCTTGATCCCAAGTTCGGCCGCAATTCTGAGGCCGGCAAGCAAACCTTCATACTCAGCAGTATTGTTTGTCGCTTGTTCCTTGGGAAAGTGCATCTGGACAACATACTTGAGGTGCTCTCCGGTGGGCGCTATGAGTACCACGCCGGCACCGGCGCCTTGCAGCGAGAAGGCACCATCAAAGTACATTACCCATTCACTGCTCGCTTCTTGGACGGGGACGCTTGTCTCTAGAGCTTCTTCATCGGGCGTTGGGGTCCATTCAGCTATGAATTCTGCCAAAGCTCTACTCTGTATGGTTGAGGTACTCTCAAACTTGAGACCAAAGCTTGACAGCTCCAGTGCCCACTCGACGATCCTGCCTGTTGCTTCTGGGTTCTGCAATATAGCGAGTGACCACTGTTATCTCGTGTGCTTGGAAGTAATGGCGCAGCTTCCTCGAGGCCATGAGGAGGCCGAAAAGCAACTTCTGCACCCCAGAGTATCTTGATCTAGCCCCTTGCAGAAGGGAACTCACAAAATACACTGGGCGCTGCACCATCTTCTTTCGCACTTCTCCTTGTTCCTGCGCAGATTTGTCCTTGTTGGAGCCAGAGCTTGTCGGGGAAGCCCCCTGCTTGTCGCTGGATTCGCTTGCCGGTGGTGTAGATTCCTCATCCGCCTCCCTCTCCGCTACTAACGCAGCACTAACCACTTGATTGGTTGCTGCTAAGTATAGCAGCAACTTCTCTTGTGGCTTAGGTGCGACAAGTATTGGAGTAGAGGACAGGTATCCTTTCAAGTCTTGCAGCGCTGCCTCCACTTCCGGAGTCCATTTCATGGGACCTGCCTTCTTCAAAATTTTGAAGAAAGGCAGGGCGCGTTCTGCAGACTTTGAAATGAACCTGCTGAGGGCAGCCACACAACCAACAAGCCTCCTTACGTCCTTGACGCGCTTTGGGGCTTCGATCTGCTCTATAGCTTTTATCTTGTCGGGATTGGCTTCAATCCCCCTCTGGGACACAAAGAACCCGAGAAGCTTGCCGGAGGGGACTCCGAAGACGCACTTCTCGGGGTTCAACTTAAGCTGGATCTTGCGCAGATTCCCAAAAGTCTCTTCTAAATCCTGGATCAGGGTCTCTTTGCTCTTGCTCTTGACCACTATGTCATCCATGTAAGCTTCCACATTTCTGTGGATCTGTGGCTCAAAAGCAGTGTGCACCACCCTTGCAAATGTCGAGCCTGCATACTTCAATCCAAAGGGCATGCGTATGAAGCAATATGTGCCGCATGGAGTAATGAATGCAGTCTTCTCTTCATCTTCCTTGGCCATGAAAATCTGGTGGTATCCTGAATATGCATCAAGGAGTCAACAATCTGGTCAATACGCGGCAAGGGAAATGGATCCTTGGGACATGCTTTATTCACATCAGTGAAGTCTATACAAAGCCTCCACTTCCCATTGGCCTTGCGTACGACAACTGGATTGGCCAACCACGTAGGATGGATCACGCCTCTAACTAGGCCTGCTGCTTCCAACTTCTTTATCTCTTCCGCGATGAACTCTTGGCGCTCCACGGCTTGCTTCCTGACCTTCTGCTTGACGGGCCGCACATGAGGACAAACAACAAGCTTGTGCTCAATTACCTTCCTGGGAACACCGGGGATGTCAGATGGTTGCCACGCAAACACATCGACATTCGCCCACAGGAAGGCAACGAGCGCGCTTTCCTATTTGTTGTCGAGCATAGCACTGATGGTGAAGGTACCACCAGTGCCGTCCTCCTTGGCGGACACCTTCTTGGTTGCCGGTGGAGCGGCCATCCCTTTCTTGCACTTGCCGGTGGAGCTCGATGGTGCGTCCTCGACGGCAGCGCAGCACTCCGAAGAGGTGCGTTTGCCGGAGTAGGCCCCAGAGCCCTTGCCGGACTTGGTCTTGGTCTTCCCCCCCCCCCCCCCCCCCCCCCGGGAGCTTCAGCGGCAAGTGTGTTGCTTTCCGCTGCGGCTGCTGCATCCCGGTATATCTTGTCGGCGCAGATAAGCGCGTCCTTCTTGTCGCCAGGGACAGAGATGACGCTTATCGGCCCCGGCATCTTGAGTACCTTGTAGGCATAATGGGAAGCTGCCATGAACTTTGTGAGGGCAGGACGTCCAAGTATCCCATTGTATGGCAATGGGATATCGGCCACGTCAAAGGTTATCCTCTCCGTCCTGAAATTGAGCTCCCCCCAAAGGTCATAGGCAGAGTAATCTTCCCCTTCGGCTTGCTCCTTCCCGGGTTTATTCCTTGGAACGACCCGGTTTCTTCAAGCTCGCCGTCTGAGATCTGGAGTTTCTTGATCACAGCTGAGGAGATCAAGTTCAGGCCGGCCCCGCTGTCAACCAGCATTTTGGTGACCTTGAGGTTGCGGATAGTTGGTGAGACCAACTTCGGCAAGCACCCGATCGCCGTTGTGCGGTCAGGGTGATCCTCAAGGTCAAAAATGATGGGCGTGCTGGACCACTTCAGCAGCCTGCGCGACTCGACGGGCGGCTCTGCTGCGTTTACTTCCCGCACCCACTGCTTGAGTTGGCGATGGGAAGTATGCAGAGAGGCGCCTCCGTCGACACACAGAACTTCTGTGGCCTTCTGGAACTCCTGCTCACTGTTATCTCCTTCCTCCATGTCGTCGTCGTCATCTTCTTCCTCGTCCTTGTCGCGGCCCCGGGGAGGTCGATCACCTTGCCGCTGCTTGGCCTTGCCGCGGCGTCCTCCCCGGCCATTGAATGGCTGCTTCTTGCTTGGCTCTCCCCCGCCACCTTGGGCCTTCTCCTTGTCGCGACGCTCGTATTCAGCCTTCTGCTGTTCTACGAGGTACTCGACTCGTTTGCAGTTCGAAAGGTCGTGGCCCTTGGTGCGGTGGATCTTGCAGTATTACTTGTCGGAACCGTCCTGCTTGTCGGCTGCCGCTACAGTGGCAGGCTCCTTGCCGGAACCGCCAGCCTGTGCCTTCTTGGCGGGAGCCTCCTTGCCGGACTGCTCGACGACCAGCACTTCCTTGCTTTTCTTTCTTCTGTTGTTCCGCCGCCGGCTCTTCTTTGCCGGGGCGGCATCCTCACTATCGCTTCCTCCTGTGCCAGCATCCTCTCCGGGGATTCTCCTCCCCTCTTCGGCGTGCGCGCACTTGTCAGCTAGAGTGTAGAGCTCGCTGACATCCCGTATCTTGGTCATGGCCATCTCTTCCCTCATGCGGCGGTTACGCACGTTCTGGTGGAACGCACTGATAACCGCGGCAGGGTGGACGTCGGGAATGTTGTGTTGCACGGGGCTGAACCTCTGGATATACTTGCGCAGGGATTCTCCCTCCTTCTGGGCCAAGATGTGGAGATCGCTCTCCTGGCCGTGGGGTTTGTGGCCGCCCGTGAAGGCGCCAACAAACTGTTGGCACAGATCCGCCCACGAAGAAATGGAGCCTTCCGGCAAGTGCATAAGCTAGGAACGGACGTTCGGCTTAAGCACCAGCGGGAAGTAGTTCGCTAGTATCTTCTCGTCGCGTCCCCCGGCAGCCTGCACCGCGATGGTGTAGATGCTGAGGAACTCCGAGGGGTGCGTCTTGCCGTCGTACTTCTCGGGAACGTCGGGTTTGAAGTTTTTCATGCTGGGCCACTGGACTCGCCGCAGCTCACGGGTGAACGCAGGGCAACCTGCCGCGTACGGCAAGTCGCCTGGTTCACCGGGCGCGTACGTGTCTACAGCGGTCCCAGCGCGCTGATCCGATTGTCGTCGGGCTTCTCGTCGGCGCTCGATGCGCGTCCGAGCGTCTTCTTGCCGCCGGTCGTCGAGGACTTGGCGCTGGTCCCGACAAGCCCGCGGATCCGACGACGCCGTAGAGTCGTCGTCGACGTTAATCCGGCGGGGTGGCGTCTTCTGCTTTCGCGGCGGGGAGTGCACGGTAGTTGCACCCCCGGCGGTCTTGTCGCCGTTGGCCTTCGTCTGGTCGACTTGCCGTGGCCGTGACGTCGCCGGCTGCTGCGGCGTGTCGTTGTTGGCGAAGGCGATGAGGCTCTGAATCGTCGCCCTCCAGTCTTCGGCTTTGTCTGCCGCTGGAGGGAAGTCGAGAAGCAGTTGCGCTCTTGCTAGAGCTTCTGCTGGAGAGGAGGGGAGCGGCGGCGAGCGGTGCGAGGAGCGAGATATGCTCGGACTTCTAACAGGGTTAGAAGGAGCAGTCTCTCACCCCGGCGACCGCTCCTTGCTCGTGCCAGGACGATGGCCTTGAGCGTCCCGCGATCCTCTGGTTTGTCCTTGCCCCAGCAAGCGTATGGTACCTCCTGTACCACGGCGCTGCTGGCCTGTCGTCTGCTGAGAAGGACGTGGTGCGTCTACGGACACCGAGGCTTTTGAATTCGCCCGGTCGTCCGTCTTGTCCTTGGATTTGGTGGCGCCGTGAGTTTCCTCGCTGGCGACCACCCTTCCGCCAGCGTCTCCTCCACCAACCGTTGGTTCTGGTGGTGGTGGGATCGACGCAGACGGGCCTGCGACCTCCGAAGGCTTTTTCTTCGGAGCCATGTTGGTGCTGCTGATGAAGTTGATGAAGCTGGAGAGGTTGATGAAGAACGCGCCCGCGTGAGCGCCGGATCAGGTCCGCACAACCTCGACGCCCCCTACCTGGCGCGTCAAAGATGTCGGGGGAAACTGTCCTCCCACGAGCACCTATGGGACCGGAGCCCCTTCTACGTTGCGGTAAGGGAGCGGAGGGAGCACGAAGAGCAGATCGAGGGGCACACGCGGGCAGTTTACCCAGGTTCGGGCCGCGCGGACGCGTAAAACCCTACTCCTGCCTTGGTTGTATTGAGCTCGGGAGCTTGAAGAGCTACAGTATTAGCTACACCGAGCGAGAGAGTTGTTTAGGATTCGAACCCTTTCTACGTTGTGCATGGGCCTCCTTTTATAGCTCAAGGGGTCACCGACAGGTGTCAACGTAGAGGAGGGCAAAAATGTAACTTTGGTGGTAGTTGTAACAGTGCGGGAATAGTGCGTGAACAGTGGTATTCACCTAACCTTGACAGTGGGGGACAAGGGCATTAAATGGCCGTCATCATCGACCCCAAAAGTGTTCGTCCATGCTTCTCCATTCGACACGGCGGTAGCCTCGTCACCGTGGATTGCCACCGTGTGCCCCAGGCTGCACAGCCTTCCGCCACGCGTCCCTGGAAGGGCCCCAGGGCGAGGCGTGGAGAGGTGAGCTGGAGCGTGGGCACATAGCATAAGTTCCCCCCGGCAAGCACCTTGCCGGGGCCGTGACCTTGCCGGGCCCGGAAGCTTGTCGCTCACCGGGTCCTGCCTGGGCGCATGATGCGCCGAGGCGCCTCTTGAGGTGTGCATTCTTTGGCCTTCCTGGCAAGCTCCTCTTGCCAGGGTCTTGTACTGAAATGGTATCCTTGAGCCTAGTGCGGCCTTCCCGGCAAGCTCCTCTTGCCGGGGCCTTGATCTTCTGACTTGTATACTTTGTTCTTGAATGGCTTTATAGGGACCAGAAAGGTTTCCGGCGAGCACGTGGTAAGCCCTGCCGCGGGAAGCTGCTACTGCCCGTGCACAAGTTGGGGTACTAAGGTACCCCTATCTTAGTACACCGACACGCGGGTCCCCTGAGGCTCCACCGACCCCGACTCCAACTCCATATATTCACTTTCGGGGAGAAAAATATCAGAGAGAAGGATTCATTGTGTTTTGCAATACGGAGCCACCGCCAAGCCCTAATCTCTCTAGGGAGGGCTGATCTGGAGTCCGTTCGGGGCTCCCGAGAGTGGAGATCGTCATTGTCGTCATAATCAACCTTCCTCCATCACCAAATCCATGATGCTCACCGCCGTGCGTGGGTAATTCCATCGTAGGCTTGCTAGACGGTGATGGGTTGGATGAGATTTACCATGTAATCGAGTTAGTTTTGTTAGGGTTTGATCCCTAGTATCCACTATGTTCTAAGATTGATGTTGCTATGACTTTTCCATGCTTAATGCTTGTCACTAGGGCCCGAGTGTCGTGATTTCAGATCTGAACCTATTATGTTTTCATGAATATATGTGAGTTCTTGATCCTATCTTGCAAGTCAATAGTCACCTACTATGTGTTATGATCCGGCAACCCGAAGTGACAACAATCGGGACCACTCCCAGTGATGACCATAGTGAGGAGTTCATGTATTCACTAAGTGTTAATGCTTTGGTCCGGTACTCTATTAAAAGGAGGCCTTAATATCCCTTAGTTTCCAATAGGACCCCACTACCACGGGAGAGTAGGACAAAAGATGTCATGCAAGTTCTTTCCCATAAGCACGTATGACTATATTCGGAATACATGCCTACATTACATTGATGAACTGGAGCTAGTTCTGTGTCACCCTATGTTATAACTATTACATGAGGAATCGCATCCGACATAATTATCCATCACATATCCAATGCCTACGAGCTTTTAACATATTGCTCTCTGCTTAGTTACTTATTCATTGCCACTGTTACAATCACTACAAAACTGCTACTGTTACTTTTGCCACCGTTACCGTTACTTCCATACTACTTTGCTACTAAATACCTTGTTGCAGATATTAAGTCTTCCAGGTGTGGTTGAATTGACAACTCAACTGCTAATACTTGAGAATATTCTTTGGCTCCCCTTGTGTCGAATCAATAAATTTGGGTTGAATACTCTACCCTCGAAAACTATTGCGATCCCCTATACTTGTGGGTTATCAAGACAATTTGCTGGCGCCGTTGCCGGGGAGCATAGCTATATTCTTGGAGTCATCACTACAAAAAAAGACACATCCGTGACATTTTGGGCCGAACGAAACTTTTTTCTATCATACTTATGACACTTCTATGACAATAATTGTGACAAAACACGATATGATCATAGATGTGGTGGGGTCCTACTTCTATGACAAAAAATCATGACAGAAAATGGGCTTTTCATCCTGGGCGGGTCGCAGACGCAGCTGCATGACATTCTTTGGGCCGTCCATGACGAAAAAACCGTGGTAGAAGCGAGGGCGAGGAAAATATTGGGGTGTTCCCGGTTACGGTGGGTGGTCGGGGCCGAGCGATGCGCGTTTCTCTCATACACGCACGCGCATGGGTGCGAGCCGTTGGGCTCTAACTGAATCCGAGCGATTGCACTGCAGGCTACGCGTTAACCCGAGCGATCGATCGATGGCTGTTAACTGAACCCGATCGAGCGATTCCTTCGCTACTGCTGCTAACTGAAGCTGATCGATGCTGCCTCTACATGAATAGTGATCGTTGCTGGGGGGGGTGGATGAATAGTTCCCGGTGGGGGTGGCTGAATAGGACTCCGTGGTGTTGCCTCTGCATGAACAGGACCCCGTTTGATCGAGCCGATTGGGGCTGCATGAACAGGACCCCGTGGAGGGCTTAATGAACAGGACCACCCCTTGGAGGGCTGCATGAACAGTAGACGGTGGAGGGCTGGATGAACAGTAGCCCATGGAGGGGTGGTTGAACAGGAGCCCGTGGATAGGGGTGGTTGAATAGTAGCCGGTGGAGTAGCGCGCGGTGGAGGCTGAACAGTCGCAGGTGGAGGCTGGAGGAGGTCGACGGTGGATGAACAGTAGCCGTGGAGGCTGGAGGGGTCGACGGTGGTGATGACCTGTATCCCGTGGAGTCCCGTTTTGCGGTACGCCACACCCCTCCCGATGAACAGGACCCCCGTTTCGACCGTAGCGCTCCAACACAAGTCCGTTTCCTCCGTTTTGCGGTACGCCACACCCCTGCCAATGAACATGACCCCCGTTTCGACCGTAGCGCTCCAACACAAGTCTGTTTCCTCCGTTTTGTGGTACGCCACACCCCTCCCAATCAACAGGACCCCCATTTCGACCGTAGGAAGTCCGTTTCCTCCGCTTTGCGGTACGCCAGACCCCTCCCGATGAACAGGATCCCGTTTCGAACGTGGATGGTCGAACAGAAGGCCGTTTCCTCTATTCTGCGGTACGCCAGGACTCGTTTCCATCGGCTGTTCCGTCCAAGCCGGTTGGCTCCCACGTGTTCCGTTGCCTCCCGATGAACACGACGCATTCCGTTGCCTCCCCATGAACACGACGACAACGTAGTTTCTCCGTTCCGACCCAGCCATGTACACGAGCCCTGGCCGTACATATGCGCAAGTAGGCGTTCGATACCCTGCCTGTATGTATGTACGTGGCCGTATTTCCTTTCTTGCACACTGGCCGATGTACGTACGTGTACATGCTATGTGCGCGCCTCTACTACGACACGCGCGCGCCTCTACTTCGACCAGTATGTATGTACACGTTCGCGACCAGAATGACAATGCTACGTACGCTTCGACCAGGTGGGTCACGACTGTCACGCACTTCCTTGCGTGCGAAGATGTAGCTGGTGTGTCCCAGCAGTTAGGGGGGCGAATCGTTTTTTGTTTTTTTTTCCCGGACGCACTTCCTTGCGTGCGAAGATGTAACTGGTGGGTCCCAGCAGTCAGGGGGGAATGTTTTTTTCGTGAAATACGGTGGCCCGTCCGGTGGGTCCCCGCTGTCAAGTGGCGGAATAATTATTTTGCTCGTAATAAGGAGGCACTTCCTTGCTGCGCCCGTGGACCCAGTTGTCAGCCTCTCCACGTACAGTCCACATCCGACGGAAGTCGTTCCTTTACCACGTGGACCATGCCGCGCCGAGAGCACCAGGGCGGTGGACGACGACGAGGCCTAGGAAGGGGACGACACGGAGCCGGGGAAGACGCGGCAGTGGATGCCCATGCATAGAGGAGTATGAGGGTTCACTGGTTTGCTGCGGTGTGAGGCTGCCGTCGCCACAGGGCCTGGCCAGTGGTGGGAATAGTAGGGGACGGTGAGGCCTCCGCGGCAGCACAGCTGGCCACGAGAGGCAGGAGCATGGGGTACGACCGGTGCTGCTTTGAGCGGCTGGAGCAAGAATACCAGAGGTTGAAGAAGCACTATGGCCGTTGGATGGACATCGTACTGTCACTCGTGCTAGAATTGTTCATATTGACTAAGTTGACAAAGCACTCCGTCCCCGTCAACTTAGTAGGCCCACAAGTCAGCCACCCACCAAGGTGGGTCCCAACTAGCAGGGGGAGTATTCATTTTTTGTGCGTAATAAGGAGGCACTTCCGGTGGGTCCGAGCTGACAACGGGGGGAACATTTTTTTCACAAAATACGGTGGCCCGTCTGGTGGGTCCCAGCAGTCAGGGGGAAACATTTTTTTCCCAAATATGGTGGCTCGTCCGGTGGGTCCCTACTGTCAGGTGGAGGAATAATTATTTTCCGCGTAATAAGGAGGCACTTCCTTGCGGCTGCCGTGGACCCAGCTATCAGCCTCTCCACGTACAGTACTCATCCGATGGAAGTCGTTCCTTGACGACGTTGACCACGCCGCACCAAGAGCATCAGGGCGGTCGATGATGGTGAGGCCTAGGAAGGGGACGACGCAGAGCCGGGGAAGACGCGGCAGTGGATGCCCACGCGTAGAGGAGTATGAGGGTTCACTGGTTCACTGCGGTGTGAGGCTGCCGTCGCCGCAGAATAACAGGGGTGTTGGTGAGTAGAGGGATGGTCTGGCCAGCGATGGGAGTAGTAGGGGGTGTTGAGGCCTCCGCCGCATCGCAGCCGGTCACGAGAGGCAGGAGCATGAGGCACGACCGGCGCTGGTTTGGGCGGCTGGAGCAAGAAGACCAGAGGTTGAAGAAGCACTACGGCCGTTGGATGGACATCGTACGATCACTGGAGCTAGAATCGTGCATATTGACTAAGTTGACAAAGCCCTCCGTCCCCGTCAACTTAGTAGGCCCACAAGTCAGCCTGGCACTATACTGGGTCCCAGCTAGCAGGGGGAGTATTCATTTTTTTGTGCGTAATAAGGAGGCACTTCCTTGCGTGCGAAGATTTAGCTGGTGGGTCCAAGCTGTCAGCGGTGGTAACATTTTTTTCACGAAATACAGTGGCCCTTTCGGCGGGTCCCAAATGTTAGGTGGATGAATCATTATTTTGCTCGTAATAAGGAGTTATTTCCTTGCGTGCGTCCGTGGACCCAGCTGTCAGCCTCTCCACGTACAGTCCACTTCAGATGCATGTCGGTCGTTGACCACGTTAACCAGGCCGCGCCGAGAGCACCAGGGCGGTGGACAACGACGAGGCCTAGGAAGGGAACGACACGGAGGCAGGGAAGACTCAACAGTTGTTTCCCACACGGAGGGGAGTACGGCTGTACGAGGGTTCATTGGTTCGTCTGCCGTCGCCGGAGAATAACAACTGGTGTGGGTGAGTAGAGGGATGGCTAGACCAGCGATGGGAGTACGGTTGGGCGGTGAGGCCTGTGCGGCAGCACAGTCGGACGCGGGGAGGAGGGAGCAGGCAGTCCTGCCGGCGCTTGTTTGAGCGGCTGGAGCAGGAAGAGCAGAGTTTGAAAAAGCACAACGGCGTTGGATGGACATCCAACAGTCACTCCTTGTGTGTCAACCTTTTTTTAGGAGCCCATATTCTTTACAGCTGATTTGCTAATTCTTAAGGTTATTTTTGGAGCCCATATTCTTTTTGTTAGCATTACATCCCTTATTGTGGCCACCGTTAAAAAATTATACGTAATTTTGCATATTTCGGTGCGGTCCGAATTGTTTTTAATCCCGAAATTTTGTTTCACATTCAAACTGATTTTAGAAATAAATGTATATCAATATAAAATCCAACAAATTGTCCATGCATAAAAATCAATGCAATTTAAAAATCTCAAAATGAAAAAAAGAAATTTGAAACTAATTGCCGGTTTGCTGTGTTTTAAAAATGCACAACCCATTTCTCATTACTCATAGGCCATTTTCTCGGCCAGCCGAATGAAGCTCTCCTCGTCTTGAAAGATTTGCAGCCCAATAGGCCTGACAAAGCGACTTACTTGGCAAATCACAAAAAAACTGGGCTGTGGCCATGGACCCAGCTGTCAGCCTCTCCACGTACAATACTCTTCCGATGGAAGTCGGTCGTTGACCACATTGACCAAGCCGCGCCGAGAGCAGCAAGGCAGTGAATGACGGCGGGGCCTAGGAAGGGGACGACACGGAGCAGGGGAAGATGCGGCAGTGGATGCCGATGCGGAGAGGAGTACGAGGGTTCACTAGTTTGGCTGCGGTGTGAGGCTGCCGTCGCCGCAGAATAATAGGGGGTGTGGGTGATTGGAGGGATGGCCTGGCCAGCTGTGGGAGTAGTATGGGGGCGGTGAGGCCTCCGCGGCAGCACAGGCGGCCACGGGAGGCAGGAGCAGGCTTTGGGCGACTGGAGTAAGAAGACTAGAGGTTGAAGAAGCACTAAGGCCGTTGGATGGACATTGTGCGGTAACTGGAGCTAGAATCGTTCATATTGACTAAGTTGACAAAGCCCTCCATCCCCGTCAACTTAGTAGGCCCACAAGTCAGCCTCCCACCACGGTGGGTCCTAGCTGGCAGGGGGTATTCTTTTTTTTGTGCGCAATAAGGAGGCACTTCCTTGCGTGCGAATATATAGTTGGTGGGTCCGACCTGTCAGCGGAGGGAACGTTTTTTTCGCGAAATACAGAGGCCCTTCCGACGGGTCCCAGATGTCAGGTGGAGGAATCATTATTTTGCGCGTAATAAGGAGGCATTTCCTTGTGTGCGGCCGTGGACCCAGCTGTCAACCTCTCCACATACAGTCCACTTCCGATGGACGTCGCTCGTTGACCACGCCGCGCCGAGAGCACCAGGGCGGTGGACGACAACGAGGCATACGAAGGGAACCACACGGAGTCGGGAAAGAAACAATAGTGGCTGCCCATGCGGTGGACAGTATGAGGGTTGACTAGTTCGACTGCTGTCGCCGGAAAATAACAGGAGGTGTGGGTGAGTAGAGGGATAGACAGGCCAGGGATGCGAGTATATGATGGGGCCGTGAGGCCTGCCCGGCATCACACCCGGCCACGGGAGGCGGGAGCAGGCGGTTACGACGGTGCTGGTTTGGGCGGCTGGGGTAGGAAGATCAGAGACTGAAGAAGCACGATTGCCGTTAGATTGACATCTAACAGTCTGACGCTGGTAGAGTCGATTGTTGACTAAGTTTATTTTTTGATAAACCTTGTGTACGGATGAACTTAGTTGGCCCACAAGTCAGCCTCCAAATCTGTGGCAGACAACATAGGGCCCATTTGCTATTTTTTAATAATTTACAGCCCATTAGCTAATTCTTAAGTAATTTACTACAACCCATTTTCTGCCAAGGACCACGGTCAAAAAGTTCAACCTTATTTTGCATATTTCGGTGGAGTCCGAACTTTTGTAATCCTGAAATGATAAACATTTTTAATAACTTATTGATTTGCCAAAAAATCATTTTGTTTTTGTAAGCTAATAAGACGTGGGACAATTGAGTTGGTTTAAGGGAAAACCAATGGTAAAAAAATCAGTGCTAGGAGGGAAAACAACAACAAAAATAAGGATGTAAATATGAAAAGGGAATTTTATATATTTTCAATATAATGATACGTGTATATGAACTAGTAAAACTATAGGTAGAGATTCAAAAACGGATCAAGGACATGCGTTTCAAGAGGAAAAATAGAAGTGGGCTGTGTGTTTGATTCAGTAAAAAAAGTGCATGCGGATGTTGTAAGACAAAATATAACTAACGTTGGCGGTCCAGAGGCCAGTAGATACCTGCTGGATCTTTGTGCCCCGTTATCGTCATGGGCTAGGCCTGTTAAAAACAAAACCAAGCCTGGGCAGTCTACAACCTAGTTGAAACTTGCTCGACCTGAAAAAACAATATACGGGCTCAATAAACGAGATAATTCTTCAAGTATAGAATGATAACTGGGATGCAGCAGAGATATTGTTTTTTCATCGTGATAATAAGAGCATGCACTTGTTTCGAAAAATTTGGAGAACTAGGAATTCGAACGGCATGTGCTTATGCTACCCATCAAATAAAAATTAGGTGCCTGAAAATTCGTTTCAAAACAAATGATTCAGCTTTATATCCACGTCGACCCTCGGCATGATGGTTGGAAGCAAATGCCAATTTCATACCAAAAGATCGTTAACAACAATACCAACTTGCGAACGACAAGGTAGTACAAGTACCAATACCAAACTGACTTATAATCTTTTTACTCCAGGCCCTAGTGTTCTTCTGGTAGAAAATCTTATAGAGGACCAGCTCCCGCTCCTTCTCTTGCTCCAGGTCCTCGAGGTGGTACTGGTTCATCACCCAGGTGGTCCTCTGCTGGTCGAAGTTCCTGTTGGTGTGCAGCACCAGAACCTTTTTGCTACCCGTCTACCGGCCGTTGACACTCGCAAGGTATTGCCGGTGTTGTGCCACATCGCGTGCATGCCGCACTCCGACTGTATCTTGCCACGCGTCCACGTGCCCCTTTTGAACGCCCTAGAATTGCACTGGAAGACATGCTTGCTTAGGCCACTCAGTGTGATACCTGCAGTATTGTGGAATACAGGTTTTAGTGTAGGCAGTTGGCATTTTCATAACATCTTTGGCATGTTGCAGTCACTTGTTTCACTTTTTATTAACTGTCAAATTGTAATTTCTTCACCAGGTCTGCGTCTAAAAATAAAAATAGAGATATAAACAAAGGAATATGTTTGTGCAAGTAGTCGACCGATCGGTGTCTTACATGGAAGTTTCTCAGGGTGGGTGTAGTATATGTCGTGCTCGATGTCGATGGTTGGTATGAACAAATCGATGAGAAGTGAGATCTCGCGCTGTCAGCACTCACTTTGGCCTCAAGGTTCTCAATCAGCGCCTGATCCGTGGGATCGAACTTGACGCTAGCCGACAACACCGGCCAATCCTTCTTCGACTTGCATGGGTTAATTCCAGTTATATGGTACTCAATGTATGATCAATCGACTGTTTTAAGTGAATGATGAAAGATTTCGACAGATAAGTGGTACTCCAAATCTGAAGTCCAGAATACCCGAACACGCTGCCGGGATTCTTGTGTCACCTCACGTGCAGCGTGTTGTCATGGCAATTCAATGTGTGGACATGATGAATAATTTGACCGACGTATACTAGTACTACTACTGTACTACTTACTAGTCGTATTTAGTGTCACATTTTAACCATAGGTTTAACTAACAAGTACGCACTTGAAGCCTAAGTGAGATCTCTCTCTCTCTCTCTCTCTCTCTCTCTATATATATATATATATATATATATATATATATATATATATATATATATATATATATATATATATATATATATACTTCACAGCTACAAACTAACAACAGTGCATAATATCCAACAAAAGAGGGTCGTGCTACTGATGGAATTTTGCTAGTAGGCCTTTGGCCTCATATTTCCAACAGCTACAGCAGCAGAATACATGGCTCAGTCTACAATTAGTACGAATCAAATTGTGCATATTTGCTGTTGGCATGAACCACATCGCCGCATGTCGGGTTTGCAAAAGCCATCCATCGCATGGAAGCTTGATGCCTTTCACACACTGAAGATTATCTGGCAACAAGCTATGTCGACGAATCTCTGGATATGGTTATTCATGAAACCCATGGTATGATGTGTAAACACAGCTTCCCCTGGAATGGAAGTTGCATAGCACGGTAATCATCGCCGGTGATATGATCGATAATTGGTTGGATGATCGGATAATTGAGCCCGAGGAACATGGAGTGGTTGCCGAGGTTCTAAACCCGTCTTCAGTTGAATACGCCTGGCCCAACGGAGCTGGGATCTTTCTCGAACACGAAGCAGTCATAGCCATCAATGTCACGAACGCCCCAGGCATTGTACTGCATGCGATTTGATGAAATGGTTGGTCAAATTGGTACGTCCAAATGAGAATCAAATGACCACCGTCAGCTGAACGAGCGATAAACCACCACCCACCTGCTGGTATGATTCCAGGTCCTGGAATCATGAAGGCCAGCGCATTTGCGTCTGCTGCAACAATTCCAATTGGAGACCAAAAGGACAAAAATAAACAATCATGTTCAGAGTATGTGTGGAATTAAGATTATTATAACAGTGACACATATCATAGACAGAGAATTGCAATGTTGTGGTCATAATCATAACCGAAGTTAAAAAAATAAGCCAATGGCTTTCATATTCTAGCAATATATCATGGTTCAAACATCATGTAACAATGAGAGGAAAACAGATATGACAGGGCCTACTCATATTCTACCATAGCACTTACTACAGTTATCATATCAACTCTAAGCAATAACATGCGTTGTTATAAAAATCCTGGAAGTGAGAGTAACGTATAGCAATCATTAGATACCAATTGTTCTCATATCAACTCTAACAATAACATGTGTGGTCATAAAAATATAGGAAATGAGAGGAACATATAGCAATGATGTGGTTATAGACATACTATATATTCTAAATTTGTAACAATGAACAGGCAGTCGTATTCTTAAGGTAAAGATGAGATGAGGTAGAACAATTATACGATGATGGATTCCACCAGTATAGGCAGCCAATCTGTGCGTCGACCGCATAAACGATGCCATCATGCACTATAGCATCAGACAGAACTGTTAGGTAAAGAGGATCGACGATGAGCCATAACCATGTATGGCGATCGGATTTCCAGATACACTAATACCATGTTGAACACGGCAATGAGCTTGTAATCCATGTAGTATTCTGATGGTGTGGGCACTTCGCAGATTACAACCTTCAGCAAATAGAGGTCGAGCTAAAAGCTCGACGTGTCTCGTGTGTAGTAGGCAGGAGTGTCCGGCGGGCCACGAGGCTCGATGGCGGCGGTATCCAAAGATGGAAGGGTGATCTCTCGCTGGGTGTAGATATCCACGAGACGGCACTGACTACCAGATTGGTGGATGAGGACGATCCAGTTGGCCTTCATGCCCACCCAGTAGTGGCCGCGCATGAAGGACAGGTGGACGGGTAGTGGTAGCATGTCGAGGGGCACCACGACAGCCTCCGTAGGATCGTCAAGTCGGTGTCTGGGCCACCTGCGAGGATCAGACATCAACAAGCAGGGTGTCTTGAAAAGAGCCAGCCGGTTGCAGACGAGTAGATGGTACAAAGACACCAAGCATGCGGCCAGACGGATGGTGCTGAGTAGGTCCATACGATTACAGATCTGCTCCAAGAGAACATCGGGGAGGGAATTCCAATAGCGGCTCTGCGTGTCAGCCGGTTCTGCCATTGGGGTTTTCGGTGCCTGTGAGCCAGCGGGGAAGTGGATTTGGGCGGGCGAGCGAAGAAGCTTCTCCTCATGTGGCCGAGCAGTGAGCGGGGGGATATGGTACGCGCAAGCTACCAAGGAAGATAGCGCGGGCGAGCAAGCAGAGAACGGGGGGAAATGGTGTGCGGCCGACGATGGGGAAGAGAGGAGGAAGAAGAAGAGAACAGGAAGAAGAGTGGAAGACGGGGAAGAAAGTGCATTAAATCTCAATTCTACTACTACTACCAGGATATACTGTCCTTCAGAGTGTAAATAGTTACACCGATGACATATGTGTCTACCACAAGAGGGCCCATATGTCAGTTAATGGAGGACAGAAGCGTGCTCTACTGGCAAACATGATGGCCGTACTAGGTAAGGCTGATTTAGTAACACCAACACGCTGGTTTAGCTTATTAATTATGTGTCTCATCTGCTACATCGTGTATTGTCACTTCACTGCGAAGACTAGTTGAATATTTCTCTCTGACCGAGATGGGGAACAATGGATCGCGAAGACTTCCTTTCTACATTATCCCTATGCCTACGCTCACTTCACTCATTTTCCTCCGTACGTAGTCACTTGTTGAAATCTCTAGAAAGACAAATACTCTGTATTTGGGAACAGAGCGAGGATTTCACTCCCTATTTGAGAACAGAGGCAGGATACTCCGTACTTTGGAACAGAGGGAGTATCACCATATGGAGGGAACAGAGGAAGCTTGAAATATGAACATGTCAATGGGAGGGAGTAAGCCCCATGCGTGCATGCATGCATGCAACATGCAACACTCACATGTACACATGGATGCACGCAACACTCACGCACCCATGCGGCACACAGCACACGACGCAACACACACGCTCATGCTCAAGTGCTCAACCTACTCCCTACGTCCGTGAAAGACTGTACATTTAGAGATTTACACATTGACCAGGGCATAATTAACGCCCAAAAGTAGCAGACTTATGTGTGCATACGACCATTGAGAGAAGAAGATTAAATGAAGGTCATTGCATGCTGTAATTAAGGATAGACATGTAACCTATACCTAGAGCACAAGTTGGTGCATTAGTCAATCAATATCGATTTAGATTAAAGGCTAAATGCATTGGAAGTGTAGATGTACTACACTCTTTGTTTTTTAGTTGATTTCTTTGCTCTACCAACTGACAGGTGGGACCCAGAAACCAGGTGACAATTTAACCAGTCAACAAAGTGCCACGTCGAGTATGTGGCCGGTCAGTAGGGTGCAATACGGTGCTCTACGATGAGCTAGTGATCGTATAATCACTGCAAAACTATATATAGTGACCGTAAAGAGCATATTGTTACATACATTGACCGCTAGTGTATTTTTCTCATTTCAAATTAAGCCATATTAAATGGAAAGGACGCAGTATGGACTAGTACTAGTACTGCTTTGATGTGTCCTGTCAACTTGCCGAACGAGGAGAAGCTTGCTTACTACGCCTCTCCCTCGCCCACGCGCGCGATGGTTCGTAGGACGAGGAGAGGGTTTTAACTACAGCACCTTCTCCCTCTCCCTCTCCCTCGCGGTGGACGTGCAGCAGTTCAATTGGTGTCAGATTGCCAAAATAATGTGTACTGTAGTATCATCATTGTTGGACCTTCCAAAGAGGCGAAGAGCCAAGTGCAAGGTTCACACGAATACGAACTGTTAAACCTCCCAAAGAGGCAAAGAGCCAAGCGCAAGGTTTTATAGGAGTTGTCGTCCTAGTAGGAGCGTACTACATGGAGTACAACTATAGCGAACGATGCTACTGTATGATGCCGCCACGTCACGTATATCCAAAGCTGTGCCACCTTTTTTTTTCTCAAAGAGCGTGTTGGAGCCCGTGCAACAACCACACAAGTTGCACGTACACATAACACATTTACTAGTAATAAATTCTAAAGGACAAATGCCATTATGCCACACAAGTTCATCTCCAATTCATGTGATAAATTTGTGCACGACTAGTCTACATATATTCACAGTGCTACCGTTCAACATTTACCGTACTCTACTTACATGTTATAGATGGGCTACATGTCCTCCTCCAGGTTCCAGTCCCAGGTGTTCTTCATGGATGGCACGATCCATAGCGGTGGGCAACGGGAATCATTGTCGCAACTTTCTAGTCCGGTTCCACATGATGGAGACTCATCCACGCTGAAGCGACATAAATCAGGGATAGCGTGTCCCAGCATGTCGTGCATACGGCGGTGCGCACTGAAGACACAACCATGCTTCATGAACGGCAGCCTTCCATGTCGTGCACAGAAGGTGGCATCCGCTTCACAATGGGGTAGCTGTCCCCAATGAAAATCGAGTACTCGCCAAGAGTGTTCCTCGGCACCCACATAGCATCACGGGGGTCGAACTCTGCGCCGTTCATGTGGTACACGCGGCGTCTCAGATCTGGACACATGGTGACGTACATAGTCAAAGTCCATGCATAATAATGTTTTGCTCAAATATGGCGGTGAGTGATACTCTGCAGCAAATAGTACTACTCCGGTATAGAGGAAGTAAAATAACCGGCTTATTATATATAGCCACTCTTGGCTACATGGATGAGATAGTAAGACATGGAAAACCAAAAATGGTGGCAGCTAGTGGGTTCAAGTCTTCAAGGGCCTAGCTAGCTATACGCGTCCTCCAAGGTAAAAAGTACTCCTACTAGTACGTAAGTAGAGTACTAGTACAACAATGAAAGAGAAGGCGAGATGGTTAAAAAATGGAATACCTTGGTAGAAGGTGACGGTCCGATCGTGGTAGATTGTGTGACCATGTTGCACATCAGTGGTACCATGGGTAACGACTGCTAAGATAGTTGATTCCAATATGCCATAGTCACCTACAAGGTTCCACATTAGACCAAATCGCGGATGCAAATGCACATCCAGGATCGGCGATCTTATTTTGATCGTGGGATGACTGGTCCCTGCAAAATAATGGAATACCATCAGGGATGCAAATGATGGTTTGTGCATTCCATTTGTAATCTCCCGTACCGTAGGATGGCAACCAGATGGAACAAGTCTCCTGGCTTGTCACTGATAACCCACAAGTGTAGGGGATCGCAACAACTTTTGAGGTTAAAGTATTCAACCCAAATTTATTGATTCGACACAAGGGGAGCCAAAGAATACTCTTAAGTATTAGGAGTTGAGTTGTCAATTCAACCACACCTGGAAACTTAGTATCTGCAGCAAGGTAGTTTAGTAGCAAAGTAATATGGAGATAGCGGTAGCAGCAATAAAAGTAACGATAGTGTTTTTGTAGTTTTTGTAATAGTAGCAACGGAAATGTAAATAAGCAACAAGCAGTATGTGAAAAGTTTGTAGGCATTGGATCGGTGATGGGGAATTATGTCGGATGTGATTCATCATGTAGTAGTTATAACCTAGGGTGACACAGAACTAGCTCCAGTTCATCAATGTAATGTAGGCATGTATTTCGAATATAGTCATACGTGCTTATGGAAAAGACCTTGCATGACATCTTTTGTCCTACCCTCCCGTGGCAGCGGGGTCCTATTGGAAACTAAGGGATATTAAGGCCTCCTTCTAATAGAGTACCGGACCAAAGCATTAACACATAGTGAATACATGAACTCCTCAAACTAAGGTCATCACCGGGAGTGGTCTCGATTATTGTCACTTCAGGATTGCCTGATCATAACACATAGTAGGTGACAATAGACTTGCAAGATAGGATCAAGAACACACATATATTCATGAAAACATAATAGGTTTAGATCAGAAATCATGGCACTCGGGCCCTAGTGACAAGCATTAAGCATAGCAAAGTCATAGCAACATCAATCTCTGAACATAGTGGATACTAGGGATCAAACCCTAACAAAACTAACTCGATTACATGATAGATCTCATCCAACCCATCATCGTCCAGCAAGCCTACGATGGAATTACTCATGCACGGCGGTGAGCATCATGGAATTGGTGATGGAGGAAGGTTGATGATGACGATGGCGACGATCTCCACTCTCCGGTGACCGAGCGGACTCCAGATCAGCCCTCCTAAGAGAGATTAGGGCTTGGCGGCGGCTCCGTATCGTAAAACGCGATAACTCTTCCTCTCTGATTTTTTTCCCTGAAAGTGAATATATGGGATCCGGAGATATGTCGGTGGAGCACCAGGGGCCCACGAGGCAGGGGGCGTGCCCTAGGGTTGGGGGCACGCCCTCCACCCTCGTGGACAGGGTGTGGGCCCCCTGGTATGGATCTTCTCGCAGGTATTTTTTATATTTTCCAAAATAATTCTCCGTAAATTTTGAGGTCATTCAAAGAACTTTTTATTTCTGCACAAAAACAACACCATGGCAGTTCTGCTGAAAACAGCGTCAGTCCGGGTTAGTTCCATTAAAATCATGCAAGTTCGAGTCCAAAACAAGGGCAAAAGGGTTTGTAAAAGTAGATACATTGGAGACGTATCAACTCCCTCAAGCTTAAACCTTTGCTTGTCCTCAATCAATTTAGTTGATAAACTGAAAGTGATAAAGAAAAACTTTGACAAACTATGTTTGCTCTTGTTGTTGTAAATATGTAAGCCAGCATTCAGGTTTTTAGCAAGATCATGAACTAACCACATGCACAATAACTTTCAGGTCTCATGTCTACTCACATCAATGGCATAATCAACTAGCGAGCAATAATAATAAACCTCGGATGACAACACTTTTTCAAAACAATCATGATATGAGATAACAAGATGGTATCTCGCTAGCCCTTTCTAAGACCACAAAACATAAATGCAGAGCACCTTTAAAGATCAAGGACTGACTAGACATTGTAATTCATGGTAAAAGAGATCCAGTCATGATCATACTTAATGCAAACTAATAGTAATACATGCAAATGACAGAGGTGCTCTCCTACTGGTGCCCTTTTATAAGAGGATGATGACTCTGCATAAAATTAAATAGATAGGCCCTTCGCAGAGGGAAGCAGGGATTTGTAGAGGTGCCAGAGCTCGATTTTTAAATAGAGATGAATACTATTTTGAGCGGCATACTTTCATTGTCAACATAACAACCAAGAATCTTGATATCTTCCATGCTACGCACATTATAGGCGGTTCCCAAACAGAATGGTAAAGTTCATACTCCCCCAACCACCAACAAGCACACTCCATGGCTAGCCCGAAACAACGGGTACCGTCCAAACCAGCAACTGCCATGGGGGAGTTTTGTTTAGGTATTATGATTTTGAGCATGGGACTGGGCATCCCGGTTACCAGCCATTTTCTCATGAATGATGAGTGGAGTCCACTCATCGAGAGAATAACCCACCTAGCATGGAAGATATAGACAACCCTAGTTGATACATGAGTTGTTCGAGCATACAAAACAGAATTTCATTTAAAGGTTTAGAGTTTGGCGCATACAAATTTACTTGGAACGGCAGGTAAATACCGCATATAGGAAGGTATGGTGGACTCATTGGAATAACTTTGGGGTTTATGGAAATGGATGCACAAGCAGTATTCCCGCTTTGTACAAGTGAAGGCTAGAAAGAGACTGGGAAGCGACCAGCTAGAGAGCGGCAAAGGTCATGAACATGCATTAAAATTAATCAATAATGAGTGCAAGCATGAGTAGGATATAAAACACCATGAACTAAATATCGTGGAGACTATGTTGATTTCTTTCAACTACATGCGTGAACATGTGCCAAGTCAGATCACTTGAATCGTTCAAAGGAGGATACCACCCCATCATACTACATCACAACCATTTTAATATCATGTTGGCACGCAAGATAGACCATTATAAACTCTCAGCTAATTAAGCATGGCATAAGCAGCTATGATCTCTAATTGTCATTGCAAGCATGTTTCATTCGTAACAAGCTGAATCAGGAACGATGAACTATCATATTTACAAAAACAAGAGAGGTCGAGTTCATAGCAGCTTTTCTCATCTCAATTAGTTCATCATATATCATCCTTATTGCCTTTCACTCGCACGACCGAACGGTGTGGATAATATATAGTGCACGTGCATTGGACTAAGCTGGAATCTGCAGGAACTTAATACAAGAGAGAAGACAAGGTAATATGGCTCAAGGTTAAATCAACAATAAGGCATGAGAGAGCCACTAAGCATTTTAAATCATGGTCTTCTACTCTTAACCTGTCAGGACCCCGATCCTAAGTCACACCGATCTAGCTGTAACACGTCATATCACTTTGCGGCCTCACGCACGGTAACCCCACGGGTGCCACCTTACCTGGCCTGGGACCGTTTGCGCATTTTGGCACACGTATATGACAGTGTCGCTAGCATCCATATGACAGAGAACCCGGGCCGACATGGCTAGTTATAAACCAAAAGTGGCACTAAATTACAGAGACAGGCATCCATGACCCAGCAACGAACGTGTCGGTCATCAACGTATGAACCCAAGTCGTAGCAAGCTACATGGACTTAAAGGAACAACGCGTGACATTTCCCCTAAGGGACAGACACAGGAACGAAGAAGGACACATGCCGGCCAGCCTACGTGTTCCGAGCAGTAGCAAGCTACCAAGGCTCATTGGAATCACTAGGAGGCATTTCCCTGTAAGGTAGGCTACCAAAGGAAAACAACTAGGTGTCGGATCCCACACATACCAAGCATTTCAATCATACACACAATATGCTCAATATGTGCAAATACAACATTGCATCACAACAGAACTCTATGACTCAAAGTACTTTATTTAAAAGGCTCCAAGAGCCATACATAACATATCCATACAGGTAGGGGTCACATGACCCAACACTCAAGTCATACAGTCATACAAGCACAAGCGGAAGCTACATGTCTGAGTACAGACAACTTAGAAAATAAAACATGCTTGGTGTAGCCTGACTATCTACAAGGCCCTTCACAAGCTCCAGATCTCCGTCTGGGTGTCAAGCTACTCGTCGATGTCAACGTCTATGTAGAACCCATCAGCAGGGGTAGGGTTCTCCTCTGCAACAGTTATTAAGCAAACATGAGTACAAAGGTACTCAGCAAGTCTTACCACAGAACCTATCATACATCAAAGGGGGGTAGTGGAGTTCATATCAGAATGCCAGCTTTGACCTTGGCTAAACTATACTACAACTCTCAACGGATTGCAAGATGCTATTACGAACACGAGTCCTCTACTCACCACATCAATACACTACCGAGGATCCTCTTCCGTCATCCTACGGAAGGGCCATCCACGGCACTCACACTTATCTTGAGGCTTTTAGTAGTGTCCATCAACTTGTCTATGAACTTTAAGAGCAACCAAGTAGTCCGTACCGCGAACAACGGCTATTCGAATAGTTTGATAACCCTGCAGGGGTGTACTTCTTCACACACGCTTTCACCACTTATCGCCGTTTACTCGGCGTGTACTCGGCAACCTTCAAGCGGAAGCCCAGCGGGGGTGTCGGCCACGACCTGACTAACTACTCAAGTCTCTCGTCCATGTTTATCGCCTATTTGGGTTCCATCCGTGGGGAGATCCGGCCGGGGTATCGCTCACGGCCCCAAACGATGTGTACAGGGTTCCCGAGTTACCAAACGGGCAACCGGTACACCGTGCCACGTACCTGTCGCATCACAACCCACCCCGAGGGTCAGCGTTGTGCACGACCTCTAGTAAGCTATAAACACCAGAAACTAGTTGCAACTCCTGGACAGAGATCAAGGGTAATTAATAAGCCGAGAGGGTCAATTAAGGATCCCAATGTGTGGTAGTAGCTGTAACTTGAACCACACATACAGATCTCGGGTCCTATGGAAGATTCCAATGAAACAACCCACCATGTACTCCTACATGGCCTTTCATCGATACCTTTACCAAGCGTATTCCACACTTCCTTCTCTTTATCGGTAAGATTATTTCACTCTGATCCATCACCCAGATGAACCAGACCAGACACAACTCTAAGCATAGCAGGCAACATAAACAAATAGCATGGTGGATCACACATCACATGGCTCAATCAACTCCTACACATGCTAGTGGGTTTCAACTATTTACTGTGGCAATGACAAGTCATGCAAGGGATAGGGTTCAACTACCGCAGCAAGTAGCAGTTCACACGCTGTTGCCTTAATGCAGTAAAAGAGAGCAGGAGCGAGAAGATTGGGTTTGTATCGGAATGATCAATGATTGCTTGCCTGACAAAGTAGTTGTTGGGTACTGCTCTTCAACTGGATACGCAGCAGTATCCTCGGGAGCAGGACCTAACACAGAGAATACCGGCGATACAATCATTAACAAACAAATGCAACAATATGATGCATGCTCATGACATGGCAAGATGCATGTGTGTTGGCTAATGCAACTAGAACCAGAAGGGTTTGAACCTATTTGAATCAAAGATTCAAATTGGAGTTCAAACTATTCTTTAAATAAGTGCATTATCATGTTTTGATGTATACAGCAAGTTCACTTGTTCAAACATGCATGAAACCAGTGCCATTGGAAAGATTGGATTTTTCTGATCATTTTTCGTATATAAATCTTTTCCATCTGAGCTATGGTTGATTTTATATGATTTTTAGAAGTTTTGGGTATTTTCTGGAATTTCCTGAATTATTTTTAATCTAAAAATCCCAGAAAAACCTTTACTGCGTCAGCATGACATCATGCTGACGTCGGGCAGTCAACAGGGCCGGTCCAAGTCAAACCTAACCGGTGGGTCCCTCATGTCAGTGTCTCAGGAGCTAATTCCGGTCATAACCAGGGTTGACTGGGTTTGACTAAACAAAGGGGGCCCACTGTCAGTGACTGTGGTGGTTAATCTAATTACTGTTAGCTCCTAAATAACAGGCCACGTCAGCCCGCCGGAGTTTGGCCGGCGGCGACCATTTCGCGCGGCGGTGACTCGTCGGAATCCTTGTTCCGGCAACCATTTGCCGCGCGGATGGGCTCTGTGTGCTCCTGGTGATGCACCACATCCAACGGTGCCACTGGTTGGACGAAAGGTCGCCGGAGTCGACGGCGACGAGCTCGTCTGCAGCAGTGCTCGCACGGAGTTGGCCGGGATGGTGTTGTGGTGCACGGTAGGAGGAGTTAAAGCTGGCACTAGCTTGCTGGTGATCTACTGATCCTAATGGCGTGCTCAGCCACGAGGCACGGTGCCTATGGCCACGGCGGCGAGTTGGCCGGCGGCGGTGATCTTCGGTCAGCAAAGGGGGCGGCGGCTACAAGGCATAAACGGGCCCGTGGAGAGGGGGGTTCGAAGCGTGAGCTCACAGCGGTCGCAGAGGGCGTCGAAGCGAGCTCAGGGAAGGTCGGACGGCGGCGTACGGGCGGCGGAGATCTCCGGTGCTGAAGGTTGAAGACGACGGCGGGGAGGGCGTTGCGGGGCTTCTGGCGTCGTGTGTGTCGGTGGGGAGCTTCGGGGCTATGCGGCGGAGCTAGTGGTGCATCGTGGAGGCGAGGGAGTGGCGTAGGGCGCGGTGGCAGCGATCGACGGCGACGAGCTCGCTCGGGGGAGCTCGGCGGAGGGGAGAGAGGAGGGGGAAAGACACAGGGGAGAGGGGAAACGGTCGAGGGGTCTGCGTGGCGTCGTCCAGGTCCATCCAGAGGGTCGAGGGGCCAGCCAGGCAGGCAGGAGGTGGCCGGCGCGTCGGCGGCGCTCGCCACCGAGCTGCTTCGTGCGCTGGCGCGGCGAAGAAGACGGGGATGCCCCTGGTGGGCTGGGCCGTCTGGGCCAGCAGGTAAGTGGGCTCAGGTAAAACTGCTTCTTCCTATTTTTCTTTCTATTTACTTTTCTGTTCCATTTCTTTTGCAGCTTTGTTCAATTAATAAAAATGCCAAAACATTTTTATAACTCATGAAACTTGTCATGCCCACTGTATATAATATGAACAGTAGGAAACATTATAGTTCATGATTATTTGAGCATTTGAAATATTTTTAAGTATTGAAATGCCCAAATACAAATACCTTATGATTTAATCCAAAGTCCTAGAGTGTCCTAGAAAATTGTGCACCATTTTTGGCAGAGGTTTAAGACCAAGGCAGAAATGATGAACATTTTTGAAGGGCATTTTGGGTACATTGGAAAATATTTTATCAAACCCTAGTTGTTAGGAGAGGGGTGCTGGGGTTTCTGTTAATCCCATTTCCAGTTTCTTTGAAAAGTAAACATGATGCACACTCTAGCTAGGTCCTAATGCAAATGCTAACTAGGGATGTGACATAACCCCCAATGAAAAGAAAAGAAAAGAAACTATTTACATAGGAAAGCTCCCAACAAGCAAAAGAAGAACGAGAAATCTTTTTGGGTTATCTTTTAGTTACTACTACTACAAGCAAGCAAATTAACTAGCTAGAAGCTCCAACTAATATATTTTTGTTTTTGTTTTTTCTTAAGGTTTTTCTAGTACACGAGAAAAAGACTAAGCAAAAGAGTTGAAACTAAACATGGATGGTACAATGAAAGAGTGTGAGCACCGACAACTAGAATAAGTGTGTGAGCATGAATGTAATGTCGGTGAGAAACACGTACTCCCCCAAGCTTAGGCTTTTTAGCCTAAGTTGGTCTATGGCCACGGATCGAAGCTACTCCCTCCAGTGTACTGAGATGTGTCCTCTGGGTGCCACTAGTTGGCAAGCTCATCCAGCTCCGACCCATAAACAGACTGACGATAAGGATCGAGTGGTGGCTCCGGCTCAGGCTCTGAAGCTCGTGCCTGGCTCTGGTGCTTTTAGAAAGCATCCTACGTAACAAGATATATGCCTGTAGACAGATCAAACAAAGATGGTGCAGGCAAGGTAACAATGTCACAATATTTTTCATCAAACCTCAATTTATAATTAAGCAACCTATCCTTGTCTTTAACAATAAAATCATGTGCTATCATGCTCTTGTAATCTAGATAAACAGGGGCAAGCAAATTTTCTTCCTTTTCATGATGCCTAATAGGTATTCTAAAATGTTTAGCAAGGCGAGAAGCAAAGATGCCTCCAAAGACGGGGCCCTTTGAGCGGTTCAGACTCAGTCGTTTAGCAACGATGGCACCCAAGCTAAAAAGTTGTGTCTTGAAACAAAGCATGGCATAAAATGACAATATCAGGGGCACTGAGATTCCCACTGCTCCCACGACCAATTAAACATCTACTAGCAAATAAAGCAAAGTAGCGCAGAATAGGGAAATGTATACTAGTAATTCTTGCCCCTGAGTTTTGTCTAGTCTCCCCTACAGCTATCATGTCAATGAACCCTTCAGCGTCTTCATGACGTAGTTCATCAAGTCTACCTTCAAAGGGTATCTTGCAAATTTCACGAAACTCAAAGAATGATATTTCCTTAACCTCATCATATAAACGAAACTCCACTGTAGGCGGTGTTTTCTTAGAATGGAAATGAAATTTTTGCGTGAAAATATTAGTGAGTAAGAGATAATGTTCACGCTGGTCATGGAGGAAGTCAGTGAGGCTTGCATTATTTGCCAACCAATAAAAGTCTTCGTAAATCCGGGCGGCTCTCATGAAATCATTACAAGGCCATTCACACGGCCGAACTTCCACCATGCGAGGAAGATTATATTTGGGCTTCTTATTTTCTTCCTTCTTCTTCTCCTCTGAAATTTTACGGGAGGAACCCCTCAACAATCTCTTTATCATTTTTCCCTTCTGAATTTTTTTGAAATTTTTAGTAACTCAAAATAAAAGTGAATCAAACTCAACAAGATTGATAGCAACAACTCCTACTAGTGCTTAGGGACTATATCATGCATTAGAACTACTTGGGACCAAGGAAATTTGACATGCAAGCTCAAGAACAAGGTCACCACAGCAGCAAAAATTTGCAATGAATAAAGCACTAGAACAAAAACTAATTGGACCAATGGAGGAGTCACATACCAAGGAACAATCTCCCCAAACAGTTTGGTGAATGGTGCTTTGAGCAAGGAGATCGAAAATGGCAGCAAGATGAGCTAGAACTCGTGCTTGAGCTGGTTGCTGATTTTTTTTGGGAGGAAGAAGAAGAGTATGGGTGCAGGAATAAGTGGAGGGGAGCCACGTGGGGCCCACGAGACAGGGGGCGCGCCCCTGTGAGGGTGGGCGCGCCTTGGACCCTCGTGGCCAGGTGCTGGCTCCCCTCGCTGTGTGTTCTGTGCCATATATTCTCAAATATTCTAGAAAAAAATCATGTTAAGTTTTCAGGGCATTTGGAGAACTTTTATTTTTGGGATATTTTTTATTGCATGGATAAGTGTGGAAACAGATAGAAAATACTATTTTTGTTTTATTTATCCTAATTAACAGAAAGTAAAAGGGGTATACAGAAGGTTGTGCTATCTAGATTCACCTATCTCATGCTCATCAACATGAATCCATTAACAAGGTTTACCAGGTCTTGTTAATAAACTCTTTACGAATAACATGAAACCGGAGAATTTTCGAATAACACTAGGTTACCTCAATGGGGATATGTATGTCCCAACAATAATAATATCTTATGTCTTCTTGATAGTAGGAAGAGGAAATTCAAAACCTCCAATAGTAATAGTTGAAATTTTTCCAATATAATTGATACTGTGGACCTGAGGTTATTTCCTCGGAAACTGTACCATATGCTCATTACCATTGGCATGAAAAGTGACATTGCCTTTGTTGCAATCAATAACAGCCCCTGCAGTATTCAAAAGGGTCTACCAAGGATAATAGAAATGCTATCGTCCTTAGGAATATCAAGTATAACAAAGTCCGTTAGAATAGTAACATTTGCAACTACAACAGGCACATCCTCACAAATACCGACATGTATGGCAGTTGCTTTATCAGCCATTTACAAAGATATTTTAGTAGGTGTCAACTTACTCAAGTCAAGTCTACAATATAAACAGAGAGGCATAACACTAACACCGGCTTCAAGATCACATAAAGCAGTTTTAACATAGTTTCCTTTAATGGAGCAAGGTATAGTAGGTACTCCTGGATCTCCTAGTTTCTTAGGTATTCCACCTTTGAAAGTGTAATTGGCAAGCATGGTGGAAATTTCTACTTCATGTATCTTTATTTTATTGGTAATAATATCCTTCATATACTTAGCATAAGGATTTGTTTTTAAGCACATCAGTCAAACGCATACGCAAAAAGATAGGTCTAATCATTTCAGCAAAGCGCTCAAAATCCTCATCATCCTTTTTCTTGGATGGTTTCAGAGGAAAAGGCATGGGTTCCTGAACCCATGGTCCTCTTTCCTTACCGTGCTTCCTAGCAACAAAGTCTCTCTTATCATAATGTTGATTCTTTGATTGTGGGTTATCAAGATCAATAGCAGGTTCAATGTCTACATCATTATCATTGCTAGGTTGAGCATCTTCATGAACATCATCATTAATGTTATCACTAGGTTCAGGTTCATTACCAGATTGTGTCTCAGCATCAGAAACAGATATATCATTGGGATTCTCAGGTGTGTCAGCTACAGGTTCACTAGAAGCATGCAAGGTTCTATCATTTTTCTTTTTCTTCTTCTTAGAAGAACTAGGTGTATCTAAATTAGCTCTCTGAGAATCTTGATCAATTCTCTTAGGGTGGCCCTCAGGATACAAAGGTTCTTGAGTCATTTTACCACCTCTAGTAGCAACTCTAACAACATAGTCAATATTCTTACTATTTAATTCATTGAGCAAATCATTTTGAGCTTTAAGTACTTGTTCTACTTGAGTGGTAACCATAGAAGCATGTATACTAATAAGTTTCGGTTCACCTTTAACTCTAGAAAGATAATCACTCAAGTGTTCAATCATATAAGCATTATGTTGCAATTGTCTACCAACGTAAGCATTCAAGTTTTCTTGTTTCACAATAAAATTGTCAAACTCATCTAAGCATTGGCTAGCATACTTATAACGAGGGATATCACCTTCATCAAATCTGTAAAGAGAATTTACCTTTACTACCTGTGTCGGGTTATCAAGACCATGTATTTCTTCAATAGATGGTAAATTCTTAACATCTTCAGCTTTAATAACTTTTTCTTTCATAGATTTCTTTGCCTCTTGCATATCTTCAGGACTGAGAAATAGAACACCTCTTTTCTTCGGAGTTGGCTTAGGGGCTGGTTCAGGGAGTGTGCAATTATTTTCATTGGCCAGCATATTATTCAATAGTAATTCAGCTTGATCAACTGTTCTTTCCCTGAAAACACAACCAGCACAACTATCCAGGTGGTCTCTGGAGGCATCGGTTAGTCCATTATAAAAGACATCAAGTATATCGTTCCTCTCAAGAGGATGATCAGGCAAAGCATTAAGTAATTGGAGAAACCTCCCCCAAGCTTGTGGGAGATTCTCTTCTTCAATTTGCACAAAGTTATATATTTCCCGTAAGGCAGCTTGTTTCTTATGCGCGGAAAATATTTAGCAGAGAAGTAGTACATCATATCTTGGGGACTACGCACACAACCAGGATCAAGAGAATTAAACCAAGTCTTAGCATCACCCTTTAACGAGAGCGGAAACAACTTAAGGATATAGTAGTAACAAATTTTTTCATCGTTGGTGGAAAGGGTGGCTATATCATTCAACTTAGTAAGATGTGCCACAACTGTTTCAGATTCATAGCCATGGAAAGGATCAGATTCAACCAAAGTAATTGACTCAGGATCAACAGAGAAATCATAATCCTTATCAGTAACACAGATAGGTGAAGTAGCAAAAGCAGGGTCATGTTTCATTCTAGCATTCAAAGACTTTTCTTTCAGCTTAGCTAATAATTTCTTAAGATCATATCTATCATTGCAAGCAAGAAAGTCTCTAGCAGTTTCTTCATCTATAACATAACCCTCAGGAACAACATGCAATTCATATCTATTGGGAGAAGCTTCATCATCACTTTCATAAATATCATCAGTTTCAATATTTGCATTCTCCCTAACTCTAGCAAATTGTTCATCTAGAAATTCACCTAGTGGCACAATATTATCAAGCATGGAAGTAATTTCATCATACATAGCAGAAGTGGCATCATCAAGAACATACGACATATCAGATTCAATAGCAGGAGTAGGTGTCGCAAATTTACCCATAACAGATGGTGAATCAAGAGCAGAGCTAGATGGCAGTTCCTTACCTCCCCTCGTAGTTGAAGGTAAGATCTTGGTTTTTGAGTCCTTCAAATTCTTCATAGTGATCAACAGATATAAATCCCAAGTGACTTAAAGAATAGAGATATGCTCCCCGTCAACAGCGCCAGAAAATAGTCTTGATAACCCACAAGTGTAGGGGATCGCAATAGTTTTCGAGGGTAAAGTATTCAACCCAAATTTATTGATTCGACACAAGGGGAGCCAAAAAAACTCTTAAGTATTAGCAGCCGAGTTGTCAATTCAATCACACCTGGAAACTTAGTATCTGCAGCAAGGTAGTTTAGTAGAAAAGTAATATGGAGATAGCGGTAGCAGCAATAAAAGTAACGATAGTGTTTTTGTAGTTTTTGTAATAGTAGCAACGGAAAAGTAAATAAGTAACAAGCAATATGTGAAAAGCTCGTAGGCATTGCATCGGTGATGGGGAATTATGTCGGATGTGATTCATCATGTAGAAGTTATAACCTAGGGTGACACAGAACTAGCTCCCGTTCATCAATGTAATGTAGGCATGTATTCCGAATATAGTCATACATGCTTATGGAAAAGAACTTGCATGCCATCTTTTCTCCTACCCTCCCGTGGCAGCAGGGTCCTAATGGAAACTAAGGGATATTAAACCTCCTTCTAATAGAGTACCGGACCAAAGCATTAATACATAGTGAATACATGAACTCCTTAAAGTAAGGTCATCACCGGGAGTGGTCCTGTCACTTCGGGGTTGCCGGATCATAACACATAGTAGGTGACTATAGACTTGCAAGATAGGATCAAGAACACACATATATTCATGAAAACATAATAGGTTCAGATCTGAAATCATGGCACTCGGGCCCTAGTGACAAGCATTAAGCATAGCAAAGTCATAGCAACATCAATCTCAGAACATAGTGGATACTAGGGATCAAACCCTAACAAAACTAACTCGATTGCATGATAGATCCCTTCCAACCCATCACTGTCCAGCATGCCTACGATGGAATTACTCACGCACGGCGGTGAGCATCATGGAATTGGTGATGGAGGAAGGTTGATGATGACGATGGCGACGATCTCCACTTTTTGGAGCCCCGAACGGTCTCCAGATCAGCCCTCCCGAGAGAGATTAGGGCTTGGCGGCGGCTCCGTATTGTAAAACGCGATAATTCTTCCTCTCTGTTTTTTCTCCCCGAAAGTGAATATATGGGATCCAGAGATACGTCGGTGGATCACCAGGGGGCCCACGAGGTAGGGGGGCGCGCCCCCACCCTCGTGGACAGGGTGTGGGCCCCCTGGTCTGGATCTTCTCTCAGGTATTTTTAATATTTTCGAAAATAATTCTCCGCAAATTTTTAGGTCATTCCGAGAACTTTTTATTTCTGCACAAAAACAACACCATGGCAATTATGCTGAAAAAAACGTCAGTCCAGGTTAGTTCCATTCGAATCATGCAAGCTAGAGTCCAAAACAAGGGCAAAAGGGTTTGAAAAGTAGATCCATTGGAGACATATCAGTCACCGTGGAGATGCGGCCTAGATGGCACACAGCGGCTTCGAACGTGTAGGGGTACAAATCTGTCGCCGCCAACATGCGCCAGCCTCTGCCATTAGTGCCTCTAGCATTGATGGCAATCCTTATGTCGAACACCGCGATGAGATAGTAATCGTCGTAACTGAGTTTCTTTGTCGGCGGGTTCACAATTGTTATCTTCTTCAATCTCATGTAGGCATCATCATACGTATTCAAGCCCAGCCAGTCCGGAGGGCCGATCCCAATGGTGGAGAAGGGATCTACCGGAACGGCCGCACTGCTGTGGAATTTGTGCAAAATGATGGTGGTATCCGGCCAAAGGTATGCAAGACAATCTTCGTTGGCACCGACCCAGACCTATATATAAGACGGTGGGCAGTGGAGAAATTACGGGATGGAAATGGAATAACTAAGTACTACATGATCAAACTCCATTACTGACCTGCTCGTCGGACAAAATCTGACTACCTCTCAACGTCGTCAACTCTAGCGGAGTCAACGTGCAACCATGGCTAGGGAGCGGTGGACTGTTCGAAGGATTGTCCCATAGAAGAACATTCTCCTCGAGGATGCATGGAAGACCAACAAGCATGGCCTTTTCCCAAGACATTTTAAGCATCATCTTGAAAAAGTTGGTGCAGGACGCACCAAGTCTTGATACGGTGAGGACGTCGGAGCGGCGTGCGATTTCTCCCAGAGGATCATCGTCCAAGGTCTCCCAGCCCCGACGAGGAGGAGAACCGCCTAGCGAATCTGTGGGAGCAGTGACAAACTGTTTTCTCTTCGAGGGGAGGGGAACTGGCGAGGAGGAGATAAGAGCGTAGTAACCGCAGGGCCTCGTCCCTTCCAACTATAGCGAAGGGGTGAGGCTATTATTTACTACTAGTACTAGCATTATGAGACGTTATGGGATTGCATTATAGTGTAAATAATAGCACTAGTAAGAAATTTTTGGCACTAGCTAGTAGTTTTTAGCGTGGATTAAGAAATTTTGGGTATGTTTTTGCTATTTTTTGTACACGCCAACTAGTGTCAATAAAGGTCTTACATTATGTGACGGAGGTGTATGTACTTGTACTGTAGCAGTACTAGTACTGCTTTCTCAACTAGTAGTGCGAGGGTACTACTAATGCTATGTACTGTACAGTATAGTGCACAAGTTTTGAACTCTTGAATCTCAGGGACAAGGAGCTACAGTTGGAAGTGGAGGGTACTATTGTTCTCTAGAACCATCGTTGTACTATCAATGCAGGGAAAGTACACCTGCATAGTGGCCTAGTGGGTACTCTCGGTGCTCTATTCAGCCGCTCCTCTCACGTAGCTGGCCTACTCAGGCCCTCCACTATGTAGGCCAAAACCGGTGCCAAATTCACTTTTTGAACATTTGGCACTGATGTCCTACATTGCCCAGCCGATGCCATATAAAAATTTCAAGGCATCGATGCTTCTACTTGCTCCGACGTCATATTTCGTTGAGGCAATAAACAAAGCAACCATTGTACTTTTGCATGCAAAGCACCACCAGCACCACTAGCGAGACAATGATTTGAGCTGATATATTACTAGTTTATAGCTAGGTGGGCCAGAGGTGGATGGATGCCAAATCCTTCACGTTGTGGTGTCGGTGCTAAATATTTTTCGTTTGGCATCGAAGTGTCTGTTGCAAACTTTTTAGATTTCTGGCACCAAACACATAGTGGAGGGCCTCAACCGCTCCTCTCACGCACACACTAGCAGCCTGTTTATTAGCGACGGTTACTGTGGGGGCAAAACATTTGAGTTATTTGATACAACGAGACTAGGCTTTTCGCTTCCATTTGTGGAGGTGTAATGGATCCCGTCGAACTTTGTTAGTAGTTCCTTCTTTATGAATGAGATGAAGCAAAGCTTTCGCCTCCGTTTCAAAAAAAAAACATGTCAAGAGGAATTTCTTTTATAGTAGAGCCGATAATGGAGTGAAGTCCATGCGTGCAACGCTACAAGCTACAGAGTAGTAGTAGAGCAATTTGCGTACAGAGCCATATTGCACAGTTCCCAATGCCCCGCCAGGCTTTTACGGCTCCTCGGTCTTAATTGGGAGGCGCTAGTTTAAATATGCTACTAGCTGATGAGGAAGCTGCAAGCGAGGTGCTAGCTAGGGCGAGCACACGAGCAACGAGATGCTGGGAAGGAAAACCTGTTCACGTAGCTAGGCTATCCAGTGCACCCAGATTGTGGTGCCGCACGTCCGTTTGACTTCAAAACTCAAACTACCCGTGTAAAATATTGGCTCGCAACGAAGTTACTATTTAAAAAATAGGCTGTTGTGCGTTCGGCCGGGATCGAACCCACAAAACGAGGTATACACTCCAGCGACCACTAGTAGTACTCGTTGGAGTACAATGCAACCTAGAATCGCCTTTTTCGCTAGTAGTACATTGTTCCTTACAAGAAACCCCTAATAATGCAAGAAACCACTAATAATGCCAAGAAACTACTACCACTTGCATACGTGGCAGACTTAAGATAAGACTACCTTATCAACCATTGTACATGCTCTTACCAACCAGCCCTACCAAGAAACGACTACTCTACTAAGTGCCGTTATAGGCACATTTCAACCCGTGGCCCTGTTTGGATACATTTGTTGTCAATCTAACCTTGCCATCCAAACACCACTTTGGTTGGAGTTAGTTCAGGGTTAGAATCTAACGTCTAACTTAGAGTATGCAAACAGGGCCCAGGTCGCCCATTAAGTCAACGCCTTCTATTAGACCAGGCGTTTTGACTTGTGGGACATACATGTCAGTCTGCACAAAAATCCCCGAGTGACCTCCTACCTCCGTCCCGTCCACCTAGTCATCCTCGGCCATGGGACGCAGCTACCGCCATCGGCAGAAGGTGGGGTCAAAACCGCCGGCGGTGCGGAGCCCATCTTCCGGCAGCCTAGATGTCAGCTCCGTCCGGCGCTCGCGGCCGCTAGCTAGCCAAGATAGCTCCGTCCAGGTGCTTGTCTGTAAGGCTTGCTAGCTAGATTGGCACGGCGGCGCGGCGGCTTGCTCGCGCGTGCCGCGCTAAGGCCAGCCGTCTGGCTCGAGAGAAGGCCAGCGCGGTGGCTTGCTCGCTCGTGAGTCATGCTCGGGCCAGCCTGACAACCCGTGCGGAGGCCAGCGTGGCGTCCGGCCCGTCCGGCGGAGCGGCGGCCAACTCGCTCATCAACGGCGCCACCGAGGAACACACATCACTACTTTTTGAAGTAATGTTCAGGAAAAATAATGATTTGAGGGGGAATAACAGGATAGAAGGTCAGATGTGGGTCCCTCGTGTCAACGGTCAAACAAAATGTGTTAGTTTAAGCTGCCTCGTCAGCATGGACGTGTGGGCCAACCCTGTCATAAATGGGTTTAAACTAACCTAATCGGTAGGTAGTATTTTTTGGCATGGATTAAGAAATTTTGGGTATGTTTTTGCTATTTTTTGTACAATAGATTCTTCCTAGGGCTGGTTGAAAGTGGTCGTTTTTTGTTAAATACTCTACATATTGTAAGTAGGAGTGAAAGTAAAGCTTTGGAACCCAATAAGCAAGGCTAGTTACATAGTGCATATGTGTACATGATTGAAAGTAAATACCAACCATGAGTGACTAATATCTTGATGGAAAACACGAAACTATGGAATACTAGGGAAAAATATTGCATGGTTGGTGATACTAGCAATGTTCATGTGCGTTGCAACGAATCATAATTAGAATAATACTTATTCACAAACTTGATACAAAACACTCTAATTTTGATATACATATATCACTAGAGATATATTATGTTTCAATTAGAATATATTCCTTCAGTGGTTTTGGTGAGGTCAGGGAGGGATGTGGTTGGTTTTAAGATACTAATTATGGGTTTTTTCTGCAAATTGGTAGACAAGTGGGATGTTTGTGAGAAAAGGCATCAACTTACCTCGCAGTCGTTAGATGTAGATCTAATGGTCACAAACGACGGAGGGCAGACACACCACACTCACCAACTTAGTCTTCCGTAGGAGTACTAGCAAGACCCGTGCATTGCACGGAACATCAAGATGCATATTTTTATTAAAACACTCGTTGTGATTGACCCATGCAGGAGTAATCCCATGTGTAAAAACTAATGATATCTCGAGAACTAGGAGATAAGGTGAAGAGGAGTGGGGCGTGGTGGTGATTGGTGGTTGGACTGAGCGAAGGCATGGGGATTGACGACGCCGGCAGCGGCCACTGATACGTCTCCAACGTATCTATAATTTTTTATTGTTCCATGCTATTATTTATGAAGTCTTGGATTTTTAATGGGCTTTATCATTCACTTTCATATCATTTTTGGGACTAACCTACTAACCCAAAGGCCCAGTCCAGATTGTTGTTTTTTGCCTGTTTCAGGGTTTTCCAAAAAAAGAATATCAACGGAGTCCAAACGGAATGAAACCTTCGTGAGAGATATTTTTGGAGGAAATCACGCACGATGAACTTGAGAACCACGTCAAAAGAGCCACGAGGGGCCCACGAGGGTGGGGGCGTGCCCCCCCTTCCCAGGGCGCGCCCCCTGCCTCGTGGAGCCCCCGTGACTCCCCCGGTGCCCTCCTTCTTCCTATATAAGTCTACGTACCCCAGAAACTCCGTGTACAGAGAGAAAATCCTAATTCCACAGCCGTACCTTCTGTTCCCATGGAGATCCCATCTTGGAGCCTGTTCCGGAGCTCCGCCGGAGGGGGATCCATCACGGAGGCCTTCATCATCATCATCGCCCTCACCATGAGTTGTGAGTAGTTTACCACAGACCTTTGGGTCCATGGCTAGTATATAGGTGGCTTCTTCTCTCTCTCTGGATCTCAATACAAAGTTCTCCTCGGTCTTCGAGGAGATCTATTCGATGTGATCTCTTTTTGCGGTGTGTTTGTCGAGATCCAATGAATTGTGAGTTTATGATCAAGGTTATCTATGAAAGATATTTGGTTCTTCTCTGAACTTTTTATGTGTGCTCATAATATCCTTGCAAGTCTCATCAAATTATTGGTTTGGTTTGGCCTACTAGATCTATAGTTCTTGCAATGGGAGAAGTGCTTGGCTTTGGGTTCAATCTTGCGGTGTCCTTTCCCAGTGACAGTACGGGCAGCAAGGCACGTATTGTATTGTTTCCATCGAGGATAAAACAACGGGGTTTATATCATATTGCTTGAGTTTATCCCTCTACATCATGTCATCTTTCTTAAGGCGTTACTCTGTTCTTATGAACACAATACACTAGATGTATGGTGGATAGCTGTTGATGTGTGGAGTAATAGTAGTAGATGCAGGCAGGAGTCGGTCTACTTGTCTCGGACGTGATGCCTATATACAATAATCATGCCTAGATAGTCTCATAATTATTCATTTTTCTAACAATTGCTCGACAGTAATTTGTTTACCCTCCGTAGAATATCGCTATCATGAGAGAAGCCACTAGAGAAAACTATGGCCCCCGGGTCTATTCTCAACATATCAATCTACATCTACTTTACTTTTTATCGCTTTTATTTGATGTTCTTATAAACTAAAAATACCAAAAATATAAACTATCATCTCTATCAGATCTCACTTTGGTAAGTGACCGTAAAGGGATTGACAACCCCTTATCGCGTTGGCTGCGAAGTTCTTATTTGTTTGTGCCGGTGCGAGGGACTCGCGCGTGGTCTCCTACTGGATTTATACCTTGGTTCTCAAAAACTGAGGGGAATACTTACGCTACTGTGTTGCATCTCCCTTTCCTCTTCAAGGGAATACAACGCAAGCTCAAGAGGTAGCAAGAATAATTTCTGGCGCCGTTGACGGGGAGGCTTACGCAAAAGTCATATACCAAGTACCTATCACAAACCCTTATCCTTCGCATTACATTTATTTGCCTCTCGTTTTCCTCTCCCCCACTTCACCCTTGCCATTTTATTTGCCCTTCTTCCGCCGTGTGTTTATCGTTCGCTTGCTTCTTGTTTGCTTGTGTGTGTTGGATTGCTTGCTTGTCGCTGAGGCTCAGAACAATACCAAATTGTGTGTGTTCTCCAATACCAACAACAATGACTTTATTAGCACTTCGATTCCTCCTATTACCGATGCCGAATCTTATGAGATCAATGCTGCTTTGTTGAATCTTGTCATGAAAGATCAATTCTCCCGCCTTCCTAGTGAAGATGCCGCTACCCATCTAAACAACTTTGTTGATTTGTGTGATATGCAAAAGAAAAGGGATACAGATAACGATATTGTTAAATTGAAGTTATTTCCGTTTTCACTTAGAGAACGTGCTAAAACTTGGTTTTCCTCTTTGCCTAGAAATTGTATTGATTCGTGGAATAAGTGCAAAGATGCTTTTATCTCTAAGTATTTCCCTCCTGCTAAGAGCATCTCTCTTAGAAACGATATTATGAATTTTAAGCAACTAGATCATGAGCATGTAGCACAAGCTTGGGAGAGAATGAAATTGATGATACATAAGTGCCCTACACATGGTTTGAATCTATGGATGATTATTCAGAACTTTTATGCTGGCTTGAATTTTGTTTCTAGAAATCTTTTAGATTCGGCCGCTGGAGGCACAATTATGAATTTTGTTTCTAGAAATCTCATGGAAGCTACCAAATCCTAGATAATATTATGGTTAATTATTCTCAATGGCACACCCAAAGATCTACTAGTAAAAAAGTGCATGCTATCGAAGAAATTAGTGTTTTGAGTGGAAAGATGGATGAACTTATGAAATTATTTGCTGCTAAGAGTGCTTCTTCTGATCCTAATGATATGCCTTTGTCCATTTTGATTGAGAATAACAATGAATCTTTGGATGTGAATTTTGTTGATAGGAATAACTTTGGTAACAATGCTTATAGAGGTAATTTTAATCCTAGGCCTTTTCCTAGTAATTCCTCTAATAATTTTGGTAATTCCTAGAACAACTCTTATGGAAAGATGCCTTCCGAACTTGAAACTAGTGTTAAGGAGTTTATGATCTCGCAAAAGAATTTCAATGCTATGCTTGAAGAGAAATTGCTTAAGGTTGATGAAATTGGCTAGAAGTGTGGATAGAATTACTCTTGATGTTGTTCTTTGAAACTTAGCTCTATCCCACCTAAGCATGATATCAACGAGTCTCTCAAAGCCATGAGAATTTCCATTGATGAATGCAAGAAAGAACTGCTAGAATGCGTGCTAAAAGAGAAGATTATATTAAATCGTGTTCTTCTAGTTATCATAAAGATGAAGATCTGAAAGTTATTGATGTGTCTCCTATTAGATCCTTGTTTTCTAGTATTAATCTTGATGAAGATAGGATTGGAGATAATTCCGTTTTAAGGTGTCCCAATGATTCGGAGTTTTTAGAGCTTGATGCTAATATTGCTAAAAGTGGGAGTGAAGAGATTAAAACTTTGCGTAGTGATGAACCCACTACTTTCGATTTCAAGGGATTCAATTATGATAATCGCTCTTTGATTGATTGTATTTCCTTGTTGCAATCCGTGCTAAATTCCCCGCATGCTTATCGTCAAAATAAAGCTTTCACTAAACACATAGTTGATGCTTTGATGCAATCTTATGAAGAAAAACTTGAGTTGGAAGTTTCTATACCTAAAAACTTTATGATGAGTGGGAACCTACTATCAAAATAAAAATAAAAGATCATGACTACTATGCTTTGTGTGATTTGGGTGCTAGTGTCTCCACTATCCCAAAAACTTTGTGTGATTTGCTAGGGTTCCATGAGCTTGATGATTGTTCTTTAAATTTGCATCTTGCGGATTCCACTATTAAGAAACCTATGGGAAGAATTAATGATGTTCTTATTGTTGCCAATAGGAATTATGTGCCCGTAGATTTCATTGTTCTTGATATAGATTGCAATCCTTCATGTCCTATTATTCTTGGTAGACCTTTCCTTAAAACGATTGGTGCAATTATTGATATGAAGGAAGCAAAATATTAGATTCCAATTTCCGTTAAGGAAAGGCATGGAACACTTTCCTAGAAAGAAAATCAAATTACCATATGAATCTATCATGAGAGCCACTTATGGATTGCCTTCCAAGGATGGCAATATCTAGATTTATCTTGTATCGTGCCTAGCTAGGGGCGTAAAACGATAGCGCTTGTTGGGAGGCAACCCAATTTTATGTTTTTTGTTTTTGTTTCTGTTAGGGAATAAATATTGCATCTAGACTCTGATTAGATGTGGTTTCATGTTTTGTTTAGTGTTTGTGCCAAGTAGAACCTTTGGGAAGACTTGTGTGAAGTTTATGTGATCTTGCTGTGAAAAACAGAATCGTTCGCGCTCGCTAAAGTAGTCTTCAGATTTTACAGGAGCGTGATTTTTAGTTGATTCTTTTTGCAGATGATTTGTAGACAAATTCCGCAAATTTACCAATTTAGTTTGGGATTTTTTGGATTTCTAGAAGTAGGCGAAACCTGCAGATTACTACAGACTGTTCTGTTTTTGACAGATTCTGTTTTTCGTGTGTTGTTTGCTTATTCCGATGCATCTATGAGTATTATTGGAGGATATGAACCATAGAGAAGTTGGAATACAGTAGGTTTAACACCAATATAAACAAAGAATGAATTCATTTCTGTACTTTTGAGTGGTGGTTTGCTTTCTTATACTAACGGAGCTCACGAGAATTTATGTCTAAGTTTTGTGTTGTGAAGTTTTCAAGTTTTGAGTATTGCTTTAATGGACTATGGAACAAGGAGTAGCAAAGGCCTAAGCTTGGGGATGCCCATGGCACCCCAAGTAAATTCAAGATAATCAAAATCCTAAGCTTGGGGATGCCCCGGGAAGGCATCCCCTCTTTCGTCTTCATCCATCGGTAACTATACTTGGAGCTATATTTTTATTCGCAACATGTTATGTGTTTTGCTTGGAGCGTCTTGTATAATTTGAGTATTTGCTTGTTATTTTGCCACAATCAACCTTGATGGACACACCTATTTGAGAGAGTTAAATATGGCATAGAAATTGTTAGAACACTCTATGTGCTTCACTTATATCTTTTGAGTTGATTAGTTTTTGCTCTAGTGCTTCACTTATATCTTTTAGAGCACGGTGGTGGTAATATTTTGTAGAAATTGTTGAACACTCATGCTTCACTTATATCATTTTGAGAGTCTATTAAAACAGCATGGTAATGTGTTTAGGCTAAAGAAACTAGTCATCACATGATAGACATCCAATGTCAATGTAGTAAAAAAAAATCACACCAAGTGCATTGAATATAATGAGATGTTGGATGCTTGATAATTGTTTTGAGATCTGAGGATATTGATATTGGAGTCATGCTAGTGGAGTTATTATGAAATTGAGAAATACTTGTGTTAAGGTTAGTGATTCTTGTATCATGCACGTATGGTGAACCGCTATGTGACGAAGTTAGAGCATGATGTATTTGTAGAGTGCCAACCTTTGTGTGGAGGTCGGGGGCGCGCAATGGTTAACTCCTACCAACCTCCCCCCTAGGGGCATGAGTTGATTGCTTTGTTTTGATGACTCATATATTTTTGCAATAAGTATGTGAGTTCTTATGACTAATGATGAGTCCATGGATTATACGCACTCTCACCCTTCCACCATTGCTAGAATCTCTTGTACCGCGCTACTTTCGCCGGTGCCATAAACCCACTATATATCCTTCCTCAAAATAGTCACCATATTGTTCCTCAAAACAGCCACCATACCTACCTATCAGGGCATTTCCATAGCCATTCCGAGATATATTGCCATGCAACTTTCCACCGTTCCGTTCATATGACACGCATCATATTGTCATATTGCCATTGCATGATCATGTAGTTGACATCGTATATTTGGCAAGGCCACCATGCATAATTTCTTATACATGTCACTCTTGTTTCCTTGCACATACCGGTACACCACCGGAGGCATTCATATAGAGTCATACTTTGTTGTTGTAGTATCGAGTTGTAATATCGAGTTGTAATGAAAGTGTGATGATCATCATTATTAGAGCTTTGTCACATGGGAGGAAAGGCTGAATCTATAAAGCCCCTCCGCAAAAAAAGAAAAAAAAGAAAGGCCCAAAAAAAAGAAAATAAAAGAAAAAGGGACAATTGCTACTATCTTTTTCCACACTTGTGCTTCAAAGTAGCACCATGTCCTTCATTGTAGAGAGTCTCATAGTTTAGTCACTTTCATATACTAGTGGGAATTTTCATTATAGAACTTGTCTTGTATATTCCAACGATGAGCTTCCTCAAATGCCCTAGATCTTCATGAGCAAGCAAGTTGGATGCACACCCACTAGTTTCTTTTGTTGAGCTTTCATTCATATTTAGCTCTAGTGCATCCGTTGCATGGCAATCCCTACTCACTCACATTGATATCTATTGATGGGCATCTCGATAGCCCGTTGATACGCCTAGTTGATGTGAGACTATCTCCCTCCTTTTTGTCTTCTCCACAACCACCTCTCTATTCCACCCATAGTGTTATGTCCATGTCTCACGCTCATGTATTGCGTGAAAGTGGAAAGGTTTGAAAGAATAGAGTATGAAAACAAATGCTTGGCTGAAATCGGGGTCATGCATGATATGAATATTTTTGTGCGATAACGAGGGAGCATAGCCAGCACTGTATGATTTTGTAGGGATAACTTTCTTTAGCCATAGTATTTTGAGAAGACATGATTGCTTTGTTAGTATGCTTGAAGTATTGTTATTTCTTATGTCAATATAGACTTTTATCTTGAATCTTTCAGATCTGAACATTCATGCCACAATTAAGAGAATTACATTGAAAACTATATTGGTTAGCATTCCACATCAAAAATTCTTTCTTTATCATTTACCTACTCGAGGACGAGCGGGAATTAAGCTTGGGGATGCTTGATACGTCTGCAACGGATCTATAATTTTTTATTGTCCCATGCTATTATTTATGAAGTCTTGGATGTTTAATGGGATTTATAATTCACTTATATATCATTTTTGGGACTAACGTACTAACCCAAAGGCCCAGTCCAGATTACTGTTTTTTGCCTGTTTCAGGGTTTTTGCAGAAAAAGAATATCAAATAGAGTCCAAACGGAATGAAGCCTTCGCGAGAGATATTTTTGGAGGAAACCACGCACGATGAACTTGAGAACCACGTCAGAAGAGCCACGAGGGGCCCACGAGGGTGGGGGCGCGCCCCTGCCTCGTGGAGCCCCCGTTACTCCCCCGGTGCCCTCCTTCTTCCTATATAAGTCTACGTACCCCAAAAACTCCGTGGACAGAGAGAAAACCCTAATTCCACCGCCGTACCTTCTGTTCTCGTGGAGATCCCATCTTGGAGCCTATTCTGGAGCTCCGCTGGAGGGGGATCCATCACGGAGGCCTTCATCATCATCATCATCGCCCTCACCATGAGTTGTGAGTAATTTACCACAGACCTTCGGGTCGATAGCTAGTATCTAGATGGCTTCTTCTCACTCTCTGGATCTCAATACAAAGTTATCCTCGGTCTTCGAGTAGATCTATTCGATGTAATCTCTTTTTGCGGTGTGTTTGTCAAGATCTGATGAATTGTGAGTTTATGATCAAGGTTATCTATGAAAGATATTTGGTTCTTCTCTGAACTTTTTATGTGTGCTCATAATATCCTTGCAAGTCTCTTCGAATTATTGGTTTGGTTTGGCCTACTAGATCTATAGTTCTTGCAATAGGAGAAGTGCTTGGCTTTGGGTTCAATCTTGCGGTGTCCTTTCCCAGTGGCAGTAGGGGCAGCAAGTCACGTATTGTATTGTTGCCATCGAGGATAAAAAGATGGGGTTTATATCACATTACTTGAGTTTATCCCTCTACATCATGTCATCTTGCTTAAGGCGTTACTCTGTTCTTATGAACTCAATACACTAAATGCATGCCGGATAGCGCTCGATGTGTGGAGTAATAGTAGTAGATGCAGAATCATTTCGGTCTACTTGTCTCGGACGTGATGCCTATTCAAGATGGGAATGGGCCGGGTCGACCCGCTGGGTCACCGACCCGGCCCAAAAAGTCAAGGCCAATGGGTCAAGCGGGTTGGCCCTAAAATGGTATATGGGTCAGTGGAGCCGGCACCGTGCGACCCGATGGGTCAGACGGGTCGACCCAATCTCGTACATGTAGTAGCTATTGTACAAACGTATCGTGTAAGTTGTTTATCTAAAATAAAAATGTACTGTGTAAGTTACTTGTGTTTGCGTCCAGCGCGGTGCAAACTGTTAAAGTAAAGTATGTTCCCGTAAAAAAAAGGAAGTATATTTCTTGTACTGTATTTGATAAGCAATCACTAGCCGTTTTGGCATACGACGGTTGTTTAGCTTAGATTTAATTGTCTCCTTGTCGTCCAAGGATCATGTACACATGTACATGATTCCTATAACATGAGCAATTGAGCCGATCGCCCAAGGTATGGTGTTTTCCCTACGACATTATTCCATTCCTTTTACATAAATAGTGGATCAAATAGAAATGTGAAATGTGAAAATATGAGATCTTGTTATCTTACTAAATTATGTAAACAAAGCTATAAATGTTAATTATCTGGATTTTGGGTCGGCCTTATGTACCCAACGGGTCAGCGAGGCCACATTTTTTTAATAAAATGGGCCGACCCATGGCCTCACATATTGACCTTGGACCCACAGGGCCAGGTCCAAGGCCAGGTCCGGGTCGGCCCGTTCCCATCTTGAATGCCTATATACAATGATCATTATATATAGGCATCACGTCCGAGACAAGTAGACCGAAACGATTCTGCATCTACTACTATTACTCCACACATCGACCGCTATCCATCATGCATCTTGTGTATTGACTTCATAAGAACAGAGTAACACCTTAAGCAAGATGACATGATGTAGAGGGATAAATTCAAACTTAGTGATATAAACCCCATCTTTTTTTCTTCGATGGCAACAATACAATACGTGCCTTGCTGCCCCTACTGTCACTGGGAAAGGACACCGCAAGATTGAACCCAAAGCCCAGCACTTCTCCCATTGCAAGAACTATAGATCTAATAGGACAAACCAAACCAATAATTCGAAGAGACTTGCAAGGATATTGTAATCATACATAAAGAGTTCAGAGAAGAACCAAATATTTCTCATAGATAATCTTGATCATAAACCCACAATTCATCGGATCTCGACAAACACACCGCAAAAAGAGATTACATCGAATAGATCTCCTCGAAGACCAAGGAGAACTTTGTATTGAGATCCAAAGAGAGAGAAGAAGCCATCTAGATACTAGCTATGGACCCGAAGGTCTATGGTAAACTACTCACAACTCATGGTGAGGCGATGATGAAGATGTAGAAGCACTCCGTGGTAGATCCCCCCTCCGGCGGAGCTCCGGAACAGGCCCCAAGATGGGATATCACGGGAACAGAAGGTTACGGCGGTGGAACTAGGGTTTTCTCTGTTGTTCTGATAGTTTTGGGGTACGTAGGTATATATAGGAAGAAGGAGGGCACCGGGGGCCAAACGTGGAGCCCACGAGGCAGGGGGCGCTCCCTATAGGGGGGAGCGCCACCCACACTCGTGGGCACCACGTATGCCCTACTACATGGTTCTCAAGTCTCCCGTGCGTGATTTTCTCCAAAAATATCTCTCTGGAAGGTTTCATTCCGTTTGGACTCCGTTTGATATCCCTTTTCTGTAAAACCCTGAAACAGGCAAAAAACAACAATCTGGACTGAGCCTTTGGGTTAGTAGGTTAGTCCCAAAAACAATATAAAAGTGTATGACAAAGCCCATTAAACACCCAAAACATCATAAATAATAGCTTGGAACAATAAAAAATTATAGATACGGTTGAGACGTATCAAGCATCCCCAAGCTTAATTCCTGCTCGTCCTCAAGTAGGTAAATGATAAACACAGAATTTTTGATGTGGAATGCTAACCAGCATAGCTTTTCAGTGTAATACTCTTAATTGTGGCATGAATGTTCAGATCTGAAAGATTGAAGACAAAAGTCTATATTGACATACCAAATAATAATACTTCAAGCATACTAACAAAGCAATCATGTCTTCTCAAAATACTATGGCTAAAGAAAGTTATCCCTTCAAAATCATATAGTCTGGCTATGCTTCCTCTTCATCACGCAAAATATTCATATCATGCACAACCCCGATTTCAGCCAAACACTTGTTTTCATACTCTATTCTTTCAAACCTTTCAACTTTCACGCAATACATGAGCGTGAGCCATGGACATAGCACTATGGGTGGAATAGAGAGGTGGTTGTGGAGAAGACAAAAAGGAGGGAGATGGTCTCACATCGACTAGGCATATTAACGGGCTATGTAGATGCCCATCAATAGATATCAATGTGAGTGAGTAGGGATTGCCATGCAACGGATGCACTAGAGCTAAAAATGTATGAAAGCTAAACAAAAGAAACTAGTGGGTGTGCATCCAACTTGCTTGCTCAGGAAGACCTAGGACATTTGAGGAAGACCATCGTTGGAATATACAAGCCAAATTCTATAATGAAAATTCCCACTAGTATATGAAAGTGACTAAACATGAGACTCTCTAGCATGAAGAACATGGTGCTACTTTTAAGCACAAGTGTGGAAAAAGATAGTAGGAATTGTCCCTTTTTCTTTCTTTGGCCTTTTTCTTTCTTTCTTTCTTTCTTTTTGGAGGGGCTTTATTGATTTAGCCTCTCCCCACATGGGAAAATGGTCTAATAATGATGATTATCACACTTTCATTACAACTCGATATTACAACTCAATACTAGAACAAAGTATGACTCTATATTAATGCCTCCGGCGGTGTACCGAGATGCGCAATGAATCAAGAGTGACATGTATGAAGAATTATGCATGTTGGCTTTGCCACAAATACGATCTCAATTACATGATCATGCATGTCAATATGACAATATGATGCGTGTCATATGAACGGAACGGTGGAAAGTTGCATGGCAATATATCTCGGAATGGCTATGGAAATACCATGATAGGTAGGTATGGTGGCTGTTTTGAGGAATATATATGGTGGCTGTTTTGAGGAAGGATATATAGTGGGTGTATGGTACCGGCGAAAGTTGCGCGATACAAGAGAGTCTAGCAATGGTGGAAGGGTGAGAGTGCGTATAATCCTTGGACTCAACATTAGTCATAAAGAACTCATATACTTATTGCAAAAATCTACGAATCATCAAAACAAAGCAATCAACGCATGCTCCTAGGGGCGAGGTTGTAGGAGTTAACCATCACGCGCCCCGACCTCCAGACAAAGGTTGACACTTTACAAATACCTCATGCTCTAACTTCGTCACATAGCGGTCCACCATACGTGCATGCTACGGGAATCACTAACCTTAACGCAAGAATTTCTCAATTTCATAATAACTCCACTAGCATGACTCTAATATTACTATCCTCATATCTCAAAACAATTATCAAGCATCCAACTTCTCATCATATTCAATGCACTTAGTGTGAACGTTTTTACTACATTGATATTGGATGTCTATCATGTGAAGACTAGTTTTATAGCCTAAGCACATTACCATGCTGGTATAATAGAATCTCAAAAGGATATAAGTGAGGCATGAGAGTTCAACAATTTTATCAAAATATTATCACCACCGTGCTCTAAAAGATATAAGTGAAGCACTAGAGCAAAAACTATTCAACTCAAAAGATATAAGTGAAGCACATAGAGTGTTCTAACAATTCCTAGGCCATATTTAAGTCTCTCAAATAGGTGTGTCGAGCAAGGATAATTGTGGCAAACTAACAAGCAAAGACTCAAATTATACAAGACGCTCCAAGTAAAACACATATCATGTGGTGAATAAAAATATAGCTCCAATTATAGTTACCAATGGATGAAGACAAAAGAGGGGATGCGTTCCCGGGGCATCCCCGAGCTTAGGCTCTTTGTTGTTCTTAAATTTTACCTTGGGGTTCCATGGGCATCCCCAAGCTTAGGATCTTTCCACTCTTTGTTCCATAGTCCATCAAAGCAATACTCAAAACTTGAAAACTTCACAACACAAAACTTAGACAAAAATCTCGCGAGCTCCGTTAGTATAAGAAAGCAAACCACTACTCAAAGGTACTGCAATGAATTCATTCTTTGTTTATATTGGTGTTAAACCTACTGTATTCCAACTTCTCTATGGTTCATATTTCCCAATAATACTCATAGATGCATTGAAATAAGCAAACAACACACGAAAAACAGAATCTGTCAAAAACAGAACAGTCTATATAGTAATCTGCAGGTTTCGCATACTTCTGTAATTCCAAAAATTTCATACTAATTTGGTAAAAGTGAGCAATTTGTGTATTAATCATCTGCAAAAGAATCAACTAAATAGCACGCTCCAGTAAAATCTGGTGACCATTCTAGCGAGCGCTAACGATTCTGTTTTTCACAGCAAGATCATATAAACTTCACACAAGTCTTCCCGAAGGTTCTAGTTGGAACAAACACTAACTAAAACACAAAACCACATCTAAACAGAAGCAAAAACAAAAAATATAAAATTGGGTTGCCTCCCAACAAGCTCTTTCTGTATTGCTATTAAGATAGGCTTGAGAATTCAATGATGCTCACATGAAAGATAAGAATTGAAGCACAAATAGAGCATCATATAGCATGTGACAAACACATCTAAGTCTAACATAATTCCTATGCATAGGAATTTTATATGCAAACAAATTATCAAGGCAATCAATTTTTAGCATATGCAAGGAAGAAGAAGGAAACAAGATCAATCTCAACATGAAGAGAGGTAATTTAGTAACATGAAGATTTCTACAACCATATTTTCCTCTCTCATAATAATTGCATGTAGGGTCATAAGAAAAGTCAACAATATAGCTATCACAAAACATATTCTCAATACAATCCACATGCATACGAAGTTGACACTTGTGGGGACCCCGACTCATAAGTCGAGGTCACCGAATGCACGTGTACAGTGATCCCAGAGATCAATGCTCACTGAACACACATAAGCTGAATAACAAGAGTCTTACATCCATACATACCGTGTTACACAAATTGTGACCTTTAAGGTCAAGTCTTGAGTATAAATCATCGCAGCGAAAATCTTCAATAACAACTTGGACCCATGCCATCTGCCTTAACCCTACAGGCATTCTGACTGGGAAGCGTCCTAGCTCGCATGTTCGTCACCAAGAAATCTTCATCATATCCTGTTCTCTCATGCCTGGCCAATAAAATAACCAGTGACAAGCCAATGAGTACTTTCAATGTACTCGCAAGCAACCCAAGTGTGATGACATAATAATTATGCAAGGCTCTACTGCTAAATTGGTAGTTTTTGCGGAAAGCTAGTTTTTCTCGTGCAAGTATGATCAACATAAAACAAGGGCATGCATGCGTCTGCATCAAGTATCATGAAGTTATAGACATCAACATCGAGGAATAGTTATGAACAACTCTTGCTCAAGCTCATTGCGACTTTCTCACAAATCACGTCAACAGATTTACCCAAACCGTGTTGTTTTCCAGAAACTTAAGGACATAGTCTAAGCAGCACCACCCAACTGTCCATGACCGTGGACACGGCTAGTCGAATAGTTTGACACTCTGCAGAGGTTGCACATTTTACCCACAAGAACCGGGGAACTTCCGTGTCATCCACGACCCGCGGTACCTTAAGTACCCGGGGTAAGCACCCGATCACTATCTTTCCCTAGATGACACTAACATAGAGTCCACTCGATTGGTAGTAACCCCCGTGCCCAACATTTCACGTCTTAAAAATTGTGGAGCCTCGCTCCCATATTCATCTCATACCACAAGCACGGGGTACCAAGGGTGTGCCCGGTGCCCTATAAAGACAGTCATAGCCGCCTATCCAAGCATGACCCCGTCCCGAGAGTGACCTCGTGTCACCCCCCGTCACTAGTAATGCGGGCACCATGCTAGTATCAGCCTAGGTAATCAATAATGCCCTTTCCCATATAAGGGTAGAGTGGTTGCACATGTTTGGTTGGCACGGTCGAAAAATCTTAAATCTAATCCGTCTCTGTAAACAACACCTTCATCAAGCCTCGGTACACTACTTCTCCACCAAGTAATGCCCTAGTTCCTCATCATCTCCCAGGGGCATTAGTCGCACCCACTGGGTTATTGCAAGTATGTCAAACCACACTTGTTTCTTTCCATGCATAACCCTGACCCATTTTGTGTAGCCCACAACTATAGCATATATCTTCAACCAACCAACACAACTCTAAACATAATAGAGCTATGTACAATGCAAGTATCAACGGGGCATGCAATGGAGGCAAGCCTAGCAAGGTTGCCACTCAAGATATATCATGCACTCGATGAAACGATGAAAATGCTTTCATGACATAAAAGGGTTCAACATGGTCAAAGGGTTGCTTGCTTGTCTTAACCAATTCCTTGGGGGTCTTCAAATCCTCTGGTCCTTCTCCAAGTACTCCGTCTACTTCGTCAACTAACGCCGGAAACAAATCACAATAAGCAACACAACAAGGCAAAAATAAAAGTGCTCTAAAAATAGGAGTTGGACTTTTCTAGGATACCTTTGGTCATATGAGAAATGACCAAGGTGGTTTCATAGGCATTGGATCAATGGAGAGTTTGGAACATTTCAATATGAAGGAATCAAGGGGTTTAATGGATTTGTGAGAAGTGTACATAAGAATTATTTTGAAAAATGAGCAGAGGCATCCATTTAACAAGGAATGATTTTAGAAGCAGCTAGGAGTTGGTTTCACTTGATTTGGAGTTCAAATGAATTTCCTATGAGTGTGCAAAGTTGACAAATATGAAGAAATGGCTCAATATATTATGTGGTACAGAGAGTATTAGGAAATTTTTTCCAAAACTAAGTTTTGATATTACAAGTATCTAGGAATTTGAATCATGGCATTTGGATCAAAAGTGGGCTGTCTGTGATTTTCTAAAGTTCATCACAGAAATGGAAAAATAGGATTTGCTAAATATTTGTGAAGAAAATATCTGTGGAAAATGTGCAAATAGCACCATGTGATAGATCATGATTTATGGAGTCACTGGAAATTTGAATCATCAAATTCGGAGTCTATTTGAATTACTTATGGATTTTTGAAGTTTACTAGAGAAATAAAAAGAATTGGCCAGATTTTTGCCGGCCAGTTTTAGTCTGTAGCTGGGCCGGCCCGGAGCCACGCCAGCCCAGGCGAACCGGTGCGCGCGTGCACGCACGTTCAAACTTGACGGCTGAGGCCCGACGGTCAGCGACAGAGAGGGGAGGGAGAGAGAGGTGAGGATGACAGGCGGGGCCCGCCTGTCATCTTCAACCTCACGGCCAGGGAAGCGGCAAGCTCACCGGCAGCGATATGGTGCACAACAAGGCGATCCAATGGCACGGGCGTGCTCAGGGTGGTGTCGCGGTTCTGGTGGTACGGGAGTTGGCCGCTGGAGGAGCCTGGTTCGTCGGCTGCGAGGTCGAACGGCGGCGGAGCGTCGGGAGTGTCCTGGTTTGCTCGTTCCGGGCTGCAACAGGAGCGGGAGAAGAAGGGGAATGGGTCAGTAAGGCCCGGTGGTTCCAGATCGAGCAAGAGCTGGGGTGGAGGGAGGCTGTACCATGAGATCACCGGTCGCCCGAGGCGACGGAGCTCCGGTTGATCCCGTGCATAGAGGCTCTTCGAGGGCGAGTGGGTGGTGCTGGTGTGCTCTTGGGGGTGTGGGGATGAGATGGATGCCAGTGGAGAGGCCCGGGGCATGCTTGTATAGCCGGGCGCCGGTCCACTGTGGACTCGTGCGCCGGTGAGGTCATGGGCGAGGCCAGAGGCCGTGCAGGCACACGCGAGCGAGTAGGGGCTGTCCGTGGATGATGTCTACGCCCATGGGAGGGGAGAGGAGGAGCTGGGAAGGGTCCAGAGAGCTCGCGCGTGTGAAGCCGAAGATTGGAGCTCGCGGGCGGTCGGCGCGCGTGCGAGGGCAGCAGCAGGAGGGAGAAGGAGGAGGGGGGCGACAGCGTGTCGTGTCTCGGACATCGAGGCACCCCGACTGGCGCAAGGGGGAGGCCCGAGGTGGCCAGGCGCTGCGGATTGGGGGTGGCTACAGTGCGGGTGTGCACTGTAGCGCACTTTGGAGCACGCCAATTGCATGCCAGGGCATGTCTTTGGCTTGCTGGGTGCGGCCACTCTGTCTGGGGGGTCAGATGAGGAGTAAACAAAGGGGTGGTGGCCTTGGATGCTCTGGAGGGCTTCTGGAAGGAGAGAGTGCTGAGAGAGAAGGGTGAAAGTGGCTGTACAGGGATGTAAAATGGGGTTTTACCCCCCTCAATCATTGAGCTGTGGTGCAGCCATTGCTGCTGGAGGTAGAAGGGGTCTAGTAGATGCTGTGGTAAAAAGCCTAGCTCAAGGAGAACAAGGAAAGAGGTAAAAGTGACAGTTTTGGAAAATTACCAGAAGGTGTTTGATGTGGTTTTGGGCAAGCAAATGATTTCCAATTGACATGAGACTTAACAGAATCAAATGGTATATAGAAATAGGGTATTCCACCAAGTTCGAGCTCATTTGAAGAAACTTGCCAATGTAACTTTGGTGAACCCTAGAAATCAACAGAAATGGCTTTTCCAAGACTTATCCATGCAAATCATCCCTCCTTGATGCACCACTGGGTGTAGTGTCATCAATTGGGGTTGTGATCATGTCCACAAAATTTGAGGCCACACATAAAAAGTTGGTAATGTAGAGTTGTTCAAATTTGGATCTGGTCAGAAAGGGTTTTGGGGCACTTAGATCAAGTTATGCTTCACCAATACTTATTCCATTTGTTCTAGATGCTTAATTAGACCATTTTAGCATGCGCACCAAGTTTGAGAGCATTTGGACAAGTTTGGCAATGTAAAGTTGCTCAAACTTTAAATTCGACATAAATGGTTTTGAGGGGATTTGATGATGTTTTCTTGATCTTCAAGGCATGAGGCTTTGTAAGATCATCAAATATGTCAATTTGACATGATAGAATTTCCCTAGAATTTTTAGAGAATATTTCCTTTGTAAATATTTCAAAAGCTTGAAATATCCAGCTAGGGTTTTGGAAGGATTTGCCCAATATTTTGAACATGACCATGTGTTGAAACTCTTATATATGGACAATATATGTCCTAGGAGTCTCCCTGAATTTTGGCAAATAATTGTGAAATAGTTAAATAATTTTTACCTATTAAAGAACATTTTTGGCCTAAAGAAAAAGCCTTTAAATAAAATAAGAAAATAACTTTTAAAATTATACTTTTGTGGTTTATGGGAGTCCTATACCTAATAGGATTCAAATATACTTTTTGAAAGATTTTTCACACCCTCAATTAAGTACTTGCAGTGCAAACCTCAATTCAGGGGTTTTTGGAAAACTAATTTTAGAAAATACTATTTGGCCAATTTATTTTTATAAGAAAAATACTATACTGTTCTCTACACATGGCATGATTATTGGGAAAAGGTTTTGGATCAAGGAGATGATGTATAAGAGTTGAATGATTTATTTTATTTTTAGAGCACTAGCAAACAGCAAACAGAAAACCAATCAAGCAAGGTCAAAAACACTCAAAAGTTTTTGTCAAACCACATTTTAGCATGATTATTAGCTTAAGTGTTGTGGCATGAAAATCAGGATGTGACAACACTCTTCCAAAATAGTGGGATCAACATTAACCAAAGTCATGACCTCTCCAAACCCACTTTTATCAAAAATTTCATAAGATTGAATATTCTCCAAATATGTGGGATCTAAAGTTGAAACTCTTCCAAACCCACTTTCAATATTATTGCAAACATTATTATCAATCTCATATTCATCATGGGGCTTAAATAAATTTTCATGATCATAAGAAGAATTACCCCAATCATGATCATTGCAACAAGTAGTGGACATAGCAATACTAGCATCCCCAAGCTTAGCGTTTTGCATATCATTAGCATAATTGACATTAATAGAATTTACAATAGTATCATTGCAATCATGTTTTTCATTCAAGGAGTTATCATGAATCACTTTTTCTTTTAACAATTCCTCACAATTTCCGGATTCATAAATTTCAAGCAAAGCCCTATAAAGATAATCTAGTGCACACAACTCACTAGCAATTGGTTCAACATAATTGGATCCCTTAAAGAGATTAGCAAGTGGATAAGGATTCATACTTTAGCAAGCGAAGATGCAAGCTAATTGAGGGCACATAGCAACACAAGCAAACAAGAGGCACGCGAACCGTAAACACATGGCAAAAGAAGGGCAAATAAAACGGCAAGGGTGAAGTGGGGGAGAGGAAAACGAGAGGTAAAAAATGTAATGCGAAGGATAAGGGTTTGTGATAGGTACTTGGTATATGACTTTTGCGTAAGCCTCCCCGGCAACGGCGCCAGAAATTATTCTTGCTACTTCTCGAGCTTGCGTTGTATTCCCTCAAAGAGGAAAGGGTGATGCAGCACAGTAGCGTAAGTATTTCCCTTAGTTTTTGAGAACCAAGGTATCAATCCAGTAGGAGACCACGCGCGAGTCCCTCACACCTGCACAAACAAATAAGAACTTCACAGCAAACGCGATAAGGGGTTGTCAACCCCTTTACGGTCACTTACGAAAGTGAGATCTGATAGAGATGATAGTTTGATATTTTTTGCATTTTTGGTTATAAGAACAGAAAGTAAAAGCGGAAAAGTAAAGTAGATTGTAGATTGATATGTTGAGAATAGACCCGGGGGCCATAGTGTTCTCTAGTGGCTTCTCTCATGATAGCGATATTCTATGGCGGGTAAACAAATTACTGTCGAGCAATTGATAGAAGAGCGAATAATTAAGAGACTATCCAGGCATGATCATTATATATAGGCATAACGTCCGAGACAAGTAGACCGAAATGAGTCTGCATCTACTACTATTACTCCACACATCGACCGCTATCCACCATGCATCTAGTGTATTGAGTTCATAAGAACAGAGTAACGCCTTAAGCAAGATGACATGATATAGAGGGATAAACTCAAACTTACTGATATAAACCCCATCTTTTTATCCTCGATGGCAACAATACAATACGTGCCTTGCTGCCCCTACTGTCACTGGGAAAGGACACCGCAAGATTGAACCCAAAGCCAAGCACTTCTCCCATTGCAAGAATTATAGATCTAGTAGGCCAAACCAAACCAATAATTCGAATAGACTTGCAAGGATATTATAATCATACATAAAGAGTTCAGAGAAGAACCAAATATTTCTCATAGATAATCTTGATCATAAACCCACAATTCATCGGATCTCGAAAAACACACCGCAAAAAGAGATTACATCGAATAGATCTCCTCGAAGACCGAGGAGAACTTCGTATTGAGATCTAAACAGAGAGAAGAAGCCATCTAGATACTAGCTACTAGCTATGGACCCGAAGGTCTATGGTATACTACTCACAACTCATGGTGAGGCGATGATGATGATGTAGAAGCACTGAGTGGTAGATCCCCCCTCCGACGGAGCTCCGAAACAGGCCCCAAGATGGGATCTCATGGGAATAGAAGGTTACGACGGTGGAACTAGGGTTTTCTCTATTGTTTTGATAGTTTCCGGGTTCGTAGGTATATATATGAGGAAGGAGGGCACCGGGGGCCAAATGTGGAGCCCACAAGGCAGGGGGGCCCGCCCTATAGGAGGGGCGCGCCCCCATCCTCGTGGGCACCACGTATGCCCTACTGCATGGTTCTCAAGTCTCCCGTGCGTGATTTTCTCCAAAAATATATCTCCCGAAGGTTTCATTCCGTTTGGACTTCGTTTGATATCCCTTTTCTGTAAAACCCCGAAACAGGCAAAAAACAGCAATCTAGACTGGGCCTTTGGGTTAGTAGGTTAGTCCCAAAAATAATACTCCCTCCGTCCTAAAATTCTTGTCTTAGATTTTTCTAGATACGGATGTATCTAACACTAAAGTGTAACTAGATACATCCGTATTTGGACAAATGTAAGACAAGAATTTTGGGACGGAGGGAGTATAAAAGTGTATGACAAAGCCTATTAAACATCGAAAACGTCATAAATAATAGCATGGAACAATAAAAACTTATAGATACGTTGGAGACGTATCAGGTTTTTTTATAAGAGAAGAAATATAAGTATGGAGATACAAACGTATTATCGATACTTGTTTCCGTAAACTAGCATCTACAGTCTATTCAACGCCTCAACATGTGAGGCCTTAGCACGATGACTTCTCGACTCTGTAAAACAAATGTTTTCCCGTCGCCGATACGGAGGGGCTGATGGCAGCGCGCTTTTTGGCTTGCTCTAGTCCTAGTAGTCATACTTGGTGGTCTAAGCACGTGTAAATTTATTCTTTTTCACATCTTGTGTTCGCCGTACTGCCACGACTGTTGATGAATATACGGTAAGTTATTCACGGGGAAGCCCTTGTTGAGCTTGTTTGCGAGAGAGATAAAGACAGTGTGCGTGTGTGATATGTCTAGAGACTGAGGCAATGCTAACAGATTCTTTGTGTCTATGTGTGTGGAGGATAGAGAGAGACATGTACATGGGGCTTTGTGTTGTGTAACGTGGAGACACATATACATAATTAGAGAGTGAGTTTGCGAGATACACATGCGGAGATGGGGAGAGATGAGGATCCAGTTTAACGGGTGTTTGGGCATGTCTGTGTGTGTTTGTGCGCGTGTTTGTGTGTGAGAGGGAGTGTGTGTATGTGGAGTAGAGAGACCAGTAATGATGTAAACCTATTATAAGGGAAGGGGGAATGGTGTGACATGTGTAGTAGCGGGATAGCATGGGTGCGGGCGGGGGGAGCAGGCTATTTGGAAGAGACATCGATTGTGTGTGGGAGAGGGTGTGAGAGCGAGAGAGAGA
>LR738715.1:295241182-295313403 GCA_902687465.1 Secale cereale | reverse complement strand
AGAGAGAGAGAGAGAGAGAGAGAGAGAGAGAGAGAGGGTGTTTGTGTCCATAAATGGCGTATAGATAGGGAGACAATGTTGATGTTGTTTGAAATTGGCCTATGTATGGAGACCCAAGGGAAGCGAGTCATCGTGTGTGTGATAGGGACTTCATGAGAGATCTAGAATAGATGGTGTAGAGAACAATGTGCGAGATCGAGAATGATGATACATTAGGGAGCTATGGAAAGAGTCACGACATATATGTACACAGGGAGGAGCTGGGGCGGGTCCGCATGTGGGAGAGATAGAAAGAGGAGAGTGGTGCACAAGGAGACAAAGTGTGCTTGTTTTGAAGTGGGGGTTGTGTGTGAGGTGAGTGTGTGAGAACCACATAACTAGGGAGATAGACATTTGGGGGCGACGTTTTGTGTGTATGGGAAAGATACACTCTACATAGTGCGTGTTCTTGGGAAAGAGAGATGTCGGGTGACCTAGCTAGAGAGTGGGGGAAGAGATGTGTGCATGCCCAGGAGACAAAGTGATAGAGACCTATATTGGGGTCCGGACTTTAGAAGAGAGAGGGGTGTTAATGTGCTTGTGTGTTGGTGTTTGGGGGAGAGAACCACTTCTCTCTCTGTGTGTGTGGGGGGGGGCGACGAGGGGGCGGTGGATTCAGATAAAGAGTGAGGTGTCTATAGTTGAGGGACTTTAGCGTAATTGAGATATACATGGTCAATAGTGTGTGCACTCAAGGTTGATCAATTTGTTTCACAGTTTGGACTATGAGATAACGATACTTTTGAACATGCGTGATATACTTTGATGTACCAGAATTACAAACCAAAGATTGGAATTTTGGAATTCGACTCCATCATTAGTTTTTGTAATTCATTTAAACGGAGGTACATTTTTAAGCCGGGATTTCGTGATTTCAAATTCATATATCAAACCTAGAGATATACACATACGTGCATGTTCAAACTTTATAATCATCCACTTTATTCATACACATACTCATTTTTGCTTTTGTCATCATATTTAGGATAAACACATTAGGAATTTCATTTGAATTGGACCATATGATGGTATTTTCTTGTAGTAGCTCAATGATCCATATTTGAATTGAATGCACAATCTAAGTTTCGAGTTGGAGACATTGATTTTCAAAACTTGCACTTTTTTTGTGTGCAAAAGAAACAAATTCTCGGCCATGATATCATAGTCGGGCGTACAAGAGCAGAATATAATTTCAGGCACCAAAAGCTTTCAAACTTCATGCTCACATCAAAATATCTCGCGTCCGAAAGTTTAGCCCTGCGATATTCCTGTTTTACCCCTGCCACATGAGCGGAAAAGGGTTGCTTTGGTAACTCCATTGTTTTCCCCTCTTTGCCCCCAACATTCTTCCCAGAGCCCCTCCCCTTCCCCTCCCAGACCCCTCAACCATGGCAAGCTGCCGAATCTAGTCCTCCGCCGCAGCGGTGGACCTCACACCCCGACGGATCTACCTTCCGCACCTTGGAACCCCCAACTGCCAACTCACCACTTCACCGGAGCCGCTTCAACGACTGGCTTGTACACCGCTCCAGATCTCCTTGACCGCCATCATACTCCACCGCACCGAATCTGCTTAACCAGCGCCCTCGTCCACCACAGTGTAGGCCCTTCACTGACTCCCTCGTCCGTCCCATCGCTGGCCCTTCATACAAGCCCTTATCCGCCGTAACAGATCTGCCTCACCGAAAGCACTATACAATGTGCCCACCAAAGCCTTCGTCCACTGCACCGGACCCACTCCACGGACGCCGTATTCAACTCCACCAGCCCTGCTTTACCGACGCCGTAGCCTCATCAGGTTATTTCGATTTGTACTCCTTCGGTTTTTCTCTTTATCGTGCAATTGTTCACTTACCACAGATGAGCTTTCTTGTATGTCGACAGGTACCGCAACCGTAGCACCGGAGTCGCTTCAGCAATGGCGACAGCCGGCCCAAATTCAACTGCAACACGAGCACCATCGACGATCCTCAGCTATCAAGTATGCCAACGATACCCGTACGCTGCCGAGAATCAGGTACTGTCGGGGAAACTGATCGCCCACGAATACCTATGGGACCGGAGCCCCTTCTACGTTGCGGTAAGGGAGCGGAGGGAGCATGAAGAGCAGATCGAGGAGAACACGCGGGCAGTTTACCCAGGTTCGGGCCGCGCGGACACGTAAAACCCTACTCCTGCCTTTGGCTGTATTGAGTTCTTGAGCTCGGGAGCTTGAGGATCTACATTACCAGCTACACCGACCGTGGGAGTGATCGAGTGTCTGGGACCGAACCCCCTCTACGTTGTGCATGGGCCTCCTTTTATAGCTCAAAGGGGTCAACGACAGGCGCCAACGTAGAGGAGGGTAAAAGTGTAAAATTGATGGTAGATGGAACAGTGCATGAACAGTGTATGTACAGTGCGCGCACAGTGATCTATACCTAACCCAGACGGTGGGGGACAAAGGCATTGAATGCCCGTCGCCGTCACCCCAAAAGCGCCCGCCCGGGCGTCTCCGTCCGCCACGACGACGGCCTTGTCACCGCGGCTCGCCACCGTGTACCCCAGGCTGCACAGCCATCTGCCACGTGCCCCTGGAAGGGCCCCAGGGCGATGCTTGGCCAGATGAGCTGGAGCGCAGGCACACAGTGTAAGCCACCCCCAGCAAGCACCTTGCCGGGGCTGTTATCTTGCCGGGCCCGGAAGCTTGTCGCTCTCCGGGTCCTGCCGGGGCGCACGATGCGCCACGATATATCTGCTGAAGTGTTATTCTTCGGCCTTCCTGTCAAGCTCCTCTCGCCAGGGTCTTGTGCTGAAATGATATCCTTGAGCCTGGTGCGATCTTCCCGGCAAGCTCCTCTTGCCGGGGCCTTGTTCTTCTGACTTGTATACTTTGTCCTTGAATGGCTTCAAAGGGGTTCAGAGTGGGCTTTGGCGGGCGCGTGGTGAGCCAGACCACGGGAGGCTGCTACTGCCCGTGCACAAGTCGGGATACTAAGGTACCCCTACTCTAGTACACCGACAGGAGCCCCCGGGCCTGGGCCACACACGATGCCGAGCGCTGTTGGGCCAGGCCCTAAACAGTGCACGGGCACACGCGGCCCACGGCGCGCCGTTTCCCACTCCGCCTCAGCCGCATCTCTCCCTAACGGCACGCGTCGATTGCGGCGTCGTGGGAGAGATCGTGGCCTGATTCTTTAATGGAAAAATGCGGAACGCCCCCCACTTCCCCCTTAAAAGCAGAGGAAGCAGGGGCAGTTTCCCCCCATTGCCTTCATTGCGTCTTGAATCTCCAGAAACCCCCGCCGCTCTCTGCCTCCGCAAAGATCGACAGAGAGCCGAGCTCCACCCTCTCCTCCGCCGTCTCCAACATCCGCAGCGCCGTCGACCTCCCCCGCCGTCCCCGCCATGGCCCCGAAGAGCGACAAGGCGAAGAGCGACCAGGGAAGAAGGAGAAGTACGACAAGGCAGCGAAGCTGGCATCTATGCGGAGAAGGATGGTGGTCTTCCCGCCGAGGCTTGGTGCGAGGGAGCTACGGGACAAGTATTACTTGTTCTGGGCGAGGGAGACGAAGGCTCATCCTCGCACCAGAGTCCTCCCCGCCGTAGCCGTCGACATGTTCCAGGGAGGTTACTACTACTTCGCTTCATTCTTCCATTGCGGTCTCTGTCCTCCGTATTCGGAATTTTTCTGCGATGTGATGAACACATATGGACTCCACCTCTTAGATTTTACCCCGAATGCCATCCTCACTTTGGCCGTTTTCGCACATCTGTGCGAAAACTATGTTGGGGTCCACCCAAACGTAGCTCTCTTCCGCCACTTCTTCACGCCTAGAGTAGAATCTGGATCCCCACTCTCCGGCGGTATCTCCTGGATCTTCAGGCTCGGCAAGAAAGAGGCGTACTTGATTGGAGAGCTACGCGGCAAGTGGGAAGAGTGGAGAGCTGATTGGTGCTGGGTTCTGGAAGATGCACCCGAGCAGTTTACCTCGCCGCGCTAGACTGCAATAGTGCGCGGCAAGGATTGGAGCGACTTGGCCCCAGAGGATGACAAGCTGCAGATTGCCCTTACTAGGATCCTTCGCCTCCGGGCTGCCAACCTGACTGTGGGTGAAGTTGGGGCTGATTTCCTCCGCCGCCGTATTGCCCCTCTGCAGGAAAGGAAGAGACCCGCTTGGGAGTTCGGCAACGCGGCAGACCGCATGAGGCTGCGCCCCGGGCTGAACTTTAACTTCACCGTATTGGAACTGAAGGGGATGGTCCGGGAGCTGTTCAAACATGACCCCAGGCACAAGGAGTGGTTCACCCCGTCCCGGGGAGTAGTTCCGTTGTGCAACAATACTGCCCTTAGTGCCATCCGCGCGGTGATGCCTGAGTGCGACTCCCACGGGGTTGTCCCCACCTGGCTGGTGCCTTCAGCGGAGACCGCGCAGGCCTTCTTCGACAACCTGGTTGAAAAATCGTGCAACGCCGAGGAGAACAAGGGGCTCACCCGGGAGACCACCGAGCGAGATGTGGCGTACATAGCCAACAGGATGGAGGAGGCCGCCGCGGCCGCGGCCGCAGGTGAATTTGGGTACACTGTGGATGAAGCAGAGGCAGCGGACGCAGTGAGCCAGGCCGAGGAGGAAGAAATCCTCAAGCTGCTGAAGATTGCGCCCGAGGAGTTTGCCGGGGAGCCTGCCGGGACGAGCGAGGCTGCCGGGCAAGGCCCCGAGTCCAGTGAGCCCGCCAAGGAGGACGCCGAATCGGGCGATTCTGACGAAGACTCGGGCGGGTCACTGAACCTGGACGACGACGCCTCCTCATCCTCAGAGAATTCTCCGTCACCACCAAGTCCTCCCCCACAACAGAAGAAGCGCCTCCGCAAGGCCACTGAGACGGTGAGGCCACAGGCGCCCCGACAGCAGCCGAAGCGCCGGGCGACGCGCGCCATCACGACAAGCAAGGTCGTCAAGGAGGCGCCCCATGCCCGAGCGACAAGCGGAGGGGGATCTTCCCGGAGTGGCTCTGGGGTTCCTTCCGCCCCTCGGTCTTCAGCGACGATCGGCGCGGGGTCTTCACAACCCACAGCTCCGGAGCCCGCCAAGCGCCCGAGGGAGCCTTCTCCTCCAGCTCCTCGCGCTGGAGCACGTGAGGCGCAGTTTGACTTCTCCGCCCTCAGCTCCGATGAAGAGGAGGAAGAGTAAGTACTTGCAATTTTAATTTCCTTTTATTTTTGTTGCTTTTGTCTTGATTTCTTTTCGCCTAACTTTGATCTTGTTTGGCTTCCAGGACCTTGACCCAGAGGATGGCAAAGAGGGCCAAGATCCCTGTGGTTGACCTCGAGGACGACGAGCCTGCCGCGGCGACGGGGGATGCGCCAGTGACAAACTTGCCGGACCAGCCTGCTGCTCCGGAGAGCAGCCCCCAGCGCAGCCCCCAGCGTAAGTCCCTTGTTCACTTTTCTGTTTGTCGGGCGCACTTGAGGTAGTTATCCTTATTAATGTTTTGTTGTCTTGTGCAGGAGTGGAACCGCAGCCGCAGGAGCACCAAGAGGTCGCCCCCGACGAACCGCTTGTTCCACCTTCCCCGCCAAGGATGAGCTCCCCGGCAAGGGACAGTGCTCCGCCAAGGATGGGTACTCCGCCAAGGGCGAGTACCCCGCCAAGGGCGAGCAGCCCGACAAGGGCGAACACCCCGCCAAGGGAAGGCGCCAGCGGCCCTCCGCCGGCGGGGGCTTCTTCTACGCCGCCAAGGGAGAACTCCCCGGCAAGGGACCCCGTCATTGAAGAGGCCCGCGAAGGTAAACCCTTGTAATCTTCTTTTCTTGAATTCGTCTTTTTTGGATATTTGCTTGACGATCTTTTCTTTTCTTTTTCTTCTGTCAGATCCGCCCGCCCCGGAGCCGATGGAGACGGAGACCATCTCCGAGGAGGACGTGCGTGGCGATGCTGGCGACGCCACCAACGAAGGAATGGCTGGTGCTGACGAGCCAGCCGCCGAGGAGACCGCCCCGACTGCTGACGCCACAGCTGGGGAAGGGGCCGGCGACCCCACTGCTGGCCCGGAGGCTGCAGGAGCGTCGAACGCTGCACCGGCCGCCAAACCCTCCGCCCCTGCGGCTGGGTCGGGTGTCTATCTGGAGGCTGCCAACGGGGTCTTTATCCAAGTCCCGTGGGCGTCCTCATCAAGGGCACCCGCGGAGGGGGAGACCTTCGACGGAGAAGTTCTCGCCTCCGCCGGGCTGAAGGTTGTCGACGCGCCCGGCAGCAGCAACGAGCCCGAAGAGGAGCAACTCCTACGCCGGCTCCTGGCCTTGTACCGGGCCAGGCAGGCTAAGTTGGACTCCCGGGAGGCTCTGGCAGCCAAGGCTGGTGCCGATCTGGAGAAGCGTGCCGCGGAGCTCCGTGCCGCCAACCAGGCGGCCCTCCGGAACTTGGCGGAGGAGCGTGAAGAGCTTGCCGGAGCACACCAGGCGTTCCTCCTCGAGAAGGCCGAAGTGGAGGGGCAGCAGCGTCTGGCCGCCGAGGAGCTGTCTCGGCGGGAGGGAGAGCTCAACCAGCGGAAGGTCGAACTCGACAGCCACGAGGACGACCTCACCGCTCGTGAGCAGGCCATCGGCGGGGCTCTGCAGGAGGCAAGGGGTGCCGCCGCTGCCGTAGAGACCGCCAAGAGGGATCTGGAGGCCAGGGTGGCGCAGATGGAGTCGAACTTGAAGGCAAATGAGGACAGGGTCGCTGCGCTCAATGTGGCGCGGGAGAAGGACGCCCACACCAACTCGGAGCTGCAAGTCCGCCTCTCCGAGAAGGGCAAAGAGCTCACCGATGCCAGGGACTCCATCGCTGACTTAGAGCTGAAGGTTTCCACCCTCACTGATTCGCTTGACGCCGCCCGAGACCGCGAGACGAAGCTGAAGGAAGACCTCCGGTCTGAGAGGGCCTTGCTAGAGAGCGCTGTCGTCTCACAAAAAAACTTCCAGCGGACGGTGGAGCAATGGACCGAGGAGCTCGTCGCCTCCGCCGCCAACATCGACAGGGAGATGGTGGCGTTGAGGGCGGAGCACCTCGTGTACTCCCCCGACGAGAGCCTCCCCCACAGCGCCAAGCTGAGCCTGTTCTTCAGGGGAGTGGCGCCGGCTCTCGCGCGGCTACGGGAGAAGATCCCCGCGCAGCTGGCTGACGAGGCGCGCCGGCTTTGCATGGGTACTATGGAGTGGGTGTTGTCGAAGATCGTCTACCGCAACCCCGGGATCAACCTCAACAACGTCCTCCGGACCCTGCCGCCTGAAGCTGATCAAGAGGCGTTGAAGGCACAAGTTGCCCACATCGTAGCCAAGGCGGGCAGGATCCAAAGGGTCGACGGAGACCATAGAGACTAGGCTCCCTTCTTTCCGCTTCCCTTGCCGCTGTCGATTAAGTCATAGGTAGTAGTTGGTTAGAATCAGTGGCAAGTTATCTTGTAATATAACTTTATTTTCGATAATCAATGCAGTGTTATCCCCCTTGTTTAGTTCCTTCACTTTGTATGCTTCCCACCCTACGCTTTTAGGGAACTTGCCGGCAAAGGGACCCTTGCCGCGAGCATTGAGTGCGGGACTCTTAGCAGCCTGCTAGCAATGCCCTTGCCGGCAAGAAACCTTGCCGCAGCTAGTCGCAGCACACTTAGCTTGTTGAGCGAACTCGAAAACCAAGTAAGGGCGCGACACTTGTCGCAGCTCACTTAAGCCGTTGAGCGTGCTCGAAACAAAGCAAGGGTGCGGCTAGCCACGGGTAGGTTCCTCCGCGCACAGGTTTTCCATACAAAGTGTGATTGTTCAAGGAAGACAACTAAGAAAATTTAAAAATTTGAATTGCTCAAACTCTGGTAACTTAGCTTTCGTGGATTGTCTGTTTCCCGGCAAGGCTTCCCTTTCTTGAACAGCACTTGGTCCATACCTCTATCTCCTTCCCCCCCGGCAAACTTGTACGCGAGGAACACTTCTTCTGTTTTAAGAGAGAAAGGAAAAGAGGAGGAAACACTAGTATAGGGGCTTGCGGCTTGTTACTGCTTACCGGGGATGTGTGCTGCACAAGGTGTCAGATGATGCATGCAAGTAAAAAAGAAGAGCATGAAATGACAAACAGTGTGAAGCACAAAAGTTTTACTGATGCACGGGGTCTGCGCCCGGCTTTGTACAAAGGTTTACATGCAACAGCGGCAAGACTTGTACAAACGGTGGTTGCCGGAGCGGATCACGGCAACCGCGCCTTATGGGTGAAACTTACGAAGATGCTCTATGTTCCAGGAGTTGCTCACCGGTAAGCCTTCTTCGGTCTCAAGGCGGACAGTGCCGGGCCTTGTGACTTGTCTCACCCGATAAGGGCCTTCCCACTTCGGCGTCAACTTGTTGGAGCCCTTGGCGGACTGAACGCGCCGAAGAACAAGGTCGCCTTCCTCGAGACTCCTGGCCTTGACCTTGCGGCTATGATAGTGACGCAAGGCTTGCTGGTATCGAGCAGCTCGTACAGCAGCCTGGAGACGGTCCTCCTCGAGGAGCAATGCATCATCTTGCCGCAGTTGCTCTTGCTCGAGCTCGTCGTAAGCGAGTACTCGAGGAGACCCGTATACGAGTTCCGTGGGGAGAACTGCCTCTGCTCCATAGACAAGAGCAAAGGGTGTCTGTCCGGTGGCTCGATTTGGTGTCGTCCTGATTGACCAAAGAGCCGCCGGCAACTCCTCTATCCAGTTTCTTCCGCACTTGTGCAGCCTGTCGAAGGTTCTTATCTTGAGTCCGCGTAGCACTTCAGCGTTTGCCCTCTCCGCTTGACCATTGCTCCTTGGGTGAGCAACAGAAGCGAAGCAGACCTTGGCGCCAAGGTCTTGGACGTATTGCATGAAGGTGCGACTTGTGAACTGTGTGCCGTTATCGGTGATGATCCTGTTAGGGATTCCGAAACGGCAAACGATCGACCTGAAGAACCTGACAGCTGACTGTGCGGTCACCTTTCTCACTGGTTCCACTTCTGGCCACTTTGTGAACTTGTCGATGGCAACGTACAAGTACTCAAAGCCCCCGACTGCGCGGGGAAAGGGGCCGAGGATGTCGAGCCCCCAGATCGAGAAGGGCCAGGACAAAGGTATTGTCTGGAGAGCTTGAGCTGGCTGATGTATTTGCTTGGCATGGAACTGGCACGCTTCACACTTGGTTACTTGTGCAGTTGCATCTTGGAGGGCTTCTGGCCAAAAGAAACCTTGCCGGAACGCCTTCCCGACAAGTGCTCTTGCGCCAATGTGGTGACCACATATGCCTCCGTGTATTTCTGCCAACAGCTTCTATCCATCTTCCCGAGAAATGCACTTCAATCTGACACCATTGAGTCTTCTTCTGTATAGCTCGTTGCCGACGAACTGATACATACTTGACTGCCTGGTAATCCTCTCTATCTCTTCTGGTTCTTCGGGAAGTTCTCCAGTTTGAAGAAAGCGGACGATTTTGTGATAGCCTGGCATATTAGGGATGATAGACTACTCATATCAATAAGGAATTCCTTCTTTTCCGGGAGCCCATTCAGACAGAACTCCAAAGTTAAGCGTGCTCAGCTTCGAGTAGTTTCAGGATGGGTGACCGACCGGGAAGTTGCTCCCGGGTGTGCACGAGTGAGGACAAAGTGCGCAGAAAAGACTAGTATTGATATGTGGGGCCAGTCTAGATCCCGCCAGGAGTAACGACCATCGGCGGGTGTGTCCGGGGCGTTACAAGTTGGTATCAGAGCCGACCCTCGCGGTTACACGGATGTTTGCGGACAGTTTGCAGTCATGTTGTGCATGACGTTTGTGACCCGTCGTGGCACACGGCATGGCACATGTGCTGTCCTGGAAGCACAGACGGTTGTGCCAAGAGGGAACGTTCCTGTGGCCCAACGAGGACGTCGGTTCCTCTGAGTGGGGGTGTATGTGATAGCCTGGCATATTAGGGATGATAGACTACTCATATCAATAAGGAATTCCTTCTTTTCCGGGAGCCCATTCAGACAGAACTCCAAAGTTAAGCGTGCTCAGCTTCGAGTAGTTTCAGGATGGGTGACCGACCGGGAAGTTGCTCCCGGGTGTGCACGAGTGAGGACAAAGTGCGCAGAAAAGACTAGTATTGATATGTGGGGCCAGTCTAGATCCCGCCAGGAGTAACGACCATCGGCGGGTGTGTCCGGGGCGTTACAGATTTGATGTGCCCATGCTGGAGCCTGAGGCTCAACAACAAGGACAAAAGGCATCAGTGCTGCTGCTGGGACGTCAGCTTCTACGGCAAGAACCTACAGCTCTGCCAGAGCTGAACGTCCCCCGGCAAGCCTGCCGGGGCAAGACTTGTCGGGAATGCCTGCTTCAATTGTATAGACCCTTGGGTCTGCAGGAGCAGACTGTTCCTCAGCAACTTGGTCGTTGATCTTGGGGACCTTGGCGGCGGTTTCGGGAAGGTCCGCCGGCAAGTAGTCACCGGAGACCAACTTCCTCTTCTTGCTTTGCCCGACTGATGGTGTAACGGATGGTTGAGTTAGCTTGAGCATGAAGGTCCCTGGTTCCACAGGTAACTTCATCGCAGCACACTTTGAGAGGTCATTTGCGATATAATTTTGAGCTCTTGGAACGTGCTCCATTTGTAGGCCTTCAAAGTGTTCTTCAAGCTTCCTCACTTCATCGACATAAGCTTCCATCAAAGGACTCTGGTAACTCTTGTTTACTTGTCGGACCACCAATTGTGAATCTCCCCGCACAATCAGCTTCTTGATCCCAAGTTTGGCCACAATTCTGAGGCCGGCAAGCAAACCTTCATACTCAGCAGTATTGTTTGTCGCTTGCTCCTTGGGAAAGTGCATTTGAACAACGTACTTGAGGTGCTCTCCGGTGGGCGCTATGAGTAACACGCCGGCGCCGGCGCCTTGCAGTGAGAAGGCACCATCGAAGTACATTATCCATTCTTTGCTTGCTTCTTGTATGTGCTTGTCAGGGAAGCCCCCTGCTTGTCGCTGGATGTGCTTGCCGGGGCTGTGGACTCCTCCTCTGCCTCCCTTTCCGCTACCAACGCAGCACTAACCACATGATTGGTTGCTGCTAAGTATAGCAACATCTTCTCTTGTGGCCTAGGTGCGACAAGTATTGGAGTAGAGGACAGGTACCCTTTCAAGTCACGCAGCGCTGCCTCCGCTTCCGGAGTCCATTTCATAGGACCTGCCTTTTTCAAGATTTTGAAGAAAGGCAGGGCGCGTTCTGCAGACTTTGAAATGAACCTGCTGAGGGCAGCCACACAACCCGCGAGCCTCCGTACATCCTTGACGCGCTTCGGGACTTCGATCTGCTCGATGGCCTTGATCTTGTCGGGATTGGCTTCAATCCCCCTCTGGGACACAAAGAACCAGAGAAGCTTGCCGGAGGGGACTCCGAAGACGCACTTCTCAGGGTTCAACTTGAGCTGTATCTTGCGCAGATTCTGAAAGGTTTCTTCTAGATCTTGAACCAGGGTATCCTTGCTCTTGCTCTTGACCACTATATCATCCATGTAGGCTTCTACATTCCTGTGTATCTGTGGCTCAAAAGCAGTGTGGACCACCCTTGCAAATGTTGAGCCCGCATTCTTCAATCCAAAGGGCATGCGTACAAAGCAATATGTGCCACATGGAGTAATAAATGCGGTCTTCTCTTCATCTTCCTCAGCCATGAATATCTGGTGGTATCCGGAGTATGCATCAAGAAATGAAAGCAACTCACACCCGGCCGTGAAGTCAACGATCTGGTCAATGCGCGGCAAGGGAAATGGGTCCTTGGGACAAGCTTTATTCACATCTGTGAAGTCTATACATAGTCTCCATTTCCCGTTAGCCTTACGCACGACAACTGGATTAGCCAACCACGTGGGATGTAGTACACCTCTAACAAGGCCTGCTGCTTCCAACTTCTTGATTTCTTCGACTATGAATTCTTGGCGCTCCACTGCTTGCTTCCTGACTTTCTGTTTGACGGGCCGCGCGTGTGGACAAACAGCAAGCTTGTGCTCAATTAACTTCCTGGGAACGCCGGGGATGTCAGATGGTTGCCATGCAAACACATCGACATTTGCCCGCAGGAAGGCAACGAGCGCGCTTTCCTATTTGGGGTCGAGCGTAGCACTGATGGTGAAAGTACCACCAGTGCCGTCCTCCTTGGCGGACACCTTCTTGGTTGCCGGTGGAGCTGCCATTCCTTGCTTGCACTTGCCGGTGGAGCTCGATGGTGCGTCCTCGACGGCAGCGCAGCACTCCGAAGAGGTGCGTTTGCCGGAGTGGGCCCCAAAGCTCTTGCCGGACTTGGTCTTGGTCTTCCCCCCGGGAGCTTCAGCGGCAAGTGTGTTGCTGACTGCCATGGCTGCTGCGTCCCGGTAAATCTTGTCGGCGCAAATAAGCGTGTCCTTCTTGTCGCCGGGGACAGAGATGACGCTTATTGGCCCCGGCATCTTGAGCATGTTATAAGCATAGTGGGAGGCCGCCATGAACTTGGCGAGCGCAGGACGGCCAAGTATCCCATTGTATGGCAATGGGATATCGGCGACGTCGAAGGTGATCCCCTCCGTCCTGAAGTTAAGCTCTCCGCCAAAGGTCACCGGTAGCGTGATCTTCCCCTTCGGCTTGCTCCTTCCCGGGTTGATCCCTTGGAACGTCCCGGTTTCCTCGAGCTCGCTGTCGGGGATTTGCAGCTTCTTGATCACAGCAGAGGAGATCAAGTTGAGGCCGGCCCCGCCGTCAACCAACATCTTGGTGACCTTGAGGTTGCGGATAGTTGGTGAAACCAACATCGGCAAACACCCGACCGCAGTTGTACGGTCAGGGTGGTCCTCAAGGTCGAAGACGATGGGCGTGCCGGACCATTTCAGCAGCCTGCGCGACTCGACGGGTGGCTCAGCTGCATTCACTTCCCGTACCCACTGCTTGAGTTGGCGGTGGGAAGTGTGCAGAGAGGCACCTCCGTCGACACACAGAACTTCTGTGGCCTTCTGGAACTCCTGCTCGCTGTTGTCTCCTTCATCCATGTCCTCATCATCGTCTTCGTCTTCATCCTTGTCGCGGCCCCGGGGAGGTCTGTCTCCTTCCCGCTGCTTGGCCTTGCCGCGGCGTCCTCCTAGGCCGTTGAACGGCCGCTTCTTGCTGGGCTCTCCTCCGCCTCCTTGGGCCTTCTCCTTGTCGCGACGCTCGTATTCAGCCTTCTGCTGCTCTACGAGGTACTCTACTCTTTTGCAGTTCTGGAGATCGAGGCCCTTGGTGCGGTGGATCTTGCAGTACTGCTTGTCGGAGCCATCCTGCTTGTCGGCTGCCGCTACAGGGGCGGACTCCTTGCCGGAGCCACCAACCTGTGTCTTCTTGGCGGGAGCCTCCTTGCCGGACTGCTCGACAACCAGTACCTCCTTGTTCTTCTTCTTTCTATTGTTCCGCCGCCGGTTTTTCCTCGCCGAGGCGGCATCATCGCTATCCGTTCCTCCTGCTCCAGTATCCTCTCCGGGGAGTCTCCTCCCCTCTTCAGCGCGGGCACACTTGTCAGCCAGAGCGTAAAGCTCGCTGACATCCCGGATCTTGGTCATCGCCATCTCCTCCCTCATCCGGCGGTTACGCACGTTCTGGTGGAACGCGCTGATAACCGCGGCAGGGTGGACATCGGGGATGTTGTGATGAACGCGGCTGAACCTTTGGATATACTTTCGCAGGGACTCTCCCTCCTTCTGGGCAAGGATGTGGAGATCACTCTCCTGGCCGTGGGGTTTGTGGCCGCCCGTGAAGGCGCCAACAAACTGGTGACACAAATCCGCCCAAGAAGATATGGAGTTCTCCGGCAAGTGCATGAGCCAGGATCTGACATTGGGCTTGAGCACGAGTGGGAAGTAGTTGGCTAGAATCTTCTCATCGCGTCCCCCAGCAGCCTGCACCGCAATGGTGTAGATGCTAAAGAACTCCGAGGGGTGCGTCTTGCCATCGTACTTCTCGGGTACGTCGGGCTTGAAGTTCTTCATGCTGGGCCACTGGACTTGCCGCAGCTCTCGGGTGAACGCAGGGCAACCTGCCGCGTACGGCAAGTCGCCTGGTTCACCGGGCGTGTGCATGTTGACAGCAGTCCCAGCGCGCTGATCGGACTGTCTTCGGGCTTCTCTTCGACGCTCGATACGAGTTCGAGCATCCTCTTGCCGCCTGTCATCGAGGACTTGGCGCTGATCGCGGCGAGCCCGCGGATCCGACGACGCTGTAGAGTCGTCGTCGACGTTGATCCGGCGGGGTGGCAATTTCTGCTTCCGCGGCAGGGAGTGCACGGTAGTTGCACCCCCGGCGGTCTTGTCTCCATCGGCCTTCGCTTGGTCGACTTGCCGCGGCCGTGATGTTGCCGGCTGCTGCGGCGTGTCATTGTTGGCGAAGGCGACGAGGCTCTGGATTGTAGCCCTCCAGTCTTCGGCCTTGTCCGCCGCCGGAGGGACGTCGAGAAGTAGCTGAGCCCTAGCCAGGGCTTCTGCTGGAGAGGAGGGAAGCGGCGGCGAGCGGTGCGAGGAGCGAGATATGCTCGGACTTCTAACAGGGTTAGAAGGAGCAGGGTCTCGCCCCGGCGACCGCGCCTTACTCGTGCCAGGATGCTGGCCTTGAGCCCCGCGACCCGCCGGTTTGGCCACGTCCCAGCAAGCATATGGTACCTCTGGTACCACGTCGCTGCTGGTCCGGCACCTCCTGAGAGAGACGTGGCGCGTGCACGGACGCCGAGGTCTTGGAGTTCGCCCGGTCGTCCGTCTTGTCCTTGGACTTGGTGGCGCCGTGAGTTTCCCCACCGGCGTCAACCCTTCCGCCAGCGTCTCCTCCACCAACCGTCGGTTCTGGTGGTGGTGGGATCGACGCAGACGGGCCTCCGACCTCCGAAGCCTTCTTCTTCGGAGGCATGTTGAGGTAGCCGATGAGGTTGATGAAGCTGGAAAGGTTGTTGAAGATTGCGCCCGCGTGAGCGCCGGATCAGGTTCGCACAACCTCGACGCCCCCTACCTGGCGCGCCAAAGATGTCGGGGAAACTGACCGCCCACGAACACCTATGGGACCGTAGCCCCTTCTACGTTGCGGTAAGGGAGCGGAGGGAGCACGGAGAGCAGATGGAGGAGCACACGCGAGCAGTTTGCCCAGGTTCGGGCCGCGCGGACGCGTAAAACCCTACTCCTGCCTTTGGCTGTATTGAGTTCTTGAGCTCGGGAGCTTGAGGATCTACAGTACCAGCTACACCGAGCGTGGGAGTGATCGAGTTTCTGGGACCGAACCCCCTCTACGTTGTGCATGGGCCTCCTTTTATAGCTCAAAGGGGTCACCGATAGGCGCCAACGTAGAGGAGGGTAAAAGTGTAAAATTGATGGTAGATGGAACAGTGCATGAACAGTGTATGTACAGTGCGCGCACAGTGATCTATACCTAACCCAGACGGTGGGGGACAAAGGCATTGAATGCCCGTCGCCGTCACCCCAAATGCGCCCGCCCGGGCGTCTCCGTCCGCCACGACGACGGCCTTGTCACCGCGGCTCTCCACCGTGTACCCCAGGGTGCACAGCCATCTGCCACGTGCCCCTGGAAGGGCCCCAGGGCGACGCGTGGCCAGATGAGCTGGAGCACAGGCACACAGTGTAAGCCACCCCCGGCAAGCACCTTGCCGGGGCTGTTATCTTGCCGGGTCCGGAAGCTTGTCGCTCTCCGGGTCCTGCTGGGGCGCACGATGCGCCACGATATATCTGCTGAAGTGTTATTCTTCGGCCTTCCTGGCAAGCTCCTCTCGCCAGGGTCTTGTGCTGAAATGATATCCTTGAGCCTGGTGCGATCTTCCCAGCAAGCTCCTCTTGCCGGGGCCTTGTTCTTCTGACTTGTATACTTTGTCCTTGAATGGCTTCAAAGGGGTTCAGAGTGCGCTTTGGTGGGCGTGTGGTGAGCTAGACCACGGGAGGCTGCTACTGCCCGTGCACAAGTCGGGATACTAAGGTACCCCTACTCTAGTACACCGACAGGTACTATTATCCAACGGCCGACGCCTAAGTTCACTTTCTTAGCATAAGCACCGCACCTTTGAATTTCTTCAGGGCATCATTCAGTTTTTCATGAGACCCGTTATTCTGCTTGCACCTGTAGGACCATACTTCTGGCAGTGAACATGTTACATGTGCTAAATTAGATACCAGTGCACATATAGTTAATATGCTTTAGTTTTGTCCTAAGTATTACTGTACTTCCTAGATATCACTGCCTACTATTTTACTTTTTGCATGCTGTATTTATGATAATTATGTTGTTCTGATGCCACCTTTTGGTTCATCAGACTGCTTCATGTTCTCTAAGCTTAATTACACATCAGGAAACTAGCATGTGGTTCCGCTGGTTTTTGTTCGTTTTACCCTACATTTTCTGATGCTATCTATTACATCACTGCTACGAGCCTCTGTTCATTAATTTTTTGTGTGTTCTTGATCTTCCCAAGTTGCATGACTAATTAGATGCTTCTATTAATTATGGAGCTGCCAACCCCATCAAGCAAAATATTTGTTCTTATGGGGCTGGCACCTCGAACAAGCATAAAAATAGAGGGAAGCAGATATATTGTTGTGTATGCACACACCCTTCTATCATTAGTTTAGATGAACCATTGATGATCAATTCGAACCAGTGCATGCGATTAAAATTAATTTTACATAAATAGAGGGTGCAGAATAAACTACAACACGTAGATTTGCAACCACGGGATGCTCACGATATCTTCAAAGAACATTGCAACAACAGCGAGACTTCACAGCAACATATGGTAAGCCAGTGTGTTTTAGTACATGTGAAATGTAATGCGTGTGGGCTGCTTTCTTGGCTTGTGCCCTCAACCTGTAATCCTACAGAATAACAAATAGTTCAGTTGTCTGCTTTGTTGTATTGCTTGATCTGAATGCTTGTTTGTTACTTGTTACGCTATACCTGAGTTGGACAATATGTCAGCAGTGCCTGCTGTACTATCGTAAAGAAATGCATGCCTAGTTCATTTGAGTCCTTAACTTTTCCTCTGAACTTCATCACAAGACTGTCTTCGTAGTTTATATGAGGCCACATTGTTAAGTGCTTTCTCAGATTATTTCAACTGCTTAGATGCCTTGGCAACTTACATATAGCGGTGGTACACTCCCTTACAAGTTTTCATCTTACCATTTTAATTTCTTTTCGGCTGATGCTGCTTCGAACCATTTAAATATAGCTTGCCATGCTCGGCAATAATTCATATGTTGTTTACCATGTAATCTTACTGCCTGGATCATGAGATAACTATCTCTTACTTATGTCCAGCGCAAACCTTTCAGGATGTCGTTCACACTATGACACAATGTACAACCCCAGAATTTATTTGTAGAAGCAGTGCGCCATCCATGTTACCAGATGGTAGCAGTTCAGAGGCAACACCGCTGGAGAGCAGTCTGAGCACATATATTATAGTTCTTGAGGCTCTACTAGAGGCAGAAAGAGATGATGTGGCTGCCATGAATGAGGTAATTTCGATCTTGAAGCTAGAAATTACTCAATTAGCTGCACGCATTATGCAAGGAACCCAAGAATTGGAGGAAGTAAGAATGTTGCATTTGAAAATGGAGGAGGTCCTGCTGCTTCCGCTATCTGAAGCCCAGGGAAATCCCAGTTCTTCTTTAGATAGCAGTTGAAATTGTCATTAGATTATTGTACTTGCATGTTGTGTCATGTCTCTGAATGAATTATGTTGTAAGACCCCCTATGTTGTCCATGTGTTGTAATGATCCGATTTTTTTAGGCGAGGTAATCCTCAGTACTTGTATGATTGACATAAGGTGAGCTGTTTTTCATGTGAGCATATTGTATTGGATGAAATAACTGTTTGACTCAAAGTGTATCCAACCTACTGAATTCGAAGATCACGACATTTCTAAATCATAATCATATATAAAGGTGGAATAAATCTTTGTTGTGGTTTTGAAGAAATAAATAACAAAACGTAGAATTCTCTGTGGATATTCGTAATCGAATAAAAACTGGATTTGGATTTAGTTGCCAGGGCCCAGGGCAAACGTGGATGCTAATTCTCCAAAGTTTGGAATGAAGCGGCTAAACACCCACTATCATTTGTGGGCTGCCCGAGGCAAGTGTTTGCGAGATGGAAATTACTCTCTACCCTGACACTTGACATCCTTATCGACCGGATTTACACTGCTGTCGATAGGGGTAGACTAGTAACTTCAATCAGACGTGACACGACGGCCCTTGAGCCCATTCAGACACGGTGGGCGCGAAACGTGGGCGGCAAAACACATTTGATTCAAGCTCGTCCGAAAGACATGTGTCTCTCCCTCCATTTCCCCATTCATCCACGATGGGCGGCAAAACAAAGTCTCCTCGTCTGAAATCGATGTAGGCTAATATTTTACATAGGGGCAGATGTGTAACTTCCCTCAGACGTGACACAACCTCCCTACATGTCGGCCCCGTTCATACACCATGGGCGCCAACCGTGGGTGGCAAAACACCCTCTCCTCGCCCGAAATCGTTACCGGCAAATATTTGGGAGATGCGAGATTGACGTACTATCCCCAACCGACGTGATGTCCGAAATTTTAAACGGGGCATAAGTTCGTAACTTTGCCACATTTCAGACAAGCGCGTCCCAAAGTTTGAGATCCCTCCTGCCCCTCCATTTCCCCATTCATACACCGTCGGTGCCATGACAACCTCCCCACTGCGGCCAGCCTCCTCCGTCCGCCACCCCATCCTCCATCATGCCGGAGCCGCTACCCCTACCCCGTCGTCCACTGCAAGAGATGGACGTCTCTCATCCATGGCACCGGACCAAGATCCTTTCATCGCTTCGTCTCGCTTCATCGGCGCCGTCGCCCACTTTTTCGTTTCCGCTCCTACGACCGCCTCATCCATGTCAACATGATTTATCCCCCAACCCGGCCATCTGCCATCTAAAGTCTTCTTCCCCGCTGCCGACAGCCATCACACCCGCAGCACCCTCAACGTATCAGCAGGGGCCTACACGGCGTTGCAAGAGAGGTGGTACTCTTCCATATGTGCTTAAGTTATTGATCTCACCCAGATAATAGATCTTAAATTGTTTACTGTACTTTTCTTGTCCGTACCAAATCGTGGTGGCTAGGTGAATGCAAACATTGGTTGCGAAGTAGCTTTTTCCAGTTTGCACCTTCAGATCCGCCATGTCACGGTCACTATACTCGTAAAGCTTATGGTCCCCCCCCCTTTATATTCACTACCATCATCGTAGGTGCCTCATTGCTTCGTGTCGTGCTAGCACTGCTCCTCAAGACCTGAATCCAACAAGCGAAGCAACATGCCACTCATAATTCCAAAGCTTACGTATTGAAATACGAATCTGATATGATGCTCATATTACTAAAACAGAGAACGTTTAATTGGTCACCTAACGTTCCTATATTCGTTTCGAAAAGCATGTGCGCCAGCCACTCGTCCAACTAGTTCCACTTTCCTGATTTTACTCTTGATGCTTAGGGTTTTCCCCTTTTATCTACTCTACTAAGATCTGCGTAGGTGTTTTCTGTCATACTAGCATTACTCCACCATTCAAGCTGAACAACACAACACTCAAAATTCCAAAGCTTAGTTGTTCAAATATGATTGTGGTATGATACTGATATTAGTTAAGAGACACATTTAATTGGTTAGCTAAAGGTCCCACTTGAGTTTCCACATGCATGTCGCGACATATAGAGAGACAGCAGAATTGCATTTCTTTGTCACTTGTTGGCTGTACTTTCTTGTCCATACCAAATCTTAGTTGTTATTTCAAAGAAAATATCGGTTGCTAACTACCCTTTGCGAGGCTTGTAGCTTCAGATCTGCCATCCCACTGCCATGGTCAACACTATACTCATCATGCTTATGGTTTCCCCATTTTATGATGACCACGATCTGCCTACATGGTTCGTGTCATAATAGCACTGCTCCACCCATCAAGCTAAACAAGCTTAGTTGTACAAATTCAAATATGATATTATGCTGATGTTAGTAAAACTGGGAGATGTTTAATTGGTGAGCTAAATGTTCCTAGTTTAGTTTCGAAATGCATGTGATCCACATATGGAGAGACCGGAAGGAATAGTATTTCTCTGTGCGCTCTGGTTCATTATGGGTGGCCAACCGACATTGTATAGAAAGACTTGTAATATCTTCAATCTGCTTGCTCTTCTGCTCTTCTTTAAAATGATCATCTTCTCTTGAGGTCAACTGGTCAGGTCGAGTTATTCTCCCTCAGTATATTTTGAATCTGTCAGGTCAGGTCGACTTGTTCTTCTTTACTATATGTTGAAGCTGTCATCTGCGAAGTATCATCACTTCTGGAGCCCTCATATTTTGAGTAGTAGGCCACATTATATTAATGCACACACCAAATTACAACATGCATGGCACCTCTTAGAAGAATGGCAGAGATAGCACAAAGGGGTTTATTGGGAGGAAGTATTAGATTAGAATCACTTCTGCATTACAAAGATAATCTCACTTGTTTTTATGTTTTCATGCATGTCAGGTATTGAACATTATCAAAATGAATATGAGAATGGGCGCACGAGAGGAATATTGCGGAACAATCCACTGGCTAACAAACTTGGCATGGTGGAGGATGGCCTATCTTATTCACCCATCAAGGTGCATGCTCTAACTTGGCAAGGTTGTATTGGTCACACATATTTTGCATTTGACCTCTTGCATTACTTCTAATTTGTTACACCATCTGCTTAGTTTAAGCATCATATATGAGTATATGCCATACCTATCCATTTTCTGTACCTATTCCATGTGTCTTCATACTATGTTTTTCCAGTCAAATGTTGTACTTTCGTAATAGATGTCCAAAAGGAAGAGGGTGATTGCAGATCCTCAAGGAGTACAAACTAGGTATTTGGAAAAGGTAGTGATACATGTTCAATCAGATAGATCAGCAGCCACAGAAAACACAGGCCCAATTGTAACAGACTTTACCCCTACTCCAGTGGCCAAACCTCTATTAGAACTGCTGACAGCCCAGCGTCAGGTACTGTCTATGATATCAATTCAAATTTTGAACTCCTAAATTTCTGCATGTGCCTTACCTTCTCTCTTGTACGAAAACTAATTTCAGATGAATCTCCTTACTCAAAGGATGATAGGATCTCACGACAATACTAGGCTCTGCATTGCAATTGTCAGTACCTCTTGCCCTTTGTCAGCATACTTACACTCATTGCTGTTTGGTTATGTAGCATCATTGTAAATGTTCGCTTCTTTATCCTCCCTTTGCTTGAAATTATAAGATCTATATTTACTCTTATATAAATGTAGAACTGACACAATGGTTATGAAGTTTTGGATTTCTCATGTAAGTACATGTTGTCATGTGCTCCCTCTGTATCGAATTAATTGTTGATCAATTGGATGTATTTAGAACTTAATAGTGCTAGATACATCCATTTGAGCGACAACTAATAACGGACGGTTGTGGTATTAATGTACATGCATCGCGAGATAGTTGATTGTCTAGCATTACTCTGCATCTTATCTGCCCTGCCCTCCACTTTCTCCAAATTATCATATCTACATTTACTCTTACCAAAATGTTGAATAAAGCCAATGCCACTGCACACGTTGATGTCTACATTCCTCTTGTCAGTACCTTTTGCCTTATAATGCTGTACTTAATTAATTCCTATTTGATTATGTATCATCAGTCTGCACCTGAGCTTCATTGTCCTCTATTTCTTCCAATATTATTTGATCTATATTTACTCTTTGCAAAATGTAGAATAATGGCAACGCTTATACAGAATTTTCTTTGGGGAATTATTTGAATTGTCTTTCCATCAACATGGAGAAGGGCTTTGTCCAGCCCGTGTTAACATGTAATGTAAGTTCATCCTTCTCAAGCCTTCAAACTTTGTTCTAGTATAGATTTGGATAGGCATCATTTCTTCCACTTTTGTTTACATCTAATTGGATGTTTGCAACAACTACTAGTTTTAAATTGTAGTTGTAAAAACATGTTCCTTATGCAGAACATATCCATTAATTTTCTTATAAAATTGTCAAACCTCTTACGTGTCTCCTTGTTTCTCTTTCCGAGTCGTATCTCTTATGCCAGGCAAAACTTTAGGTAAGATAGTGAGCCAAACCATCTTGAGGACAGTGAGATGACCCCAAGGTCCTGTCTTGATGAAGACAGTGAGTTGAAGCTACTCACCAGCAGGTGTGAGACAACCTCTGTGCAGTCGCTGCCTCAATCAGTTCGACTTCTTCACTCTCGACTTAAAGCGGAAAGGCTTGTTCAGCTCAGCGCCTACTTGAAGTCAAAGATGTAATGAAGATGTCAGGGGACTGCCTTGCGCAATATGGTGCCATACAGCTAGGGATGAAGCATCTATCATTGACACAACTGAGGTCTCATCAGCTTGTTCGGCTGCTTGCGGGGCCCGAGCTTGCCAGGTCTAGTGCCTTCTGAAGTGCTCTCAGTTTTGTATATTCTTTTGTCGACGCGTTTATATGCACTAGTGGCGACCTTTCATGCCCAGTGTATGAAATCCGCGGTCATGTTGCGCTTTATTATCACCTGTAGCGAACTTTGATTCCCAGTGGATGTAATATGCCGTGATTTCTTTGTTGTATAGTCTAGGTTTATTCTTTGGTTGGTATGCTGTAATTTAGGCCGGAAGGTTCAGTGGATCTCAGTGTTGTCGGTCTTGAGGCTGACCCGTTACTCATATGGGCCAAAACGTGGGCCTATAATCATCTTGGGCCATTAGCAGGTCTTAACCTATAGTAGTTTCCCGCCTTTAACAGGCCATGGGCTACATATTTACTGTAGTGACACTGGGCTTCCTACGGGTCGTAGAAACAATGGGCCTTCCATGGTCCGTAGAAACAATGGGCCTTCTACAGGCCATACAGACAATGGGCCTTCTACAAGTCGTATCATCAATGGGCCTTAGACGAGCCGAATGATCGATTGGCCCAACATGGGCCAATAACAGACCGCATTATGGTCGTAAACGGGCTAGAGTTGGAGTCATCCGTTCATGGGCCGACCATAACGGGCCGTCGTTAATAGGCCGTATTTGATGACACTATGAAAATGACCCAACGTATTAACGAGACACAAACGAGCCGACTATAACCACTGGCTGAATTTGGCCCACAAGCAGAAAATGGTAGTAACGGACCGTAAGTAACCGAATGCTGGAAATGAGCCCAAGAATAAATGGGCCCTGAGAAGGCCGAAAGATAACATGGGCTGCAAATGGCCCAATGGATTAATGGGCCGCTAATGGGTATAAAGTGATACAATGTTCATTACGGGACAGTTTCACCACGGGCCGTTAATGGGCCAAGAATAAATGGGCCCTGAGAAGGCCAAAAGATAACATGGTCTGCAAATGGCCCAATGGATTAATGGGCCGTTAATGGGTATAAAGTGATACACTATTCATTACGGGCCAGTTTCACAACTGGCCGTTAATGGGCCAAGAGTTACAAAAGGGCCTCATATGGGCCGAAAGACGTCATGGGCCATACATGGGCCGGAACTTAAAATGGGCTGGAATCATATTGGACGGCCCAGATGACGCTACTGGGCCTAATTCGGATAGGCCGTAACTGGCCCTGGGTTAGCGGGCTGTAAATGGGCTACATGCGAACAGGCTGTTAACAGGCTTTCCGTGGGCCGGCCCGCCACCTTTTGGGCAAGTCAAACGGGCCGGCCTTTTCACAAGAATGGGCCTCTGTTGGGCCGTGCCACGTGTCGATGTATCATAGGCGCTTTGTGTCCAATGACAGGATGACATCTATCCCAACGGTGAGCCGACATGTGTTTCCTCCAGCCAATGATGATTTTGCACGTGGAAAATCCCCATTGGTCGGAGTTTTTAACGGGCTATCGGATCCAAAACCGGACCCGATAGCTTAAGGCGTTCCGTTACGGTGGATGCCACGTGTCGGTCACCCTTGACGAAAGCACTTCTGTGACGCGCGATTTATAGTTATGGAAGTGGACACTTCCGTGATTATAATTTTGGTAATGTCATGGAACACTTCTACGACAGCACAGGTATGACTTTCTTGATTCTGTCATAAATTTTTCATGGATGTACATGCATGAAAGAAAATGTGACCTACTGTGACAAACACGTATCATCACGGAAGTGTATTTTTTTGCAGTGATAGTAGCCTCCTTTTGTGAATCTTTTGCTACTCATGTTGATCTCCCTAAAGAGAAGTCGTTTAAATACCACCCACCTTTTAAAGAATAAATTAAAGAAGTGGTACCAGTTAAAGAAGAAACTATACTTTATAATGTTGATCCAGTTGTTCCTACTGCTTATATTAAAAAAAAACATTTTCCTGTTAGGATAAAGGAACATGCTAAAGTTTCGACTGTGGTTAACAAAAGTTATACCAGAACACCTAAGCGAGCTGAACAAATTAAAGTACAACATAATGTTGCTATGGTCAAAGATCTCTTGGAAGAAAATGTAGATGTGCATGTTATTTGCTTTAATGAAGATGCTGCTAGAATTGCCAAGCCTGATATAAAAGATAAACACAGACCTGTTGTTGGCATGCCCATTGTCTTAGTCAAAATAGGAGATCACTGCTATCATGGTGTATGTGACATAGGTGCTAGCGTGAGTGCTATTCCCTACTATTTATACCAAGAAATTATGCCTGATGTTCGGTACTTGTATAACTATTAGTTGACATAATTAAAGGCCTTACCATTTAATTACTCTGCCAAAGTGTGCCTGAAGCTTTGAAGTCTATTAACCAACTATTATTGAATGAGGCTCACAATCTAGTTTATACTAGGCTAATGATTGCATAGTTTTGCTTTTTGTAGTATGTTTGTATGAAATCCTCTACTGTTCATTATGATCCCTAAGACTTTAATTGAGCTACAGAATGGTCAACTGCTTGCTTACTTCTACGCAACATGCTGTCTAAATTTGTAACTTGTCTGTGTTTTGGATTGGGCACCAACATCATGCTCCTCTGGTGAGCTAAGAGAGATTTCTGAATGCAGGCTGCACAGACTACCTTTTTATAATTTTTAAAATATCACCTTCTTATGCTTCATGATGTGTAAAATTATTGTTAGTCCTATTTTGCCATGTACAAAATAGTCTGTCTAGCTCGCTTCACTGTTGTAACTATATTTTTGCCCTAGTCATGTGTACTTACAAAAACATTTCAGGATGAAGTGGTATCAACACAAGGATCTGCGAGCAGTGCGGCATGGCCGTTACCGAATGATTATGGATTGGAATTGGAATGTGCTGATGTTCTCGAGCATCAACTAGAGGTGGCAAGACAACGTGTACATGATTCTGAACGTACAATCAACAAGTTGAGACTGGACATGCAGGTATTAGATGCAGGAGTCAAAAAATGAAACAAGACACTGAGGTAAAAATGAAGGAATTGGAGATTTTGCAGACTGAAATTTGTGCTATCTAAATCTGGCCAATCTTATTTTCTGAAGAGATTATAGTTTAGATGGTAAGTTATGTTGATGCGCGTCCATGATGTATGAGATGTATTTGTCCAGTGTATGTAATTTGTTGTTTGTGTATGCTTTATTATCACTCGTGCCGAACCATAATGCCCATACAGGGGCCGTAAATGGGCTAGAGTGGAAATTGTACATTTTATGGGCTAACCATAAAGGGCCATTAATAGGCCATATTTGATGATGCTATGAAAATGGCCCAACGTATTAATGGGCCACAAACGGGCCGACTGTAACCACGGGTTGATTTTGGCCCACAAGCAGAAAATGACAGTAACGGGCCAAAAGTAAACGAATGCTGGAAATGATCCCAAGAATAATTGGGCCCTGAGAAGGCTGAAAAATAACATGGGCTGGAAACGGCCCAACGGAATAATGGGCCATTAATGGGTATAAAGTGATACACTGTTCATTACGGCCTAGTTTTACCACGGGCCGCTAATGGGCCGAGTGTTACTAAGGGCCTCATTTGGGCCAAAAGACGTCATGGGCCATACATGGGCCGGAAGTTAAAACGGGTTGGAATTATATTGGATGGCCCAGATGACGCTACTGGGCCTAATTCGGATAGGCCATAAACGGGCCCTAGGTTAGCGGGCTGTAAATGGGCTATATGCGAACAGGCCGTTAACAGGCTTGCCATGGGCCGGGCCGTTACCTTTTGACCAAGTAAAATGGGCCGGCCTTTTCACATGAATGGGACTTTGTTGGGTAGTGCCACGTGTCGACGTATCATATGCGCTTTGGGTCCAATGAGTAGATGACAGTACTGGGCCTAATTCGGATAGGTCGTAAACGGGCCCTGGGTTAGCGGGCTGTAAATGGGCTATATGCGAACAGGCGGTTAACAGGCTTGCCGTGGGCCGGCCCGCCACATTTTTACCAAGTCAAATGTGCCGGCCATTTCACAGGGATGGGCCTCTGTTGGGCCGTGCCACGTGTCAATGTATCATAGGCGCTTTGGGTCCAATGAGTGGATGACATCTGTCCCAACGGTGAGACGACACATGTTTCCTCCAGCCAATGATGATTTTACATGTTTAAAATCCCCATTGGTCGGGGCTGTTAACGGGTTATCGGCTCCAAAACCGGACCCGATAGCTTAACGACGTTCCGTTTCGATGGATGCCACGTGTCAGTCACCCTGGACGAAAGCACTTCTGTGACGCGCGATTTATCGTCATGGAAGTGGACACTTCCGTGATGATAATTTTGGGAATGTCATGGAACAGTTCTACGACAACACATGTATGACTATCTTGATTCTGTCATAAATATGTCATGGATGTACATGCATGACAGAAAACGTGACCTACTGTGACAAACACGTATCATCACACAAGTGCATTTTTTTTGTAGTGCACTTGGGATTTATATCTGTTGATCACTATGAAGAACTTGAGAGATGAAAAGACCAAGATCTTTCCCTCAACTACGAGGGGAGGTAAGGAACTGCCATGTAGCTCTGCACTTTATTCACCCTCTGTTGTGAGTAAATTTGCGACACCTACACCTGCTATTGAACATTATACGTCGCATGTTCTTGATGATGCCACTTCTGGTATGCATGATACTTATGATGAAACTACTTCTATGCTTGATAATATTGTGCCACTAGGTGAATTTCCTAATGAACAAATTGCTAGGGCTAGGGAGAATGAAATTATTGAAAATGATAATATTGATGAAAGTGATGATGAAGATTCTCCCCCTAGATATGAATTGCCTGTTGTGCCTGAGGGTTATGTTATGGATGAAGAAACTGCTAGAGATCTTTTAGCTTGCAATGATAGGTATGATCTTAATAAATTGTTAGCTAAGCTGAAAGCAAAGTCTTTGAATGCTAGAATGAAATATGACCCTGCTTTTGGTACTTCACCTATCTGTATTTCTGATAAGGATTATGATTTCTCTGTCGATCCTCTGTTAATTACTTTCGTTGAATCTGATCCTTTCCATGGCTATGAATCTAAAACTGTTGTGGGACATCTTACTAAGTTGAATGATATAGCCACCCTATTCACCAATGAGGAAAAAATTCGCTATTATTATATCCTTAAGCTATTTCCATTCTCCTTAAAGGGTGATGCTAAAACATGGTTTAATTCTCTTGATCCTAGTTGTGTGTGTAGTCCCCAGGATATAATTTATTACTTCTCTGCTAAATATTTTCCCACTCATAAGAAACAAGCTGCCTTAAGGGAAATATATATTTTTGTGCAAATTGAAGAGGAGAGTCTCCCACAAGCTTGGGGGAGGCTTCTCCAATTACTTAATGCTTTGCCTGATCATCCTCTTAAGAAAAATGAAATACTTGATATCTTTTATAATGGACTAACCGATGCTTCCAGAGATCACCTGGATAGTTGTGCTGGTTGTGTTTTCAGGGAAAGAACTGTTAATCAAGCTGAATTGCTATTAAATAATATATTGAGTAATGAAAACAATTGGACACTCCCTGAACCAGCTCCTAAGCCAATTCCAAAGAAAAGGGGTATTCTATTTCTTAGTCCCGAAGATATGCAAGAGGCAAAGAAATCTATGAAAGAAAAAGGTATTAAAGCTGAAGATGTTAAGAATTTACCACCTATTGAAGAAATACATGGTCTTGATAACTCGACACAGGTAGTAAAGGTAAATTCTCTCTATAGATTTGATGAAGGTGATATTACTCGTTATAAGTGTGCTAGCTCATGCTTAGATGAGTTTGAAAATTTCATTGTTAAACAAGAAAACTTCAATGCTTATGTTGGTAGACAATTGAAAATTTTATGATTGAACACTTGAGTGATTATATGTCTAGAGTTAAAGGTGAACTTAAACTCATTAGTAAACATGCTTCTATGGTTACCACTCAAGTAGAACAAGTGCTTAAAGCACAAAATGATTTGCTCAATGAATTAAATAGTAAGAAAGATGATAATGTTGTTAGACTTTTGACTAGAGGGGGTAGAATGACTCAGGAACCTTTGTATCCTAAGGGCCACCCTAAGATAAATGAGCAGGATTCTCAGAGAACTAATGTAGATGTACCTAGTCCTTCTAAGAAGAAGAAAAAGAAAAATGATAGGACTTTGCATGCTTCTAGTGAACCTGTTGTTGACACATCTCAGAATCCCAATGATATTTCTATTTCTAATGCTAAAACACAATCTGGTAATAAACATGAACCTAGTGATAATGTTAACGATGATGTTCATGTTGATGCTCAACCTAGCAATAACGATGATGTAGAGATTGAACCTGTTGTTGATCTTGATAACCCACAATCAAAAATCAACGTTATGATAAAAGAGACTTCATTGCTAGGAAGCACGGTAAAGAAAGAGAACCATGGGTTCAGAAACCCATGCCTTTTCCTCCTAAACCATCCAAGAAAAAGGATGATGAGGATTTTGAGTGCTTTGCTGAAATGATTAGACCTATCTTTTTACGTATGCGTTTGACTGATGTGCTTAAAACAAATCCTTATGCTAAGTATATGAAAGATATTATTACAAATAAAAGAAAGATATCGGAAGTTGAAATTTCCACCATGCTTGCCAATTACACTTTTAAAGGTGGAATACCAAAGAAACTAGGAGATCCAGGAGTACCAACTATACCATGCTCCATTAAAAGAAACTATGTTAAAACTGCTTTATGTGATCTTGGAGCCGGTGTTAGTGTTATGCCTCTCTCTTTATATCGTAGACTTGATTTGAAACCTACTGAAATATCTTTGCAAATGGCCGATAAATCAACCGCTATACCTGTCGGTATTTGTGAGGATGTGCTTATTGTGGTTGCAAATGTTACTATTTTAACGGACTTTGTTATTCTTGATATTCCCGAGACGATAGTATGTCGATTATACTTGGTAGACCCTTTTTGAATACTGCAGGGGCTGTTATTGATTGCAACAAAGGCACTGCCACTTTTCACGTTAATGGTAATGAGCATACGGTACACTTTCTAAGGAAACAACCTCAAGTCCACAGCCTAAATTCTATTGGAAAAAATTCAACGATTATTATTGGAGATTTTGAATTTCCTCTTCCCACTGTCAAGAAGAAATATGATATTCTTATTGTTGGGAACATGCATATTGTTGGATCAAAACTATGTCTAGAGAGGGGTGATTAGACTACTTGACCAAATAAAAATCTAGCCTTTTCCCAATTTTAGTTCTTGACAGATTTTAGCAACTTAGCACAAGTCAAGCAATCAACCTACAGATGCAATTCTAAGAGTATAGCAGCGGAAAGTAAAACATATGCATATGAAGGTAAAGGGAGGAGTTTGGAGGGAGCAAATGCAAGTGTAGACACGGATGTTTTTGTCTTAGTTTCGATAGGTGGTGCTATCGTACATCCAAGTTGATAGAGACTTCAACCCACGAAGGGTAACGGCTACGCGAGTCCACGGAGGGCTCCACCCACGAAGGGTCCACGAAGAAGCAACCTTTTCTATCCCACCATGGCCATCACCCAGGAAGGACTTGCCTCACTAGGGTAGATCTTCACGAAGTAGGCGATCTCCATGCCCGTACAAACTCCTTGGTTCAACTCCACAATCTTGTCGGAGGCTCCCAAGTGACACCTAACCAATCTAGGAGACACCACTCTCCAAAAGGTAATAGACGGTGTGTTGATGATGAACTCCTTGCTCAAACGCTTCAAACGATAGTCTCCCCAACACTCAAACAACTCCTCACAGATTTGGATATGGTGGAAGAATGATTTGAGTGGAAAGCAACTTGGGGAAGGCTAGATAACAAGATTCATATGGTAGGAATGGAATATCTTGATCTCAACACTTGAGTAGGTGGTTCTTTCTCAGAACATGTATGACGGAAGTGTAGGTATGTTCTGATGGCTCTCTCCACGAATGAAGAGTGGGTGGAGGGGTCTATGTAGCCTCCACACAAAATCTAACCGTTACACACAATTTACCGAACTCGGTGGGACCGATTCAGAGAACTCAATCAGACTGATTTAGTTCATAATGGGACCGATATGATGAACTCGATAGGACCGATTCCATTAGGGTTAGGGCATAACATAATCTCGGTGAGACCGATTACACAAACTCGATGGGACCGATTTTGGTAATAAGCACACAGAGGGTTGGTCAGGCAAACTCGGTGGGACCGATTCGCTCATTTCGGTTGGATCGAAACGTTACGAAGGGGAAACAGAGAGTTTGCATTGCCAACTCGGTGGGACCAATCGCTCATCTCGGTGAGACCTAAATATTACGAAGGGAAACAGAGAGTTTGCAGTCCCATCTCGGTGAGACCGAGATCCCTTTCGGTGAGACCGAAACGATTAGGGTTTCTGGCAGTGGCTATGTCAAATGAACTCGGTGGCACCGGATTGAAATTTTCGGTGGTGCCGAGTTTGACTTTTGGTTTGGGACATATGTGGATGTGGGAAAATGATTGAGGGTTTTGGAGCATATCACTAAGCATTTTGAGCAAGCAAGCCATTAAGCAACACCTCATCTCCTTTTTAGTATTGGCTTTCCTATGGACTCAATGTTATCTTGGATCACTAAAATAGAAAATGTAGAGTCTTGAGCTTGAGCCAATATATGTCCTTAGCATTTTGAGGGATCCACATTCCTAGTTCATGCCATGCCAATCATTGAACTTCCCTGAAATATTTATCTTGAGATAGCATTAGTTCAATGAGCTATATGTTGTTAGTAATTACCAAAACCACCCGGGGATAGTTGCACTTTGAATCTCCCACTTTTTGGTAATTGATGACAACATATATATCAAAGCTTTGACAAATGAATAAGATTTAAATACATCGTCGCTTTGAGAAGTAAGTCATAAGCAAGAGCTCCCCCTAAATTTGTGCATTATTTAAAATTTGTGTTTGAATGCAAATGCACAATCGATTAGGATCATGGGTTACTCTTCCATGTCACATACATCTTGGTGGAGCGCTCAAAATGATGTACACTAAAACATGCACTCATCACCAAGCAAAGTAAATGATCATATAAGGATATAAAACATAGTATCAACCAAGCAAGCATTCAGGTAGCATATGATCAATCACGTGATCAAACAAGTATCTCACACACGGACATAGAGTATAAAGTAAATGCACAATAAAGTTCAACCAAAAGAAAGAGAGACCAAATAGGCAAAACACTCTCTCTCGAAGCCTATGATCTATACATATTTCTCCGCCTTTGGAAACAAGTTACCAAAAAGTTTGAAAATGCATAGTGCTATGCGTCTCTCAGGCTTGGTCTTCGGGAGGCGGTGTAGAGAGAACTCCAAGGACGAAGGCTTCAGATGATGTAGTTGGAGCTAGTGGAGTGGCTGCTGGAGGTGGCACTGAAGCTGTGGCTGCTGGTGCTGATTCTGTAGCTCTAGTGTCTAGAACTGACACTGCAGCAGATCTCTGACCTCGAGGCACTCGCTGAAATGCATCTGTGGTAGCCTGTCCTTTCCTCTCCTCTGCTTTCTCCCGGAGCTACTCAACTGCAGTTTGTTTCTCTGTCACTTTCAGATCAAGAGCATAGAACTTAGTCTCAATGATCCTCTCCATGCTCTCCTGATTCTGAGTCAGGGTGGCCAAGCCCTTCTCAATCCTCATAGTTGCTTGAATTAGATATGCCATTTGGACTTGGTCGGACTTGAGAGACACTTGATATGCTTGTGCAGCACTTGGCATCTTGGAAGCTTTCTCAGCTCAGGCTTTCTCTCTCTTCTCATGTGCTTGCACTAAAGATGGCTCATTCTCATCCATGGCAACAGTGTTTTCCTCAAAGTCTGGATATAGGGGTAGGTGTTCCTTGTCCAACAAGTATATGCCTATGCCCATCTTGGAGTTGATGAGCTCATGAATGTGTGGAGCATACCCACATGATCTCTTCTGATCTGCTGCAGTCCTCTTGATTGTTTCAACAATGAGACTCATGACTTTGAATTTTTGAGGCACATCAAAAATATGCAGCATGTTGATTGAATGACCTCTGATCATCTTGTGATCTCCAGATTTGGGCAACAGTGTATGCCTCAAGATTGTGTTGATTGTGGCTAGACCAGACAACAAGTGATGGACAGATCCAAACTTATGTGTCTCCAAATCATCATCAGAGATCTCTTTATACATGTTGGACATAGACTTGTGGTTTTGCTTCTTCTTGGCATACACATCCAAATCATCCTCATGCTCTTCAGGGGCTTTGATTAGCTTGGCCCACTCATTAACAGTCGACTGGTACCTTGTACCTTCAAACATCCATACAATTCTACCATCAGGATAAAAGTGAGCTGTGGAATAGAATTGCATGATGAGTTTATCATTCCATTTCGTCAGCTACTGACCCACAAACTTGTCAACACCACATGCTTTGAAACTTTCAATCACATTTGGAAAGTGATCTTAATTGTTCTTGATGTAATCCCAATCAACCCATCTCATGTCACACACTATGGGCTTCTTGTCAAGCAGAACTGTCTCATAGAAATCTTGATGTTCTTTGGTATGGAGTCTATAGTCCACAGCAGTTCTCCTCCTCACAGCATATGGATCAGTCTGTCTCCATCTTTTGAGACCTACATCTTTCCTCAACTTCATGTCCTCAGCAGCAATATGAGTATTGTCATGGCCAGGGATCTTGGGCTTGAGCTTCCTAAGAACTTGGACCTCAACATCTTCATCAGTCTCATGCATTGGGGACTTGTTCTTCTCTGAGGCTGGAATGTTTCTAGTGCATCTCTTGGGTGCATACTTGGTGGCTTGAGTAGCTTTGGGAGCAGTCTTGGGCTTTGAAGGAGCAGCCGCGGACTTGATTGCATCTCCCATAAGCTTCTGAGCTTTAGGAGCTGGTGCAGCAACCTCTTCTTCGTCAGCTTCATCATCATTATCATCCCTCATGGATGGCTTGCCAATCACTCTGGTTGTTGTCTTTCTAGCTCTCTTCTTTGTACCTGCTGGCTCATCATCTCTGGATTCAAGTGTGAACACCATAGTCTCTTGAGTAGGTAATCTTGCCTTTGACATAGGAATTCTCTTGGCAGGGACCTTCCTTTTCTGACCTGGCTTAGTTGCACCAGCTGTGCCATACTCCTTCCTGAGCACCTTCTTATTTGAAGTGGCCTCATCATCCACAAAATCCTCATCCTCAGTATCTGAGGTTTTCTTCTTTCTAGTATTGGTAGCTGCCTTGGGCAAGTTGCTAGGTGTTCTCCTGCTACCCTCATCATAGCTGCTAGAGGGACTAGTGCCCTCACTCAAGCTGACTTGCTCCTTAGACAAATTCTGGCTATCACTCTAGTCAGACATCTTGGCACTACAAACTAAAAGCTAACCGTGTGAATAGATGTAGATGAGGTAGAGTGGATGAGCATCACAAAGTGCAGAGTTTTTGTAAAACAGATGACTCAAAAACTTAGTTTTACTTCTCTACAGAAAGAATTTCGAAGCTACCGATTTGTTAAACTTGGTGATACCGAAGCAATTCTGGAGCCTAAACTAGTGAACTTGGTCAGATCGAGTCACGGTTCGGTGGCACCGATATTGCTAGGGTTTTATAGAGAGTTGAACTCGGTCGCATCGATTTGCAATTTTCGGTCAGAATGAAAAGTGCAAGTGCAATGGCCTAAGCCAAATCGGTGAGACCGATTTCTACAACTCGGTCGGTCCGAGATGAGTTCGGCGGAGACCTAACCCTAAATTTTTGAATTTAAACTAATTTCTATGGAGTTTCTGCTGGATAGGAAGATTTCATACGTGGCAAGAATTATGGCAAAGCAATGTGCTATGAATCGGAGTTAAAGAGCAGCACAAAGGATCAAGTTCATACCCTAACTCGGTGGTGAACTTGCTACGGCGGCAACGACGGAGGAGATTGCCATTGACGGCGGCGGAGACCAGCGGCGGGAGGTTGCTGGCTGCGAGGAGATGATCCCAGGACCCGATGAGGTATAGCAAGTTATGCGCGGGCGAAGAGTTCGGAAAGTTTTCCAAAATTCAACCCGTCGGTATATATAACCTGACCCTGTCAGTGTGACCGAGTGGAACAACTCGGTGGCACCGAGATGCAACACTGCTAGCAGTTACTGCAACTCGGTGTGACCGAAAAGTTCAAATCGATTGCACCGAGATTGAAAACCTAGATCAACTTGGTGAACTCAGTGTTACCAAAGTGGATGACTCTGTCATACCGAAATGCACAAAGAGGTTTTGGAAGTTTAAGTGTATGAAAAATCGAGGACTCCGAGTGCTCCTCACACAGAGTGGTTCGAATCTGACTTGATCAAAATTTGTGATGTAGCATGAAAAGAGTTCTAGATGAGAAAAGCATAGATAGCTAGAGGGTGTCCTTAGGCATTCTTGTCCATGCATTTGGCAAAATAAAAAGAGCCAAACAATCAAAGAAACAAATGGATGTCCTCGAATGAGAAAAATATGCATTCAACATGCTCACACAATAAGATTGCAAATGAAACATGTGGCAAAGCATGCACAACCAGTCTAGCATCTATCAAGCAATTGGCGATGACTAGGTCATCTATATATGAGTATATTGACTTAGGAGTCAAATGAGAACATTTGATGATAGGTCATACTCATCGTTTAAGCACAAGTGGGGTTACCACTTTTACATAAAGCATTGTTCTATTCACATCATTAGAGTTGCTTTAGCTCAATTGTTAGAGTAAAGCTCCCCCTAGATGTGATATCCCCCTTAAGAGGATGAACTAACCTTGGGTTTTGTCGACGATAACTTCATGTAGGTGTTGAAGATGTATATGCTCAATGTTGGTGTAGATCATTTGGAGCAATCCATTGGAGTGAGTTGCACTTTCAATACCAACAAGAGGGTTTGTGACTGCTCGAACTAGTGCAAGATATGGAAGTTGTTTGCACTTGTTCTCTCCATAATTATATGAGTGAAGTATGTTGGCGGAGTCACCCTCAAGAACTCTCTAGTTCTTATTCTTCGGGATCCACACCATCTTGATGGGAATCCTTGGAGTTGTAGTCGTACTTGATGAAGTAGAACTTGACGTGGTCTTGGGAACCCACTTGACTAAGGCCTTAGGAGCTTCTTCAAATGCATCAATCTCCTCTTGAAGCTTATCCTTTCCCTTTAGCTTGTGGTCTTATGGTGGAAGATCATCTTGTGCTTGTGTCCCTTGAAAAGAAATAGAATCATACTTCTCTTGTTGAGGAACAAACTTCGTCTTGGGATATTGATCTTCTTCCCACTCAACTCCATTGGCATTGAACTTCCGTTCAAAACCAACACCTTGATTCTTCCGGTGTCTTCCTTTCTTGCGTACAATCTCCTCAAATTGATTACTCCCTGCAAGGCTCTTGTATACACGTTTCTTAATAATTCCCTTCAGTAAGCTATTTTCTGGCTCAAGTGTGACTTAGCTAAGAGAATCATTAGTGGAATCAAGATAACTACTAGAAGCAACATCATTGGATTTAGCATGATTATTGTTACTACTAGAGGAAGAATCTTTCTTGTTCTTGTTGCTAGATTTTACATGTGGCATGTAGGTAGACAAGAGTAAATGCTTGGCAATGTAAGAAGAACTTTTCTTGCGAAGATCATCATTGATTGCTTTTAAGAACTCATACTCTTGCTCAAGGTTGAGCTTTTCAATGCGTAACTTCTCATGAGTCTTTAAAAGTTCTCGATGATCTTCCAAGGTAGTTTCATGAGCTAACTTAAGAGTGTTTAGTTCTTTAGTTAGACACTCAATCTTCTCCTTATCACTGTCATTCATTTTATCTTGATTAGCATGACTAATAGCAATTTCATCATAGTTTTCAGCATAGGTTTCATCACTATTGCTACCAACAAGTAAATCATCATCTCCTAGCAAATCATCTTCATCACTATTGAAATCAAGATACTCGGGGTGATACCTTAGGGCCTTTTGCCATGAAGCATCTTCCAATTCCTTCATTTGGTGAGTCAAATATGTCGTAGGAGTTGGATGACACAACAGCAATTTCGGCAACACCTTCATCTTGAGTATCTTCGGAGTCGGAGTAGTAGCTTCTCTCGGAGTGGTCATCGGAGTCGGAACCTGATACCCATTCACCAACATGAGCTTGATGTCTTCGTCTTGTATAGCTCCTTGATGATTTGTTCTTCCTTTCCGAATCTTTGCTTCTCCGAGAAGGTCTTCGTTCATAACGATCATCTCTACTCCTTCTCTCTCTTGGTGGTGATTCTTCTCTTCTACTTCTCCTTTTAGGTGAGTCTTCTCTTCTCTTGTGGGGAGCCGTACACTCTTTGGAGTAGTGTCCGGGTCTTCCACAATTGTAGCAATTCCGATCACGACTTGAAGATCTCTTGTCATTGTAGGACCTTGACTTGGAAATTCTCTCTTTGCTTCTATTATTTTAGAACTTGTTGAAGTTCTTCACCATTAAGCTCAATTCTTCATTGAGGACTTGTTTCTCACTTGATAATGTAGGAACTTCACATGGGGCTTTATAAGCACCACTAGACTTGTTGTGAAGCTCTTCTTTATCTTTGAGTGACATCTCATGAGCAAAAATTCTTCCAATGACTTCCGTTAGCTTGAGATCTTTGTAATTGGGCATCATTTGGATCAATGTGCACACGGTGCCATATTTTCCATCCAAGGCTCTTAGGATCTTCTTGATGATGAATATGTCGGTCATCTCTTCACTTCCTAAGCCGGCAATCTCATTTGTGATGAGAGCAAGCCTAGAGTACATTTCAGCGACACCTTCACCATCCTTCATTTTGAACTTGTCAAGTTGACTTTGAAACGCATACAACTTGGATTCTTTGAGGGAGTCGGTACCTTCGTGCATATCAATCAAAGTATCCCAAATTTCCTTTGCATTCTCAAGACGGCTGATTTTGTTGAATTCTTCAGGGCACAATCTGTTGAAGAGGATATCGCAAGCTTGAGCATGGTATTGCAGCATCTTCAACTCTTCCGCGGATGCTTCATGATTCGGTTCCTTCCCATCTAAGAATTCACCTTGCAAACCAATACACACAATAGCCCAAACGGCGGGGTTATGTCCAAGAATATGCATTTCGTCTTATGCTTCCAACTAGCAAAATTAGTACCATCAATGTAAGGACCTCTACGGTGGTAACTTCCCTCGCTAGACGCCATACTCTCCTAGGTTGTGAAACCAAGGCTATGATCACCAAAGCTATGGAAATCACGGCAAATGGAGACCAAAGCTCTAATACCACTTGTAGGATCGAAAGTATGTCTAGAGGGGGTGATTAGACTACTTGACCAAATAAAAATCTAGCCTTTTACCAATTATAGTTCTTGGCAGATTTTAGCAACTTAGCACAAGTCAAGCAATCAACCTACACATGCAATTCTAAGAGTATAGCAGCGGAAAATAATACAATTGCATATGAAGGTAAATGGAGGAGTTTGGAGGGAGCAAACGCAAGTGTAGACACAGATGTTTTTGTCTTGGTTCCGATAGGTGGTGCTATCTTACATCCAAGTTGATGGAGACTTCAACCCACGAAGGGTAACAGCTGCGCGAGTCCACGGAGTAGGGATGGCAACAGGGCCCCATACCCGCCAAACCCATGGGGATTTCATCTATTAGGGGGTGGGGATGGGCAAAAAACATCCCCATGGGGATATTTACCAAACTAATTTATTCCCCATAGGGTACAATGGGGATGGGGACGATATCCTATTCCCCAGACCCAATACCCATCGGGGACCCGGTTAGTAACTGTGACACCGCGGTCAACCTTAAAATATTCACAAACAAACTTCTGAAAACAAAAAAAATCTCTAAAAAAACCTTAAACCTATCTCACGTCCTCATATCAGCTGCCACCATGACCAAGAAGTTAGTACGACCTAGATATGCATTAGCAGGACAAGGACAACACCATTTATGTATGTTGATTATAGGGTGTCATATTATGTATACGAGTATTTGTTTATGGAGATGGGGACCCTAATGGGGCCCTGTTCCCCAGTTTGGCATGGGTATGGGGAAATTTCATCCCCAGTCATGTAAATGGGGATGGGGATGGGATGATAGGGAATAGATGGGGATGGGGATGTTGTGGGTATCCCCATAGGGGATTTTCCCCATTGCCACCCCTACCACGGAGGGCTCCACCCACGAAGGGTCCACGAAGAAGCAACCTTGTCTATCCAACCATGGCCATCACCCATGAAGTACTTGCCTCACTAGGGTAGATCTTCACGAAGTAGGCGATCTCCTTGCCCGTACAAACTCCTTGGTTCAACTCCACAATCTTGTCGGAGGCTCCCAAGTGACACCTAACCAATCTAGGAGACACCACTCTCCAAAAGGTAATAGACGGTGTGTTGATGATGAACTCCTTGCTCAAATGCTTCAAATGATAGTCTCCCCAATACTCAAATACCTCCTTACAGATTTGGATATGGTGGAAGAATGATTTGAGTGGAAAGCAACTTGGGGAAGGCTAGAGAACAAGATTCATATGGTAGGAATGGAATATCTTGATCTCAACACTTGAGTAGGTTGTTCTTTCTCAGAACATGTATGATGGAAGTGTAGGTATATTTTGATGGCTCTCTCCACGAATGAAGAGTGGGTGGAGGTGTATATATAGCCTCCACACAAAATCTAACCATTACACACAATTTACCAAACTCGATGGGACCGATTTAGTTCATAATGTGACCATTAGGCATTTCGGTGGGACCGATATGATCAACTCGGTAGGACCGATTTCATTAGGGTTAGGGCATAACGTAATCTCGGTGAGACCGATTACACAAACTCGGTGGGACTGATTTTGGTAATAAGCACATAGAGGGTTGGTCAGGCACACTCAGTGGGACCGATTCGCTCATTTCGGTTGGACCGAATCATTACGAAGGGGAAACAGAGAGTTTGCATTGCCAACTCGATGGGACCGATCGCTCATCTCGGTGAGACCGAAATGTTACGAAAGCAAATAGAGAGTTTGCAATCCCAGCTCGGTGAGATCGAGATCCCTTTCGGTGAGACCGAAATGATTAGGTTTTCTGGCAGTGGCTATGTCAAATGAACTCGGTGGCGCTGGATTGAACTTGTCGGTGGGGCCGAGTTTGACTTTTGGTTTGGGACATATGTGGATGTGGGAAAACGGTTGAGGGTTTTGGAGCATATCACTAAGCATTTTGAGCAAGCAAGCCATTAAGCAACACCTCATCCCATTTTAATAGTATTGGCTTTCCTATGGACTCAATGTAGTCTTGGATCACTAAAATAGAAAATGTAGAGTCTTGAGCTTGAGCCAATATATGTCCTTAGCATTTTGAGGGATCCACATTCCTAGTTCATGCCTTGCCAATCATTGAACTTTCCTGAAATATTTATCTTGAGACAGCATTAGTTCAATGAGCTATATATTGTTAGTAATTACCAAAACCACCCAGGGATAGTTGCACTTTCACATATCCCCATTGAGGTAACCTGGTGTTATTCGAAAATTCTCCGTTTTCATGTTATTCGGAAAGAGTTTGTTAACAAGACTTGATCAACCTTGTTAATGGATTCCTTTTGATGAGCATGAGATGGATGAATTTAGAAAGCACAACACTCTGTACCCTCCTTTTACTTTCTATTTTTTAGATTAAATAAAGCAAACATAGTATTTTTTGTCTGTTTTCTGAGTTATCCTTGCAATAAAAATGTACCCCGAAAATAAAAGTTCTCCAAATGTCCCGAAAATAGAATATGATTTTTCTAGAATATTTAATAATATTTGGCACTAAGAACACATCAGGGGGGCACACCACCTAGCCACGAGGGCACAGGACGCGCCCACTCCCTAGGTGCACCGCTTGCCTCGTCGGCCCCACATGGCCCCCCTCCACTTATCCCAGCACCCACACACTTCTTCTTCCTCCAGAAAAAATCCCCCCATAGATCAAACTCGTGTTCTAGCTCATCTTGCTGCCATTTTCGATCTCCTTGCTCAAAGCTCCACTCACAAAACTGTTTGGGGAGATTGTTCTTCGGTATGTGACTCCTCCAATGGTCCAATTTGTTTTTATTCTAGTGCTTTATTTATTGCAAATCTTTGCTACTTAGGTGACCCTATTCTTGAGCTTGCATGTCAAATTTATGTGGTCCCAAGTAGTTCTAATGCATGATATAGTCTCTAGGCACTTGTGGGGGTAGTTGTTATCAATCTTGTTGAGTTTGGTTCACTTTTATTTTGAGTCACTAAAAATTCAGAAAATTTTCAGAGAAAGATAATGATGAGGAGATTGTTGAGAGGCTCTTCTAGCCAAAGCTCAGAGGATAAGCAGAAGGAGGAGAATAAAAGACCTAATTACAATTTTCCTCGCACTGCGGAAGTTCGATCGTGTGAATGGCCTTGTGACGAGTTCTTGAGAGCCGTCGGGATTTATAAAGACTTATATTACTTGGCTGAGAATGCAGGCCTCGCCGACTTCCTCCATGACCAGCGCAAACAGTATCTCTTACTAGATAATATTTTCGTGCAAAATTTCTATTTCCATGCTCAGAAATCACCACCTTCAGTGGACTTTCACTTATATGATGAGGTTAGGGAGATGTCACTATATGAATTTTGTCAAGTTTGTAAGATACCCTTTTTAGGTAGCTTAGAGGAACCACATTGTAAGGATGTGGAGGGGTTTATTGATATGATCGCTGTAGGGGAAATGAGGAAAGTTTTAGAGGCAAGAATTACTAGTTTACATTTTCCTGTTCTATGTTACTTTGTGATATTTGCTAGAAGATGCTTAATTGGTTGCTGGAACAGTGGAAATCTTAGTGCCCCTGATATTGTATTTTGCATCATGCTTTGTTTCGCGATACCACTTTTAGCTTAGGCGTTGTTGTTGCTAAACGATTAAGTCTGAATCGTACAAAGGGCCCCATCTTCGGATGCATCTTTGCTTCACGCCTTGCTGAACACTTCAGGATACCTATTAGGCATTATGAGAAGTAGGAGAAGTTGCTGGCCCCTGCTTTTCTAAATTATAAGAGTATGATAGCACATGATTTTATTGTTAAAGATAAGAAGAAGTTGCTTAAGTATAAATTAATATTTGATAAAAAGTACTATGAGATTATTACCTTGTCTGCACCCTCTTTGTTTGATATTCTTTCAGGCATGTATCTTGTCTTGCCATATGTCGTTCATGCGTACTGGAGCCTGGCACAAGTTTCAGAACCTGAGCCAGAGCCGCCACTTAACCCTTATCGGCAGTCTGTTTATCAGTGGGATCCGGAGGAGCTTGCCAACCAGTGGCACCCAAAGGACACTCCTCCGTGCACCGGAGAGAGTAGCTTTGATCCCTGGCAATAAACTAACTTAGGCCGAAATCCTAAGCTTGGGGGAGTACGTATTTCTCACCGACATTACATTCATGTTCACACACTCATTCCAGTTGTCGGTGCTCATACTTTTTCATTGTACTATCCATGCTAGTTTAATTTCTTTTTTAAGTCTTTTTACTCATGTGTTAGAAAAACCTTAAGAAAAACCAAAAAATTAGTTGTAGCTTTTAGCTAGTTTACTTTCCATGTCTGTAGTAGTAGTAATTAAAAGAAAACCCAAAAAGATTTCTCGTTCTTCTTTTGCTTGTTGGGAGCTTTCCCGTGTAAATAATTTTATTTCTTTTCTTTGGGGGTCAAGAGGAGAAGACCATGATGAAAATGTTGTATTACCTTGTATTTTCCCTTGTATAAAATGCTTGCAGATTCTAGCTTAGTCCAATGCACGTGCACTATTATTATTATCCACATCGTTCGATCGCGCGAGTGAAAGGCAATAATGACGATATATGATGGACTAGTTGAGATGAGAGAAGCTAGTATGAACCCGACCTATCTTGTTTTGTAAATATGAATAGTTCATCATTCCTGATTCAGCCTATTATAAATGAAACATGTTTGCAATGACAATTAGATATTATAGTTACTCATGCCATACTTAATTAGCTAGGAGTTTATAATGGTCTACCATGCATGCCAACATGATATTAAGATGGTTGTGATGTGGTATGATAGGGTGGTATCCTCCTTTGAAAGATTCGAGTGGTTTGACTTGGTACATGTTCACGCATGTAGTTGAAACAAAATCAACATAGCCTCCACGATATTTATGTTCATGGTGATTTATATCCTACTCATGCTTGCACTCATTGTTGATTAATTTTAATGCATTTTCATGACTGTTGTCGCTCTCTAGCTGGTCGCTTCCCAGTCTCTTTCTAGCCTTCACTTGAACTAAGAGGGAATACTGCTTGTGCATCCACTTCCATAAACCCCAAAGTTATTCCATATGAGTCCACCATACCTTCCTATTTATGGTATCTACCTGCCATTCCAAGTAAATTTGTATGTGCCAAACTCTAAACCTTCAAATGAAATTTTGGTTTGTACGCTCGAACAACTCATGTATCAACTAGGGTTGTCTATATCTTCAATGCTAGGTGGGTTATTCTCACGATGAGTGGACTCCGCTCATCCTTGACGAGAAAATGGCCGGTAACCGGGATGCCTAGTGCCATGCTCAAATCAACTCAAAATAATTAAACAAAACTCCCCCAGGGCTGTTGTTTGTATGGACGGTACCCGTTGTTTCGGGCCAGCCGTGGAGTGTGCTTGTTGATGGTGGGGGAGTAAAAACTTTACCATTCTGTTTGGGAACCGCCTATAATGTGTGTAGCATGGAAGATATCAAGATCTCTTGGTTGTTATGTTGACAATGAAAGTATACCACTCAAAATATTATTCATCTCTATTTCAAAACTCGAGCTCTAGCACCTCTGCAAATCCCTGCTTCCCTCTGTGAAGGGCCTATCTATTTACTTTTATGTTGAGTCATCATCCTCTTATTAAAAAGCACCAGTTGGAGAGAACCGCTTTAATTTGCATGTATTGATATTAATTTACATTGAGTATGACCGTGACTGGATCTCTTTTACCATGAATTACAATGTCTTGTCAATCCTTGATCTTCATAGGTGCTCTGCATTTATGTTTCGCGGTTTCAGAAAGAGCCAGCGAGATACCATTTTATTATATCATATTATGATTGTTTTGAGAAAGTGTTGTCATCCGAGGTTTATTATTGCTCGTTAGTTGATTATGCCATTGATATGAGTAAACATGAGACCTGAAAGTTATTGTGAATGTGGTTAGTTCATAATATTGGCTGAAAACTTGAGTGCTGGCTTTACATATTTGCAACAAAAATAGCAAACAGAGTTTGTAAAAGTTTTTCTTTATCACTTTCAGTTTTTCAACTGAATTGCTTGAGGACAAGCAAAGGTTTAAGCTTGGAGGAGTTGATATATCTCGAACGCATCTACTTTTCCAAACACTTTTGCCCTTGTTTTGGACTCTAACTTGCATGATTTGAATGAAACTAGCCCGGACTGACGCTGTTTTCAGAGAACTACCATGGTTTTATTTTTGTGCACAAATAAAAGTTCTCGGAATGACCTGAAAATCAACGGAAAATATTTTTCGAATATACAAACAATACTGGCGAAAGAATCAAGACCAGGGGCCCACACCATTTCCACGAGGGTGGGTGGCGCGCCCACCCCCTGGGCGAGCCCCCTGTCTCGTGGGCCCCGTGAGGCTCCACCGACCCCGACTCCAACTCCATATATTCACTTTCGGGAGAAAAATATCAGAGAGAAGGATTCATCACGTTTTACGATACGGAGCCGCCGCCAAGCCCTAATCTCTCTCGGGAGGGATGATCTGGAGTCCGTTCGGGGCTCCCGAGAGTGGAGATCGTCGCTGTCGTCATCATCAACCTTCCTCCATCACCAAATCCATGATGCTCACCGCCGTGCGTGAGTAATTCCATCATAGGCTTGCTGGACGGTGATGGGTTGGATGAGATTTACCATGTAATCGAGTTAGTTTTGTTAGGGTTTGATCCCTAGTATTCACTATGTTCTAAGATTGATGTTGCTATGACTTTGCCATGCTTAATGCTTGTCACTAGGGCCCGAGTGCCATGATTTCAGATCTGAACCTATTATGTTTTCATGAATATAAGCGAGTTCTTGATCATATCTTGCAAGTCAAGAGTCACCTACTATGTGTTATGATCCGGCAACCCCGAAGTGACAACAACCGGGACCACTCCCGGTGATGACCGTAGTTTGAGGAGTTCATGTATTCACAAAGTGTTAATGCTTTGGTCTGGTACTCTATTAAAAGGAGGCCTTAATACCCCTTAGTTTCCAATAGAACCCCGCTACCACAGGAGGGTAGGATAAAAGATGTCATGCAAGTTCATTCCCATAAGCATGTATGACTATATTTGGAATACATGCCTACATTACATTGATGAACTAGAGCTAGTTCTGTGTCACCCTATGTTATAACTATTACATGAGGAATCGTGATACGTCTCCAACGTATCTACTTTTCCAAACACTTTTGCCCTTGTGTTGGACTCTAACTTGCATGATTTGAATGCAACTAACCCGGACTGACGCTGTTTTGAGCAGAATTGCCATGGTGTTGTTTTTGTGCACAAATAAAAAGTTCTCGGAATGACCTGAAAATTTACGGAGAATTATTTTGGAAAATGTAAAAAATACCTGCAAGAAGATCCAGACCAGGGGGGCCACACCCTGTCCACGAGGGGTGGGGGCGCGCCCTCTCCCCTAGGGCGCGCCCCCTGCCTCGTGGGCCCCCTGGTGCTCCACCGACGTATCTCCGGATCCCATATATTCACTTTCGGGGAGAGAAAAATCAGAGAGAAAGAATTATCATGTTTTACGATACGGAGCCGCTGCCAAGCCCTAATCTCTCTCGGGAGGGCTAATCTGGAGTCCGTTTGGGGCTCCGAAGAGTGGAGATCGTCGCCATCGTCATCATCAACCTTCCTCCATGACCTATTCCATGATGCTCACCGCCGTGCATGAGTAATTCCATCGTAGGCTTGCTGGAGGGTGATGGGTTGGATGGGATCTGTCATGTAATCGAGTTAGTTTTGTTAGGCTTTGATCCCTAGTATCCACTATGTTCTGAGATTGATGTTGCTATGACTTTGCTATGCTTAATGCTTGTCACTAGTGCCCGAGTGCCATGATGTTGCTATGACTTTGCTATGAACCTATTATGTTTTAATGAATATATGTGTGTTCTTGATCCTATCTTTCAAGTCTATAGTCACCTACTATGTGTTATGATCCGGCAACCCTGAAGTGACAATAATTGGGACCACTCCCGGTGATGACCTTAGTTTGAGGAGTTCATGTGTTCACTATGTGTTAATGCTTTGGTCTGGTACTATATTAGAAGGAGGCCTTAATATCCCTTAGTTTCCAATAGGACCCCACAGCCACGGGAGGGTAGGACAAAAGATGTCATGCAAGTTCTTTTTCATAAGCACGTATGACTATATTCGGAATACATGCCTACATTACATTGATGAACTGGAGCTAGTTCTGTGTCACGCTAGGTTATATCTTCTACATGATGAACTGCATCCGACATAATTCCCCATCACCGATCCAATTCCTATGAGCTTTTCACATATTGCTTGTTGCTTATTTACTTATCCGCTGTTACTATTACAAGAACTACAAAAACACTACCGTTACTTTTATTACCGCTAGCGCCACTATCATATAACTTTGCTACTAAACTACCATGCTGCAGATACTAAGTTTACAGGTGTGGTTGAATTGAAAACTCAGCTGCTAATACATAAGAGTATTCTTTGGCTCCCCTTGTGTCGAATCAACAAATTTGGGTTGAATACTTTACCCTCGAAAACTTTTGCGACCCCCTACACTTGTGGGTTATCAAGACTGTTTTCTAGCGCCGTTGCCAGGGAGCATAACTCTATTCTTTAAGTCACTTGGGATTTATATCTGTTGATCACTATGAAGAACTTCAAGGACTCAAAAACCAAGATCTTACCCTCAACTACGAGGGGAGGTAAGGAACTGTCATCTAGCTCTGCACTTGATTCACCATCTGTTATGGGTAAATTTTTGACACCTACTCCTGCTATTGAATCTGATATGTTGTATGTTCTTGATGATGCCACTTCTGCTATGTATGATGAAACTACTTCTATGCTTGATAATACTGTGCCACTACGTGAAGATGAACAAATTGCTAAGGTTAGGGAGAATGCAAATATTGAAACTGACGATGAAGCTTCTCCTAATAGATATGAATTGCCTGTTGTCCCTGAGGGTTATGTTATGGATGAAGAAACTGCTAGAGACTTTCTTGCTTGCAATGATAGATATGATCTTAAGAAATTATTAGCTAAGCTGAAAGAAAAGTCATTGAATGCTAGAATGAAACATGACCCTGCTTTTGCTACTTGACCTATCTGTGTTACTCATAAGGATTATGAATTCTGTGTTGATCCTGAGTTTATTACTTTGGTTGAATCTGATCATTTCCATGGCTATGAGTCTGAAACCGTTGCAGCACATCTTACCAAGTTGAATGATATAGCCACCCTATTTACCAACGATGAAAAGATTCTTTACTACTATATCCTTAAGTTATTTCCATTCTCGTTAAAGGATGATGGTAAGACTTGGTTTAATTCTCTTGATCCTGGTTGTGTGCGTAGTCCACAGGATATGATGTATTACTTCTCTGCTAAATATTTTCCATCTGATAAGAAACAAGCTGCCTTGCGGGAAATATATAACTTTGTGCAAGTTGAAGAAGAGAGTCTCCCACAAGCTTGGGGGAGGCTTCTCCAATTACTTAATGCTTTGCCCGATCATCCTCTCGTGAGGAACGATATACTTAATGTATTTTATAATTGACTAACCGATGCTTTGAGAGACCACATGGATAGTTGTGCTGGTTGTGTTTTCAGGGAAAGAACGGTTGATTAATCTGAATTACTATTGAATAATATGCTGGCCAATGAAAATAATTGGACACTTCCTGAACCAGCCCCTAAGCCAACTCCGAAGAAAAGAGGTGTTCTATTTCTCAGTCCTGAAGATATGCAAGAGGCAAAGAAATCTATGAAATAAAAAGGTATTAAAGCTGAAGATGTTAAGAATTTACCACCTATTGAAGAAATACATGGTCTTGATAACCCGACACAGGTAGTAAAGGTAAATTCTCTTTATAGATATGATGAAGGTGATATCCCTCGTTATAAGTCTGCTAGCCAATGCTTAGATGAGTTTGACAATTTTATTGTGAAACAAGAAAACTTCAATGCTTATGTTGGTAGACAATTATAACACAATGCTTATATGATTGAAAGCTTGAGTGATTATCTGTCTAGAGTTAAAGGTGAATTGAAACTTATTAGTATACATGCTTCCATGGTTACCGCTCAAGTAGAACAAGTACTTAAGGCTCAAAATGATTTGCTCAATGAATTAAATAGTAAGAATAATGATTATGCTGTTAGAGTTGCAACTAGAGGGGGCAAAATGACTCGGGAACCTTTGTATCCTGAAGGCCACCCTAAGAGAATTGAGCAAGATTCTCAGAGTGCTAATTTAGATGCACCTAGTTCTTCTAAGAAGAAGAAAAAGAACAATGGTAGAACTTTGCATGCTTCTAGTGAACCTGTAGCTAACACACCTGAGAATCCCAATGATATATCTATTTCTGATGCTGAGACACAATCTGGTAATGACCATGAACCTAGTGATAATGTTAATGATGATGTTCATGATGATGCTCACCCTAGCAATGATAATGATGTAGATATTGAACCTGTTGTTGATCTTGATAACCCACAATCATAGAATCAATGTTATGATAAGAGATACTTTGTTGGTAGGAAGCACGGTAGGGAAAGAGAACCATGGGTTCAGAAACCCATGCCTTTTCTTCCGAAACCATCCAAGAAAAAGGATGATGAGGATTTTGAGCACTTTGCTGAAATGATTACACCTATCTTTTTGCGTATGCGTTTGACTGATGTGCTTAAAACAAATCCTTATGCTAAGTATATGAAAGATATTATTACCAATAAAAGAAAGATACCTGAAGTAGAAATTTCCACCATGATTGCCAATTACACTTTTAAAGGTGAAATACCAAAGAAACTAGGAGATCCAGGAGTACCTACTATACCTTGCTCCATTAAAAGAAACTATGTTAAAACCGCTTTATGTGATCTTGGAGCCGGTGTTAGTGTTATGCCTCTCTCTTTATATCGTAGACTTGACTTGAGTAAGTTGACACCTACTAAAATATCTTTGCAAATGGCTGATAAATCAACTGCTATACATGTCGGTATTTGTGACGAGGTGCCTGTTGTAGTTGCAAATGTTATTATTGTAACAAACTTTGTTATACTTGATATTCCCGAGGACGATAGTATGTCTATTATCCTTGGTAGACCCTTTTTGAATACTGCAGGGGCTATTATTGATTACAACAAAGGCAATGTCACTTTTCATGTCAATGGTAATGAGCATACGGTACACTTCCCGAGGAAACAACCGCATGTCCACAGTATCAATTATATTGGGAAAATTTTAACTATTACTATTGGAGGTTTTGAATTTCCTCTTCCTACTACCAAGAAGACATATGACATTCTTATTGTTGGGGACATACATATCCCCATTGAGGTAACCTAGTGTTATTCGAAAATTCTCCGGTTTCATGTTATTCGGAAAGAGTTTATTAACAAGACTTGATCAACCTTGTTAATGGATTCCTTTTGATGAGCATGGGATAGGTGAATCTAGATAGCACAACCTTCTGTACCCTCCTTTTACTTTCTGTTAATTAGAATAAATAAAGCAAAAATAGTATTTTCTGTCTGTTTCCAGACTTATCCGTGCAATAGAAAAAAAACCCGAAAATAAAAGTTCTCCAAATGCCCTGAAAATTTAATATGCTTTTTTCTAGAACATTTGAGAATATATGGCACAGAACACACAGCGAGGGGAGCCATCACCTGGCCACGAGGGTCCAGGGCACGCCCACCCTCACAGGGCGGGCCCCCTGCCTCGTGGGCCCCACGTGGCCCCCCTCCACTTATTCCTGCACCCATACTCTTCTTCTTCCTCCCAACAAAAAATCATCAACCAGCTCAAGCATGGGTTCTAGCTCATCTTGCTGCCATTTTTGATCTCCTTGCTCAAAGCACTATTCACCAAACTGTTTGGGGAGATTCTTCCTTGGTATGTGACTCCTCCATTGGTCCAATTAGTTTTTGTTCTAGTGCTTTATTTATTGCAATTTTTTGCTGCTGTGGTGACCTTGTTCTTGAGCTTGCATGTCAAATTTATTTGGTCCCAAGTAGTTCTAATGCATGGTATAGTTTCTAGGCACTTATAGGAGTTGTTGCTATCAATCTTGTTGAGTTTGGTTAACTTTTATTTTGAGTTACTAAAATTTCAGAAATTTTCAGAAGGGAAAAATGATAAAGAGATTGTTGAGGGGCTCCTCCAGTAAGAGTTCAGAGGAGAGGAAGAAGGAAGAAAATAAGAAGCCCAAATATAATCTTCCTCGCATGGCGGAAGTTCGGCCGTGTGAATGGCCTTGTAATGATTTCATGATGGCCGCCGGGATTTACGAAGACTTTTATTGGTTGGCAAATAATGCAGGCCTCACCGACTTCCTCCACGACTAGCGTGAACAGTATCTCTTACTCACTAATATTTTCACACAAAATTTTCATTTTCATGCTAAGAAAACACCACCTACAGTGGAGTTCCGTTTATATGATGAGGTTAAGGAGATATCACTCTTAGAAATTTGTGAAGTATGCTAGATACCCTTTGAAGGTAGACTTGATGAACCATGTCGTGAAGATGTTGAAGGGCTTATTGACATGATAGCTGTAGGGGAAACTAGACAAGTCTTAGGGGCAAGAATTACTAGTATACACTTCCCTATTCTGCACTACTTTGCTTTATTTGCTAGAAGATGTTCAATTGGTCGCGGGAACAGTGGGAATCGGAGTGCCCCGGATATTGTCATTTTACGCCATGCTTTGTTTCAAGACACAACTTTTAGCTTGGGTGTCGTCGTTGCTAAACGACTGAGTCTGAACCGCTCAAAAGGGCCCGTCTCTCGGGGCATCTTTGCTTCTCGGCTTGCTGAACATTTTAGAATACCTATTAGGCATCATGAGAAGGAAGAAAAATTTCTTGCCCCTGTTTATCTAGACTACAAGAGCATGATAGCACATGACTTTATTGGTAAAGACAAGGATAGGTTGCTTAATTTTAAATTAAGGTTTGATGAAAAATAGTGTGAGATTGTTACCTTGCCTGCACCATCTCTGTTTGATCTGTCTACATGCATATATCTCGTTACATTAGATGCCTTCTACAAGTACCAGGGCCAGGCACAAGCTTCAGAGCCTAAGCCGGAGCCACCACTCGATCCTTACCGTCAGTCTGTTTATGGGTGGGACCTGGATGAGCTTGCCAACCAGTTGCACCTAGAGGACACATCTCACTACAATGGAGGGAGTAGCTTCGATCTTTGGCCATAGACCAACTTAGGCCAAAAGCCTAAGCTTGTGGGAGTACGTGTTTCTCACCGACTTTACATTCATGTTCACACACTTATTCTAGTTGTCGGTGCTCACACTCTTTGATTGTACCATCCATGCTTAGTTTCACTTCTTTTTCTTAGTCTTTTTCTCGTGTGCTAAAAAAACCTTAAGAAAAACAAAAAATATTAGTTGTAGCTCCTAGCTAGTTTACTTTCCCTGCTTGTAGTAGTAGTAATTAAAAGAAAACCCAAGAAGATTTATCGTTCTTCTTTTGCTTGTTGGGAGCTTTCCTATGTAAATAGTTTCTTTTCATTTCTTTGGGGGTCAAGAGTAGAAGACCATGATTTAAAATGCTTAGTGGATCTCGTATGCTTTATTGGTGATTTAACCTTGAGCCATATTACCTTGTCTTCTCGCTTGTATTAAATGCTCGCAGATTCCAGCTTAGTCCAATGCAAGTGCACTATTATTATTATCCACACCGTTCGGTCGTGCGAGTAAAAGGCAATAAGGATGATATATGATGAACTAATTGAGATGAGAAAAGCTGGTATGAACTCGACCTCTCTTGTTTTTGTAAATATGATTGTTCGTCATTCCTGATTCAGCTTGTTATGAATGAAACATGCTTGCCATGACAATTAGAGATCATAGCTGCTTATGCCATGCTTAATTAGCTGAGAGTTTATAATGGTCTATCTTGCATGCCAACATGATATTAAAATGGTTGTGATGTGGTATGATGGGGTGGTATCCTCCTTTGAATGATTGAAGTGGTCTGACTTGGCACATGTTCACGCATGTAGTTGAAAAAAATCAACATAGGCTCCACGATATGTATGTTCATGGTGATTTATATCCTACCCATGCTTGCATTCATTGTTGATTAATTTCAATGCTTGTTCATGACCGTTGTTGCTCTCTAGCTGGTCGCTTCCCAGTCTATCTCTAGTCTTCACCTGTACTAAGCGGGAATACTGCTTGTGCATCCACTTCTATAAACCCCAAAGTTATTCCATATGAGTCCACCATACCTTCCTATATGCGGTATTTACCTGCCATTCCAAGTAAATTTGTATGTGCCAAACTCTAAACCTTCAAATGAAATTCTGTTTTGTATGCTCGAACAGCTCATGTATCAACTAGGGCTGTCTATATCTTCCATGCTAGGTGGGTTATTCTCACGATGAGTGGACTCCACTCATCATTCACGAGAAAATGGCTGGTCACCGGGATGCCCAGTCCCATGCTCAAAATCATAATAATTAAACAAAACTCCCCCAAGGCTGTTGCTGGTTTGGACGGAACCCGTTGTTTCGGGCTAGCCGTGGAGTGTGCTTGTTGGTGGTTGGGGGAGTATAAACTTTACCATTCTATTTGGGAACCGCCTATAATGTGCATAGCATGGGAGATATCGAGATTCTTGGTTGTTATGTTGACAATGAAAGTATACCACTCAAAATGTTATTCATCTCTATTTAAAAATCGAGCGCTTGCACCTCTACAAATCTCTGCTTCCCTCTGCGAAGGGCCTATCTATTTACTTTTATGCAGAGTCATCATCCTCTTATAAAAGAGCACCAGTAGGAGAGCACCTCTGTCATTTGCATGTATTACCATTAATTTGCATTGAGTATGATCATGACTGGATCTCTTTTACCATGAATTACAATGTCTAGTCAGTCCTCGATCCTTAAAGGTGCTTTGCATTTATGTTTTGCTGTCTCAGAAAGGGCTAGCGAGATACCATCTTGTCATATCATCTCATGATTGTTTTGAGAAAGTGTTGTCATCCGAGGTTTATTATTATTGCTCGCTAGTTGATTATGCCATTGATGTGAGTAGACTTGAGAGCTGAAAGTTATTGTGAATGTGGTAAGTTCATGATCTTGCTGAAAACCAGAATGTTGGCTTACATATTTACAACAACAAGAGCAAACAGAGTTTGTCAAAGTTTTTCCTTATCACTTTCAGTTTATCAACTGAACTGCTTGAGGACAAGCAAAGGTTTAAGCTTGGGGAGTTGATACGTCTCCAACGTATCTACTTTTCCAAACACTTTTGCCCTTGTTTTGGACTCTAACTTGCATGATTTGAATGCAACTAACCCGGGCTAACACTATTTTCAGCAGAATTGCCATGGTGTTGTTTTTGTGCAGAAATAAAAAGTTCTCGGAATGACCTGAAAATTTACGGAGAATTACTTTGGAAAATATAAAAAATACCTGCAAGAAGATCCAGACCAGAGGCCCACACCTAGTCCACGAGGGTGGGGGGCACACCCCCTCCCCTAGGGCGCGCCGCCTGCCTCGTGGGCCCCCTGGTGCTCCACTGACGTATCTCCGGATCCCATATATTCACTTTCGGGGAGAAAAAAATCAGAGAGAAAGAATTATCGCGTTTTACGATACGGAGCCCCCGCCAAGCCCTAATCTCTCTCGGGAGGGCTGATCTGGAGTCCGTTCGGGGCTCCGAAGAGTGGAGATCGTAGCCATCGTCATCATCTACCTTCCTCCATCACCAATTCCATGATGCTCACCGCCGTGCGTGAGTAATTCCATCATAGGCTTGCTGGACGGTGATGGGTTGGATGGGATCTATCATGTAATCGAGTTAGTTTTGTTAGGGTTTGATCCCTAGTATCCACTATGTTCTGAGATTGATGTTGCTATGACTTTGCTATGCTTAATGCTTGTCACTAGGGCCCGAGTGCCTGATTTCAGATCTGAACCTATTATGTTTTCATGAATATATGTGTGTTATTGATCCTATCTTGCAAGTCTATAGTCACCTACTATGTGTTATGATCCGTCAACCCCGAAGTGACAATAATCGGGACCACTCCCGATGATGACCTTAGTTTGAGGAGTTCATGTATTCACTATGTGTTAATGCTTTGGTCCAGTACTCTATTAGAAGGAGGCCTTAATATCCCTTAGTTTCCAATAGGGCCCCGCTGCCACGGGAGGGTAGGACAAAAGATGTCATGCAAGTTCTTTTCCATAAGCACGTATGACTATATTCGGAATACATGCCTACATTACATTGATGAACTGGAGTTAGTTCTGTGTCACCCTAGGTTATAACTTCTACATGATGAATTGCATCCTACATAATGCCCCATCACCGATCCAATGCCTACGATCTTTTCACATATTGCTTGTTGCTTATTTACTTTTCCGCTGCTACTATTACAAAAACTACAAAAACACTACCGTTACTTTTGTTGCCGCTACCACCACTATCATATTACTTTGCTACTAAACTACCTTGCTGCTGATACTAAGTTTCCAGGTGTGGTTGAATTGAAAACTCAGCTGCTAATACTTAAGAGTATTCTTTGGCTCCCCTTGTGTCGAATCAACAAATTTGGGTTGAATACTTTACCCTCGAAAACTGTTGCGATCCCCTACACTTGTGGGTTATCAAATCGCATCCGACAAAATTATCCATCACTGATCCAATGCCTACGAGCTTTTCACATATTGCTCTCTGCTTAGTTACTTTTCCGTTGCCACTGTTACAATCACTACAAAACTGCTACTGTTACTTTTGCCATCGTTACCGTTACTTCCATACTACTTTGCTACTAAATACCTTGCTGCAGATATTAAGTCTTCCTGGTGTGGTTGAATTGACAAATCAACTACTAATACTTGAGAATATTCTTTGTCTCCCCTTGTGTCGAATCAATAAATTTGGGTTGAATACTCTACCCTCGAAAGCTGTTGTGATCCCCTATACTTGTGGGTTATTAGGCAGCACGGGCATGGCTTCGAGCTTGTGCAAACGGACAGTCACAGCTTGCAAGAGCAGCATGGGCAACGAGCTGGTACATCAGATCCCTGAGTATATCATATGGCCAATAGGTAAACCTGACGGTGTTGTAAAACTTCTTTTATGTAGGGAATCTACAAGAAAATGAAACCAAATCCTACTTATATTATAACTCCCCCAATCAATACTGAACTAACTGAACCTGATGTGTCTAATCAAGTTTCCGGAGCAAACATACAAGCTCATGTTGTTCTTGAGCCTGAAGTGTCTAATGAACAGACTGCTAATGAAGATTCGATGCAAACATTTTGCATGCTCCTGGTGATGAACATATAGTGTCTAATGAGGGATCTAATGCAAGCATTTGAAAAGCTCCCATTGAAGGATTTAGTGTCTAGTGATGATCTGCTATGTTGAGAGAGAAATAGAAATTTGTAGGAATTGATGACAAGCAAATTATAGTACATTTTCATGGCTTGAGGAAACGTCGAGGCCATCTACCAGAAAGTCCCCGGATCATGACAACCTAGCATAAATACTTTTCTAATCTGTTGTTTGAAACTATTGGCATACTTGTGCAGGATAGATATATTGATATGCAGTTTGCGCACTGGTTATAGGTGCAATTACACTTGGATATTTTAGGCCAGAGAATGAATAATTCAAGCATGTACAGTCCATGTTAGTAGTCCTTGTACACCATGTTGCATTTTGTGTATTTTGTTGCTTACATCATTTAGTGTTTTATAATCTGGAACCACTTTGGATCATTAGCTGGTTTTCAAAGTGCATGTAGCTTCACATTTCTCAAGTTATGTTGATTTCCGGAGTGCAAGTGCCTTAGTATTTTTAAGTTAAATTTGCACCCATGGTAACTTGAATTCGTGGACCCGCCACTTCACACAGATCATACATGCATGCCAGTACAAATTAAATGAAATGCATGGACTTACGCTAGCTCATTGTACAGGCTCACTGCAGCTCTGCTTGCCTTGGGATGTTCCATGTACAAGTCCATGTTACCACTTGCTTGGATGTGCATGCCTTGTGCTCCTTGCATCCCCCTCTGCATTTTTGACACGATGAATGGTTGATCAAATGACAGGAATCGACCTTGCTGTTGTACCAGAGGCAGGTACTTAAAAGGTTATACGGGCGTGCAGGATGTGTACTAGATCCCGTAGCGCTGTCATGCTTCGCTAAGAAATGGTTTTGCTTGTTTCAGATGATATCTCCAGAAAAATAAGAGAAAAAGTCAGATTTGCATAGGCGTGTAAGCTAAAAGAGCAATAAAAGGATATCCAAACATCGTCGCAACAGTGCACAACGGAGTAGTATGTGGATACCTAGTTCGAGCCGGCATTTGTGCAAGCTTGCATAGCTAGAGTGTGGGTCACTTCAGAGCCGTTGAGGGTGATGCGCTAGCGTTGGTTGGCCGCGTACGGATGCAGATCTCGAGCGGCAGCGGAGCGCTATGATGCGGTGGACGAGGCCATTGGTGAAGCACCAACAACATTGGGGGGGCGAGGTGCGACGATGTTCTCACTAAAGTAGCCCTGATGCGATGGAAGTCGGTGTCTGTGAGGCACGTCGGTTGCGGCGGCCGACGTTGTGGGTAGACCACCCAGTGCGGCGGACAAGGGCGTAGATGAGGTAGCAATCGTGCAGTGGTGTAGCGCGACCGTCGTCTTCGTCATCGCCGTCCGGCACAAAGGTTGGGAAAGGGACGAGGCAAAGGGCGATTTGAATTTTGCTTGGGTTGGCGGTGAATTAGGGATCTGAATGCTCTGGACGCGGAAGGGGACGGGGGAGAAGGGAGATTTTGTAGGGCTAGAATTGGAGCTGCCAGATATTCCAATCCAAAATGTGGAAGTGCGTACCTTTTTTGTCATCGTTCTTTTTTATGGGGGGGGGGGTGGTGGGGGTGGGTATGTAATGCCCCATATGTAATACTTTCCAAATATGGCAAAATATAAACTTTGACTTCGTCAATTCCATTCTAGGCTCTTCTTCATTTCTGGTTTCTTCGTTTAGTCATGTGTTTGTGTGCATTTCATCCATGTCATGTTGTCATGTGCATTGCATTGCATTTGTGTTGTCAGTTGCACCCGGTCCCACTCGTCTCTTCCCGTTGTCCGTTTCGAGTTCCGACGCTCACACACGTGCCCGTGGCATCCCCAAGTCCTTCTTTTGTGTGTGGCCGTGTAACTTTTCCGGAATCAGGTGAGACTTGTCGTGTGTTGTTGTTTTGGTACGTGTAGGCCGCCTGTCAAGTTTCGTCGCGTTTGGAGTTCAGTTGGTACTCCAACGGTTAACCTAGTGGGCTAAAAGAACCTCTTCTTTAAGGCCCAAGACCCCCTCCACAACAGCCCACAAACCCAGCACAACCCTTCCCATCATCTCGGTCGTCAAATCGTGATCGCGTGGCCGAAAACCGCTCCCCATTTGGAGTCTCCTAGCTCCCTATGCCTATAAAAACGTCCACACCCCTCCATTATCGGGAAAAACCATAGCTCCTCTCCTCCCCGCAGCCGCCGGACACATCCCCGCCGGCCGGACGTGTCCGACTTGCCCCCGCTGTGCCACGTGGCAGCCCCGGGTTGGCCGCACCCGCCGCGCCCACTTCCCCGCCGCCGGGCCCAGATCCGGCCCGCCCTGGGGCCGATCCGGGCCGCGCCTTCGTTCTTCCCCCATTTGGTTCTCGACGGACTCTGTGAACACAAGTTCTATGCCAAGTTCTCTAAATGCGAATTCTGGCTCGATAAGGTCTTGTATTTGGGCCATATCATCTCTGCTGACGGTATTGCAGTCAACCCTGAGAAAGTTGAAGCGATTGTCAACTGGGAACCCCCTCAGAACGTCAAGCAACTCTGAAGCTTCCTTGGTCTTGCTAGTTATTGCAGAAGGTTCGTTGAGAACTTCTCCAAGATTGCCAAGCCTCTCTCCAACTTGCTGCAGAAGAATGTCAAGTACAACTGGTCTCCGGATTGTGATTTGGCATTCAAAACACTCAAAGAAAAGCTCATCTCTGCTCCGGTTCTTACTCCTCCAGATGAGTCCAAGCCCTACAAAGTATTCTGTGATGCTTCTCTTCAAGGACTTGGTGGTGTTCTAATGCAAGACAAGAAGATTGTGGCATACACTTCTCGTCAATTGAAGCCAAATCAGAAGAACTACCCCACACATGATCTCGAGTTAGCAGCAGTGGTACACGCCTTGATCACGTGGAGACACCTTCTGTTGGGCAGAAAAGTGGACATCTTCACCGATCACAAGAGCTTGAAGTACATCTTCACACAGCCGAACCTGGACCTTCGCCAGACTCATTGAGTTGAAATGATCCAAGAGTATGATCCAAGCATCGAATACACACCTGGCAAGGCCAATGTCATTGCAGATGCCTTGAGCAGAAAGGCATATTGCAACAGTCTCCTTATCAAGCCGTTTCAGCCTGAGCTTTGTGAAGCATTCAGGAAGCTCAACCTCCAAGTTGTTCCGCAAGGCTTTCTTGCAAATCTTTAAGTTGCTCCTACCTTGGAAGATCAGATCCGTGAGGCCCAACTCAGTGCTGCTATGGTGCAGAAAGTGAAACATGGTATTGCAAAGGGTACTCCCAAAAACAAGTGCTATCGCGTTGATGAGAAAGACACCTTGTTCTTTGAGGACATACTTGTGGTTCCCAAGGGTGATCTCAGGAAGCTCATAATGAACGAAGCACATGACTCCCTCCTCTCCATTCATCCCGGAAGTTCCAAGATGTACCAAGACCTCAAGCAATCTTACTGGTGGACTCGCATGAAAAGGGAGATTGCCCAATTCGTGAATGAATGTGATGTCTGCAGAAGAGTGAAGGCAGAGCATCAACGTCCAGCCGGTCTCCTCCAACCTCTTCCTATTCCCGAGTGGAAATTCGACCACATTGAAATGGATTTCTTCACTGGGTTTCCCAAGTCCAAGAAGGGGAATGATGCTATCTTTGTGGTGATTGACAAGCTGACCAAAGTAGCTCACTTCCTTCCAGTCAAAGAATCCATGAATGCAGCTCAGCTGGCAGAGTTGTACACTTCCAGAATTGTGTCGTTACATGGCATTCCTCAAGTTATCTCCTCGGACCGTGGAAGTTTGTTCACATCCAAGTTCTGGGACTCCTTTCAGTCAGCTATGGGCACTAAGATCCGTTTCAGTACTGCGTTTCACCCTCAGACTAGTGGTCAAGTCGAAAGAGTGAACCAGATCCTCGAAGACATGCTCAGAGCTTGTGTCATCTCTTTTGGCATGAAGTGGGAAGATTGTCTTCCGTTTGCCTAGTTCTCTTACAACAACAGTTTCCAAGCAAGTGCCGGCAAAGCTCCTTTTGAAATCCTCTATGGCAGAAAGTGTCGTACCCCTCTCAACTGGTCCGAGACTGGTGAATGTCAACTTCTTGGCAATGACTTGATCTCAGAAGCCGAAGAAATGTGCAAAGTCATATGTGAGAATCACAAGGCCGCTCAGTCGCGTCAAAAGAGCTACTATGACGGCAAGCATCGTGATTTGGCTTTCGACATTGGACACCATGTCTATCATCGTGTTTCTCCTATGAAAGGCACCCAAAGATTTGATATCAAAGGCAAGCTTGCTCCTAGATACGTGGGCCCTTTCAAGAACCTTGTCAAAAGAGGCGATCTAGCCTATCAACTTGAGCTTCCATCCAACTTTGCAAATGTTCATGATGTGTTTCACGTGTCTCAACTCCGCAAGTGCTTCAAGACACCTGAATGCACCATTCCGTTTGAGGAGATTGATCTTCAACAAGACTTGTCTTACCGTGAGCACCCCGTTGCTATTCTTGAAGAAAGCGAGCGCAAAACCCGCAACAAGTCAATCAAGTTCTTGAAAGTTAAGTGGTCACACCATACCGACCGAGAAGCTACGTGGGAACGAGAAGATCACCTACGTTCCGAGTATCCTTCCTTCTATCAGTCCTAGATCTCGGGACGAGATATTTTCGTAGTAGAGGAGAGTTTGTAATGCCCTAGATGTAACACTTTCCAAATATGGCAATATATAAACTTTGACTTCGTAAATTCCATTCCGGGCTCTTCTTCATTTCAGGTTTCTTTGTTTAGTTGTGTGCGTGTGTGCATTTCATCCATGTCATGTTGTCATGTGCGTTGCATTGCATTTGTGTTGTCAGTTGCACCCGGTCCCACTCGTCTCTTCCCATTGTCCGTTTCGAGTTCCGACGCTCACACACGTGCCCGTGGCATCCCCGAGTCCTTCTTTTGTGTGTGTCCGTGTAACGTTTCCGGAATGAGGTGAGGCTTGTCGTGCGTTGTTGTTTTGGTACGTGTAGGCCGCCTGTCAAATTTTGTCGCGTTTGGAGTTCGGTTGGTACTCCAACAGTTAACCTAGTGGGCTAAAAGAACCTCTTCTTTAAGGCCCAAGACCCCCTCCACAACAGCCCGCTGTGAGGACCCCGATCCTAAGTCACACCGATTTAGCTTGTAACACGTCATATCACTTTGCGGCCTCACGCACGGTATCCCCACGGGTGCCACCTTACCTGGCTCGGGACCGTTTGCGCATTTTGGCACACGTATATGATAGTGTCGCTATCATCCATATGACAGAGAACCCGCGCCAACATGGTTACTTATAAACCAAAAGTGGCACTAAATTACAAAGACAGGCATTCATGACCCAGCAACAAACGTGTCGGTCATCAACGTATGAACCCAAGTCGTAGCAAGCTACGTGGACTTAAAGGAACAACGCGTGACATTTCCCCTAAGGGACAGACACAGGAACGAAGAAGGACACATGCCGGCCAGCCTATGTGTTCCGAGCAGTGGCAGGCTACCAAGGCTCAGTGGAAGCACTAGGAGGCATTTCCCCGTAATATAGGCTACCAAAGGAAAACAACTAGGTGTCGGATCCCACACATACCAAGCATTTCAATCATACACACAATATGCTCAATATGTGCAAATACAACATTGCATCACAACAGAACTCTATGACTCAAAGTACTTTATTTAAGAGGCTCTGAAGAGCCATACATAACATATCCATACAGGTACGGGTCACATGACCCAACACACAAGTCATACAATCATACAAGCACAAGCGGAAGCTAACATGTCTGAGTACAGACCACTTGGAAAATAAAACAGGTTTGGTGTAGCCTGACTATCTACAAGGCCCTTCACAAGCTCAGGATCTCCGTCTGGGTAGCAAGCTACTCGTCGATGTCAACGTCTATGTAAAACCCATCAGAAGGGGAAGCGTTCTCCTCTGCAACAGTTATTAAGCAAACATGAGTACAAAGGTACTCAGCAAGTCCTACAACAGAACCTATCATACATGCATCATTATCAACAAGAGTAGTGGAGTTCATAGCAGCAAGCCAGCTTTGACTCTTGGCTAACCTATACTACGACTCTCAACAGATTGCAAGATAAGACTACGTACACGAGTTCTCTACTCACCACAACAATACACCACCGTGGATCCTCTTCCGTCATCCTACGGAAGGGCCATCCACGGCACTCACACTTGTCTTGAGGCTTTTACTAGTATCCATCAACTTGTCTATGAACTGTAAGAGTAACCAAGTAGTCCGTACCGCGAACAACGGCTATTCGAATAGATTGGTAACCCTGCAGGGGTGTACTTCTTCACACACGCTTCCACCGCTTATCGCCGCTTACTCAACATGTACTCGGCAACCTTCAAGCGGAAGCCCAGCGAGGGTGTCTGCCACGACCTCACTAACTACACAAGTCCCTAGTCCAGGTTTATCACCTGTTTGGGTTCCATCCGTGGGGAGATCCGGCCGGGGTGTCGCTCACGGCCCCAAACAATGTGTACATGGTTCCCGAGTCACCAAACGGGCGACCGGTACACCGTGCCACGTACCTGTTGCATCATAGCCCACCCCGAGGGTCAGCGCTGTGCACGACCACCAGTAGACTACAAACACCAGAAACTAACTGCAACTCCTGGACAGAGGACAAGGGCAGTTAATAAGTCGAGAGGGTCCATTGGTTTCGGGCCCAATGCATGGTAGTAGCTAAACTTGAACCACACATACAGATCTCAGGTCCTATGGACGGTTCCAATGAAACAACCCACCATGTACTCCTACATGGCCTTTCATCGATACCTTTAGCAAACATGTTTCACACTTCCCTCTCTTTATAGAGTATGATCATATCACTCTGATCCATCACCCAGATGAACCAGACCTGACACAACTCTAAGCATAGCAGGCAACATAAACAAATAGCATGGCGGATCTCACATCACATGTCTCAATCAACTCCTACACATTCTAGTGGGTTTCAACTATTTACTGTGGCAATGACAGGTCATGCAAGGGAATAGGGTTCAACTACCGCAGCAAGTAGCAGTTCACACGATGTTGCCTTAATGCAGTAAAAGAGAGCAGGAGCGAGAAGATGGGTTTGTATCGGAATGATCAATGGTTGCTTGCCTGACAGAGTGGTTGTCGGGTACTTCTCTTCAGTTGGATACGTAGAAGTATCCTCGGGAGCAGGACCTACCACGGAGAACATCGACGATACAATCAATAAGCAAACAAATGCAACAATATGATGCATGCTCATGATATGGCAAGATGCATGTGTTTTGGGCTAATGCATCTATAAACAGAAGGGTTTGAGCCCATTTGAATCAAAGATTCAAATTGAAACCCAAACTATTATTTATTAAAGAGCATTATCATGTTTTAAAGTGAACAGCTAGGTTAACTTGCTCAAACATGCGTGAAACCAGTGCCATTGGAAAGATTGGATTTTTCTGATCAATTTTCATATATAAATCTTTTCCATCTGAGCTACTGTTGAATTTATATAATTTTTTTTAAGTTTAGAGCATTTTCTGGAATTTCCTGAATTGTTTTAAATCAAATAATCCCAAAAAATCATTTACTGCGTTAGGATGACATCATGCTGACGTCAGTAGGTCAACAGACCTGGTCCAAGTCAAACCTAACTGGTGGGTCCCGCATGTCAGTGTCACAGGGGCTAATTCCGGTCAAAACTGACTGGGTTTGACCACGCGATGGGGCCCACTGTCAGTGGCTGTGGTGGTTAAACTAAACGTCATTAGTCCCTAACTAATAGGCCACATCAGCCCGCCGGAGTTTGGCCGGTGGCGACCAAATCGCGCGGCGGTGACTCGTCGGAGTTTCTCGGAACGACGCTACAGGCTGCGGTTTGCAACCGGGTTTGGTCCTACGGCGAGCTAGCGTTCTTGCACATCTAATGGTGGTGGTGGCTGGAGCTAGGGTGGTCGGAGCTCGCCCGAGCAGAGCTCGTGGCGGCGGCCGGAGCTCGGGCATTATCGGGTTAGGCGTTGCGGGGCACGGGCGAGCAAGGGGAAGAGTTCAACGGCATCCTGGTGAGGTCAGGAGCACGATGAAGTGCTCGGGCGTGTCTAAGAACCACTAGAACGACGGCGGCGATGAGGACACCGGCGGTGAGCTCGGGTGCTTGCGGGACGGCGGCTACGAGACGTAATCGAACTCGGGGAGAGGGGGGTTCGACGTGTGAGCTCACAGCGGTCGCAGAGGGCGTCGACGCGGGCTTGGGGAAGGTCGGGCGGTGACGTACGGGCGGCGGCGATCTCCGTTGCCGAAGGTGGAAGACGACAGCGAGGACGGCGCTACGGGGCTTCTGGCGTCGTGTGCGTCGATGGGGAGCTTCAGGGCGATGCGGCGGAGCCGATGGGTGCGTTGGGGAGGCGAGGGGGTGGGTTAGGGCACGGTGGCAGCGAACGACGGCGACGAGCCCGCTCAGTGGAGCTCGGCGGAGGGGATAGAGGAGGGGGAGGACACGGGGAGGGTGACAGAGGGGCCAGGGGCTGCGTGGCGACGCCTAGGGGCGTCGAGGCGCCGGGGGACGCAGGCAGCCACGCAGGAGGTGGCCGGACGCGTGCGTGCACGCCGCGGCCACGCGCCCCGTCCTCCTGGCGAGAGGAGGGGGATGACTGGCGTGCGCCAGCAGGCTGGGCCGCGCTGGGCCAGCCAGGTAAGTGGCCGAGGTGAGTGGGCTTCCCCCTTGTCTCTCTCTTTTTTCTATTTTCTTCTGTTTTATTTCTTATGCAACTTTGTTGAATTAATGAAAATGTTAGAACAGTTTTATAACTCATAAAACTAGTCATGCCCACTCTATATAATATGAACAGTATGGAACATTTTAGTTTATGATTATTTGGGCACATAAAATATTTTATAGCATTTAAATGCCCAAATGCAATTACAATATGAATTAATCCAGAGACCTTTGGATGTCCTAAAAAATTGTGCACCATTTTTGGCAGAGGTTTAAGACCAAGGCAAAGATGATGAACATGTTTGAAGGGCATTTTGGGTACATTGGAAAAGTTTTTATTAAACCCTAGTTGTTAGAAGAGGGGTGTTGGGGTTTCTATTATTCCCATTTCAAGTTTCTGTGGAATGTAAACATGATGCACACTCTAGCTAGTCCTAATGCAAGCACTGACTAGGGATGTGACACCCAGAAACCCAGCACAACCCTTCCCATCATCTCGGTCATCGAATCGTGATCGCGTGGCCGAAAACCGCTACCCATTTGGAGTCTCCTAGCTCCCTATGCCTATAAAAACGTCCACACCCCTCCATTTTCGGGAAAAACCCTGGCTCCTCTCCTCCCCGCAGCCGCCGGACACATCCCCGCCGGCCAGACGTGTCCGACTTGCCCCCGTCGTGCCACGTGGCAGCCCCGGGTTGGCCGCACCCACCACGCCCACTTCCTCGCCGCCGGGCCCAGATCCGGCCCGCCCCCGGGCCGATCCAGGCCGCGTCTTCGCCGCCCCGCGCCTTCGTTCTTCCTCCGGCCCCGAGCTCCCCGCCGCCGTTGCACTCCACCGCCGCCGGCCATGAGCTCCCCGCCGCCGTTGCACTCCACCGCCGCCGGTCCCGCGGCCTCCTCCGCCACTGCACCGCCCCACGGTCTCCTCCGCCGCCACGCCCGCCGGCCGGCCTCGACCCGCCACCGCGCCGATCCGCTCCGCCGCCTCGAGCTCCGCTTCGGCCGCCGCCGATCGAATTGCCGCCGCCGCCGCGAACCCTAACGGATCCGGTCGGGTCCGATCCGACCCGACCCGCTCCGTTCGACCCGATCCGTTGGAGGTTGATGTTTTTTTCACCAAGTCCTATGGAATTGCTTATTTTGTTGCATGTTGTGATGGCTGTATCTTTTATTGTGCTTGTCCAAATTGTGCATATGATATATCAAAATGATCGTGGTGATGTGCTCTATGTTTTGTTCCATTGTGGCATGCTTGTTTGAGTTCATGTAGAGGTCCTAATCTGTGTTGCAAGAGTGCTACTTGTTATAAACTGCTGCAACTTGTTATTTTCATGCCATGTTTGAGATGTGATAACTTGGTGCATGTTTATCCAAATGAAGCAAATGATATGTCAAAATGTTCATTGTGAAATTCTCTACATGATGGTTGCTGTAGCATTCATATTAGGGTTCTTATTGCCATGTTAATCTTGGTTGCAAAAGTGCATGTGGCTGTTAAGTTATGAAACATGTTATGAGATGCTGATTTGAAGTGCTCGTTGCTATTGATGAGTTTGTCCCCATGTCACATGTCTATATGTTTTAGAATCTCCATCATGTGGTCTTTGCTGTGGTGCAAATCATTTTCCTTGAAATTCCTTGAGGTGACTTAAACTTGCTTGCAAACATGCCATACCAGCATAAGTGTTTTATACTTAGTGAAATTTCTGCTAAGTCTGGAATCTGTCATAACCTGATGCTATGTTTGCTTGATGCCCTAGTCAAATCCATGCATGTTTTGGAGTGGCCAATGATCATTCCTTGTTGTCCATGTTATTTTCTATCCATCCATGCCCTCACTTACACTTTTGGCTTGCTGTAGCTTATTTATTTCTTGCTCTCAAGTTGCTATAAATTATGGTCAGGTTTTTATCATCATGATCAAAATTGTGTAGCTTGTTGCTATTGACCCATGCCTCCTATGGAGTTGCTCCAATGGAGTTGTTTGCTGTAGGATATGTATACTTAATGTCCATGCTTATTGTCATCATGTTTGGGTGCAGTAGAGTATATATTTCTTGCTCCAAAGTTGCTATGTGGCTGTTAATTTCAGCTTTGCATTGTATCTTGTTTCGAGTGTATGTATTGAACCGTTGCTCCGTTTTGAGCGTGCCCTATATGAAACTTGTGATTTTGCATGTAGAATCATAATATCATGTTGTTAGCATGTTTGGAGTGAGTTTTCTTGATGTTTGGGTGCATATTGCACCGTTACCATGTTTGTCTTGTTTTGCTCATATCTTCTAGACCGTAGCTCCGAATTAAACAAACTTTATATGAAACTTGACTAGAACGAGGTTACCACCGAGGTTGAGTACGAGGAGCCGTCTTACGATCCCATCGACAACTCGACAGGCAAGGTGACCTAACCCAGATATCATTACTATCTTTGCTTGTTGCTTGATGTCTCGCTCTTTAGCTTATTGCCTCGATGCCCATGTTTGTTTGTCAGCCTCCTATTGCAACCATGAATCTGTCTAACCACCCAACCTAGCAAACCTTTGTTTGGCTACGTAAGCTTCGCTCAGCCCCTCTTATAGCATTGCTAGTTGCAGGAGAAGATTTGAAGATTCTTGCTTCATGTTGAAGCTATTTGTTGGGATATCACACTATATAAACTCTTAAACTAAATCATCTATATATTTGTAATGGGTGGAAGGCTAAGCCTCTTGCTTGGTGTTTTGTTCCACTCATGCCACCCTAGGAACCGTATAAACCGGTGTTATGTTCCTTGATTTTGTGTTCCTCACACGGTTGGGGTTATGGGACTCCCTCGATAAACCGCTTAGCACTAAAGCTTTTCCAGCAAGTCCCAACATTGGTACTACATTTGCCTAAACAACTAAAACTTGCATAGGGAGTTATAAACCCTCTTCTTAATCAACAACCCGGGCCAGTGCTCCACATGAGTGTTGGTCCAAACTGGGGAGTCTGCGGGGCCACCTCGAGGAAACTCAAGGGCTGGTAAAAACCTGTAGAATCGTCCATCCGGTCGTGGCCTGAGACGAGATACGCGCGGCTACTATCAGGGTGTCGGCACGCCGGGAGGATTTGCTGGGTTAGTTTCACCTTAGTCAGAGTATCTTGAGCTCGGGATTCCGAGAATACTCGGGCCTTCCCACCTTGGAGTTGCGACTCCGCGGATCGTGAGCTTGTAATGGGCTAAGTTGGGACACCCCTGCAGGGTTTTGAACTTTCGAAAGCCGTGCCCGCGGTTATGTGGCAGATGGGAATTTGTTAATATCCGGTTGTAGAAAACTTGACACCATGTTCAGAACACACTACCAGCGTGAGTAACCGTGACGGTCATTTTCCAAAAGGGGGTTCGGGAAGTGAACACGGTGGGGTTATGATTGACGTGCTTAGATAGGATCACTTCGTGATCACTTTGACGCTCGTGGCACTTCTCTTCTCGCAATAAACACGTAAGCTAGTGCTAGTGCAGCTGCTACCTTTATTTTCTTCAGCCTTGTTCCTCACCCAAGGCTTAGATAGTTTTGTTACCCGGGAACGGGATTGCTGAGTCCTCCGTGGCTCACAGATTCTACACAACACCAGATGCAGGTACTATGGTGGACTACTTAGGTGATGGCACGGAGTTGTACTGGGAGTTCGATGAAGAACGTAGTCTATACTATGTGCACTATCCCGATGGTCAGTAGTGGCTTCTACTAGGGGCGATTCGGACCTTGTTGATTTATTTATTTGGTATCTTTCATTTGGATCTTCGTCCGTAGTCGGACTGTGATGTTATTTGGATGATGATTTGCTTATGTAATGTATTGTGTGACGTGGCGAGTGTAAGCCAACTATCCTTTTGCAATTTCATCCCTATTTTTACATGAGTCGTGCAAAGATACCATACTTGAGATCATTCTAGTATGGGTTTATACCTTTAAGTCATGCCTCGACACGTAGGAGGTATAATCCCATACTGGGCATTACAGGGTGCTACTACTTGCTAGCGTCCATACGACACACGCGGCCACCACGACACGACCTTGGTCAGCATGGTGCGCCTACATTTAAGAATGCGAACGAATCTTCTTTCATTGGCAAACGAATATTGTACTCCTTGCAAATAAATAGTCCTTCGAAACGAGTACTATGAATTAATTAATGAGGAGTTCTTTGAATTAGAGTGTGTTTGTCACATAGCGATCTCCAATTTTAACATGGATTTCGCATTTCATGGTATCCACGCTAAATATTTAATACAAATTCATATATGTATAAGATGAACATCATGGTGGTGAGAAAACTTTGGATGGATTCAATCATATGACCACACACTATAAAATACCACAACAATCGAGTCAATATCAACCTTTCCAAACCTAACATGGCACGAATTCAAAATAATCATGGAATCCATATGCATGGTCCTCAATTCAAATCTTGCAATGTACACTAAATTGAAACGCCAATATTAAGTCTAGTACTATCTACATTCAAATGTTGTTTTTAGCACCCCCTCGACACACACGTTACGTACTTCCTCTATTAATCAATCGTCCTCTCGTAACCACCTTATAAAGCTTTGGTTTATGCATGTTCGTTCTATCTCTTCACGTTTCGATCTCTAACTCTCAAACACCCGCCATTGCATTCCATGTCGAGCTCTCTACCCCCATCATCTCTCGGTAGATACATACATTGCCTATCTAGACCCCCTCCCTCTCGTGCGCACACATGCACATTGTCCGTCTAGGTCACTCTCAAGGGACCGTCTCACTCTTTCTTCCGTGCGGTGGCACGAGCGGAGCTACAGTGGATTCCTTGTGTCAGGACCCCGATTCTAAGTCACATAGGTCTAGCCTGTAACACACCATATCACTTTGCGGCCTCACGCACGGTATTCCCACGGGTGCCACCTTACCTGGCCCGGGACCATTTGCGCATTTTGGCACACGTATATGATAGTGTCGCTAGCATCCATATGACAGAGAACCCGGGCCGGCATGACCAGTTATAAACCAAAAGTGGCACTAAATTACAGAGACAGTCATACATGACCCAGCAACGAACGTGTCGGTCATCAACGTATGAACCCAAGTCGTAGCAAGCTACAAGGACTTAAAGGAACAACGCGTGACATTTCCCCTAAGGGACAGACACAGGAACGAAGAAGGACACATGCCGACCAACCTAAGTGTTCCGGAGCAGTAGCGAGCTACCAAGGCTCGGTGGAAGCACTAGGAGACATTTCCCTGTAAGATAGGCTACTAAAGGTAAACAACTAGGTGTCGGATCCCACACATAGCAATACACATTACACGTACGCATAACATGCAAGTATGTGCTGTACAACATGGCATCACAACATAACTCAACAACTCATATAGATAAGGCCCAGAAGAGCCATCATAGCATTAATTACAATCAGAGGTCACATGACCCAACATACAGAGCATACAGGCAACGGAAGCATAACATGTCTGAGTACAGACAACTACAAATGAAGAAGGCTGAAAAAGCCTGACTATCTACAATACCCTCCCAAGGGTACAAGATCGTAGCTGAGGTAACAAGCTAAATGTCGAAGTCCACGCGGAACCACTAGCGAGACTGAGGTCTCTCTGCAAAAACATGAATTAAGCAAACGTGAGTACAAAGGTACTCAGCAAGACTTACATCAGAACTAGCTACATATGCATTAGTATCAACAAGGGGTGGTGGAGTTTGACTGCAGCGAGCCAGCTTTGACTCGGTGGCTATCCTAACTACGACTGCAAGTAACTCTTTTGAGGTGGCGCACACGAGTCCACATATTCACCAATCAATACACCACTATGGATCCGCTCCCGTCTCCCTACGAGAAGGCCATCCATAGCACTCATGCTTATCTTGCGTGTTTTAGAGTATCCACTTTCACTTGTCTATGAACTGTAGAGGCAACCGAGAAGTCCATTTCCGCAGACATGGCTATTCGAATAGATTATATATAACCCTGCAGGGGTGTACTTCTTCACACACGCTCTTGCCACTTACCGCCATGTACACGTCATGTATCTCGGCAACCTTCAAGCGGAAGCCTGGCGAGGGTGTCGGCCACGACCTGACTAACCACACAAGTCTCTCGTCCAGGTTTATCGCCTATTTGGGTTCCATCCGTGGGGAGATCCGGCCGGGGTGTCGCTCACGGCCCCAAACGATGTGTACAGGGTTCCCGCATCACCAAACGGGTGATCGGTACACCGTGCCACGTACCTGCCGCGTCACGGCCCACCCCGAGGGTCAGCGCTGCGCACGACCTCCAGTAAACTACAAACACCAGAAACTAATTGCAACTCCTGGACAGAGATCATGTTGATTAATAAGTCGAGAGAGTCAATTAAGGATCCCAATGTGTGGTAGTAGCTGTTTCATGGACCAACCAACACAGAACTCAGTTCCTGAGGACGGCTGGAATGAGACAACCCACCATGTACTCCTACATGGCCTCTCATCGCTACCTTTACCAAATCGTGTTCACACACTTAGCTCTCAACAGTAGGACATGTTCACCACATTCCAATTCATCCCCGATGAATCAGACCTGACACAACTCTAAGCAATAGCAGGCATAACCAGAAAGCATGAATGAGTAGGCACAACATGGCTCAAACAACTCCTACTCATACTAGTGGGTTTCAACTATTTACTGTGGCAATGACAGGTCATGCAATGGAATGGGGTTCAACTACCGCAGCAGGTAACAGTTGAAGCGTTGTTGTCCTAATGCAGTAAAAGAGAGCAAGAGCGAGAGAGTGGGATTGTATCGGAATGCTCAATGGGGGGTTTTGCTTGCCTGGCACTTCTGAAGATATCAATGAGTCTTCATCGGTGTCATCGAAATCATCATCGGAACGTCGTCTACTGAGAGGGGACAAAACTGAAAAACAGAGAAAGAACACAATCAATGCAATGCAACAATATGATGCATGATCATGACATGGCAATATGCTGTTGATTGAGCTAATGCAACTAGTAACCATATTAAATGAAGTTGGTTTGAACCAAAGATTCAAATTCAAACTCCATATGTGATTATTTAATTGTCATTTAATTGATTTGACCTGAACAGCAGGTTTAACTTGTTCAAACATGCATGAAAATTCCATAAACAGATTCCTTGGATTTTTCTGATCAATTTTCATATATAAATTATTTTCATCTGAGCTATAGTTTATTTTCTATGATTTTTAGAAGTTTTGGCTATTTTCTAAAATAAATAAATCATTTATGATTTATTTAAAATTCCAGAAAACACTTATTGCGTCAGCATGACGTCACTGTGATGTCTGCAGTCAACAGAGGCTGGTCCAGGTCAAACCTGACGTGTGGGGTCCACACGTCAGTGACTCTGCATGCTAATTAACAGGGTTAATTAGCACTAATTAAATTCTAAATTAACTTATACAGGGCAGGGCCCACACGTCAGTGACTAACTAACTAACCAAATAATTAATACTAAACTAGGTTAATTAACAGGGCGGGGCCCCACTTGTCAGTGAGAGAGAGGGGTCAAACCCCTAGACAGACGGGGTCAAACCCCGTCGGTCAAAGCGGTCAACCCGCTGGCGTTTAGCCGCCGGCGAGGCTAGACGCGGCGGAGCGCATCGGGTTTCACCTAGAGGGGCTCTTTTGGCGCGCAGGGAGAGGCTACGGAAAGAGGGCGGAGTGGCGCATCCAACGTTGGCGATGCCGGAGGCTGGGGTGGCCGGAGTTATCGCCGGCGATGAGGTCCGCGTCGGCTGAAGCTCTGGTGGCGACGGGTTCATCGAAACGGTGCTCGAGAGGAGCTGAGGTTTGCGCCTACGGTCTCTACGAGTGCTCGCGTACTCGTTGGACTAGGTGGTGTGACCAAAAGGTCACCGGGGTGGCGCCGGTGACTAGCCCGAGCGGCGGCGAGCTTCGGCTTCAGTCGAAGCAGTGGCTATGGTGATCAGGAGGCAAGGGGAGGAGGGGCAAACGATGGAGGAGCTCACAGTGGGTGCAGAGGCGTCGACGTGGGCTCGGGGGAGGCTCAGAGCAGAGCAGGGCATCGAGGGGGATCTCCGGCGGCCGGAGCTTCAAGACGAGGTCGGGGAAGACGCTAAGAGGCTCCTGAGCTCGCGTGCGTGGGCGTGTAGATTCACGGGTCCGTGGCGGAGCTCGTAGACACGTCGAGGGGACGAGGGGGAGGCGGTGGCTGCGGCTACGGCCGTCGGTGCGCTCCGGCTCTTGCGGGCGAGCTTGGAGAAGGAAGCTAGCAGAGGGGAGGGGAGGAGTGGATGGCCAGAGCGGTCGGGGGAAGGTGCGTTGCGTCGTTTGGGACATCTAGGGCGACGGGGG
>LR738715.1:295214465-295241120 GCA_902687465.1 Secale cereale | reverse complement strand
GGACGGGCAGGCAAGGTGGAGGTGGCCGGCGCGTGGGTTCGGGCGCCGGGCACACGCCCTCGTCCTTCTGGCGAGAGGAGGAGGATGACTGGCACTGGGCCAGGACAGTGCTGGGCCGGCCCGTGGTTTTCCAGGTGAGCGTCAGGTAAGTCTCTAACCTTTCTAATTTGTTTTATTTTCTGTTTCTGTTATTTTGTTTTGATTTAGTTTATAGCCCAAATCTTTTAATAAATCCTCAAAACAATTGTGGGCATTAAATAAATTATTACAGGGGCCCTCAACTATTTTCAGAATTGTTGGAGCATTTAAAGATATTAAAAATATTTAAATGCCCCAATTTAAATACAATATGGGTTATTCAAAAATCCAGAATGGTCCTAGAAATATGTGCAACATTTTTGGCAGAGGTTTTTAATCAATCCAAAAATGATGGACTTTTCCAAAGGGCATTTTGGGTTCATTGAAAAAGATTTGAATTTGACCCTAGTTGAATTCATTTAGTGCTAGGGTTTGTCATCCCCATTTCAAGTTTAAACAAGATTTTAAACATGATGCACAGGCAAAAACTATCCTAGGGCAAAGTAAAGCTAGGGATGTGACAACTCACCCCTACTAAACAAGAATCTCGTCCCGAGATTCAAGCGTATGGTAAGAAATTAGAGGGGACACTAACTAACACAATCTTCATGATCCAAGTGCCCTTCATATGAATGTTGATTGCTAGCATCATGTTGATCCCGGCATCCTTGCTTTCGAGAGCTTTGTCCAAACGGTGACGATGATAGAAACTCTACAAAATTGATCTTCTGAGAGATCGAGTAACTCAAGACCAACTCATGGAGTGAGACGTTGAAACATCTCTTGAGCTGAGACACGGAGTACACCTCCAGAGGGATGTAGTGAAATAAATGATGAAGGTTCACCTGATGGCAATAATTCCACACCTAAGAAGAGGGTGATCGATACCACAAGACGGGGCACCTTTAGAGAAGGTGACTCGTAGATTTATTCCCTTAAGTGGCAAAAAGAATTACTTTTGATATAGAGATCATTAAAATTCTCTATACCAGCCTAAGGCAAACACAATCGATCGTTTGACGGAGTTCGAGATAATGACATTCTCGGCCAAAATGGATGATGTGGACTACCTTGTTGAAGACAACACAAGGGATGATTTTGGTTATCAACAGAGATGGATGGGGCCCATGGCAAGTCCACCTCTGAAGATAATCCTGAATAGCAGATGCTGAGAATGGCAACCCATGGAAAATTGGCACATTGGCGGTGCAAGCTGGGAACAAAATGCAAATGCTGGGAATGATTCTGGTAACTGGGGTGAATCCCAACAGTAGAGAGTGAATCTACTCTTTGAGAGGTTATGGCATAACCAAGAACACTGGGAGCAATCCCGGTTAGTGCCAGTGATAACACCTAGTGCTTGAGCATGCTCTCAAGAACTTGAGCATTCCCATATTCATCAAAGTTTTACCCATATCTGTGTTAAGGATCCTGGCAACACAGCATGCTACCATGATGAATAATGATGGACGATGCAGATGCAAAGGAAGATAACGCTTTCTCAGATTCCACCTTAGCGGAGTCAAAGGGCAAAATCTGGATGATCGACCGAGAGACATTTAGCACTCCGCTTCTAATGTTCTCCTTGATGTGTTAGCAAATCCATTCATAGATATGTTTGGTATCTTGAACATCAAGTAAAGGTCGGACTTCGGGAGCATAAGAATCCATAAGGGACAACTAGGGAGTAAATCCTATGAAATCCTTATGGGGAGGTGGCCAACTTCTTCAATCAAGATATTACAACAATAGGTCTTCCGGCTAGGTGTGTTGGCCACGACATCCACTTTACCGGTTATCGAGAGACCAACATTATAGCTCTTGGAAAATGCTCCAACCATCATATCTGCCTGAGATTCAGTTCTGGTTGGTGTCAGGATATTCCAGGCGTCATGTCTGGAAACGAAGGTTTGCAACACAAATCGACGAGACGGCGTTGCGAGATTCTCAGGAATGAACTACGATAGTAGCTCCAAAACATGAGCCGGTTCTGCTACAAAACCTGTTAACACGCTATCCCAGACAAGCTTGACCACATAGTAGTCTTATGATAAAATACTACCGAGTTCATGTGGGAACCATCATCAAGGATATCGAAGTCCTTGCATAAGTCTAGCTCTTAAGAAGAAACTTCTTCTCCTTGAACAAATCAATCAGTGGCTTGGTGTGCTAGGGATACGTATAGAGTGAAGGTTGCAAGTCTCCAAACCACAGAATACTTCGCATGTATGCATGACTGACTTGAGATGATTCCATAGGAAGCAAAACTAACTTTCTCGAACTCATGGCGGCAACTTACACCTAATGCACGTGAACTGGGAGAAAGTCACTTCGTGCACCAACATATACCTCATGAATGGGACACGAAGGCAATGCTTACAAAGTTTCCATCACTAGCTTAATGTCCTACAAAATCATGGAGAAGATAGCAGTGTTGCTGATGGGCTCAACAACAATTCATCCAGGTTTCCATGGAGATGGAATTCCATAATTATGTGAACAAGTGATAGTATTGGTCAGACCAAGGGGATATAATGGTGTATGCTCGAGGGATCAACCACGAGTAAGACAACATTATGAACATCGTTGGTTCTGATTTGATTTGATGATAGCCCATACTCAAATCAAAGTTTTGGACAAGACAATAGATCCAACAATTGATCAGAAGGATCAACCGATCAATATATCATCTTTCTTCAACACGCACACACAAAAGATATCCCTTAGAAGGAACTAAGTCAGGCAAGCTCTTATCTTCCAACTCTCCAAGTTGTTGTTTAGCTTAACCAACTAGTTCAGGGTATCCAACACAGATTCTTGGGAAAAGGGTGATTTAGAGAGAAACCAGCTTGATCACGGACTCAACATAGCGGTCAAGTGACAACCTGGTAATACTTCCGAGAAGATATTCGGAAAATCACGAACCACCGATGTGTTACTAAGCTCGAGAACAATCTTGCTTTTCAGGGCAAGACGATATGATCAAATGAGCAAGGACTTAACACAATCCTAACGCATCAATCAAGGAGTGCACCAGGGAAGTGGACTAGGTAGCACGATCAATCTTAGAATGGTGATTCAGTAATCAACACGCTAAGAATGAGATTGTTGTCCTTTAACTACCAAGCAACGAAGTTGCTAGGAGTATTGATTTCACACATCACAATTCACTTGTCAGCATTCCGGTTACAATAACACGGAAACCGAGGGATGAACAATGATGGCAAGAAGTATTACTACATCAAGAATTCATAAGAGGTAGTGCAATTCTCACGACATTCTTGACATAAAGATGGTAATACTCCAGGATAGAACAGTTTAGAAGCTGCATTAGCATTCTTCATCTGCGAAGTACAACTTCTTTGACCAAATCCTGGATATGGATAAGGTATTGGAGTTTGTTTCTCCTAGTCATTCCAGAATAGAATGGCTTGACAGACCACAAGAGTAAAAGGCATCGATGAACACAAGTGCACAACTACTCCTGACTATCAACCGATAGACGAGGGTCATAATACAACTAAAAGGAGACAACTCAAGGAACATATAACTTCTGAGTTGTGGATGCATAGGTTAACATGTCGAACGAGTTCAACATATTTCTTCCGGATAACCCATGCAGAAAGTAGAATTGGCAGAGTCACAATATGAATGGAGTACTACTCAAGAGCACTCTGGTTGTGATCTTTTGGTTCGGGAGAACTTCTGCTAGGGATGGTTCATGGTATTTGGAAGAATGATATACCACGGACCTCGAAGACTATCACAAGGTTACTAATATCCTAAAGGGACGAGCAATACTATCAACATGAAGTAAGTAGAGTGAATCTTGGGTTCAAGAACCCAGGAATAGAATGCCTACTAACTAAATGGCATCACGGGATGCTTTCGAGAATAATGTCCAGAATCATCACACTGAGAATATAAAGCATTGCTGGATTACTGGTTGATCTTCTAAGACACCTAGGGTCATAATAATAACTCCAACACATGTGTCGAGGTAACAGAGTACCTCCACACACCGTCTAGTGTGATTAACCTGGCCTAAAAGGACATCGGAAACAGGGAGGAAAGGTTTGCAAATGCATCAGACTTATTTAGAAACCTGGGATGACTCGGACAGCATAACGGTTCTAAATGCTCGAAAATACTTTTGAGATCCAAGCAAAAAGGGTAGCATATCCACTTAACATCATAATGTCAAGGTTCTGAGACCAACAGTTGAACAAACAGAGGTAGAAGAAACTGAACTGAGGGTTGAATCCACAATAACGTGATCCTGATAAATAGAATGAGAATCCTAGTTCTTAATCCCCGTGGAAAGAAGAAGCTGACTCAGATCAGAGGGTCAAAAGGTAAAGGAGTAAAAAGAGCCTTACGTTCCCTTCCACAATCAATTCCCTTATATAACTAAAGAGTTTCTAGACACGACTTCGACTAGTTTGGCTTACTAATCCTATAGGCAGTCAGGCTCTGATACCAAAGTTGTCAGGACCCCGATCCTAAGTCACACGGGTCTAGCCTGTAACACACCATATCACTTTGCGGCCTCACGCACGGTATTCCCACGGGTGCCACCTTACCTGGCCCGGGACCGTTTGCGCATTTTGGCACACGTATATGATAGTGTCGCTAGCATCCATATGATAGAGAACCCGGGCCGACATGACCAGTTATAAACCAAAAGTGGCACTAAATTACAGAGACATGCATACATGACCCAGCAACGAACGTGTCGGTCATCAGCGTATGAACCCAAGTCGTAGCAAGCTACAAGGACTTAAAGGAACAACGCGTGACATTTCCCCTAAGGGACAGACAAAGGAACGAAGAAGGACACATGCCGGCCAACCTAAGTGTTCCGGAGCAGTAGCGAGCTACCAAGGCTCGGTGGAAGCACTAGGAGACATTTCCCTGTAAGATAGGGTACTAAAGGTAAACAACTAGGTGTCGGATCCCACACATAGCAATACACATTACACGTACGCATAACATGCAAGTATGTGTTGTACAACATGGCATCACAACATAACTCAACAACTCATATAGATAAGGCCCAGAAGAGCCATCATAGCATTAATTAAAATCAGAGGTCACATGACCCAACATACAGAGCATACAGGCAATGGAAGAATAACATGTCTGAGTACAGACAACTACAAATGAAGAAGGCTGAAAAAGCCTGACTATCTACAATACCCTCCCAAGGGTACAAGATCGTAGCTGAGGTAACAAGCTAAATGTCGAAGTCCACGCGGAACCACTAGCGAGACTGAGGTCTCTCTGCAAAAACATAAATTAAGCAAACGTGAGTACAAAGGTACTCAGCAAGACTTACATCAGAACTAGCTACATATGCATTAGTATCAACAAGGGGTAGTGGAGTTTGACTGCAGCAAGCCAGCTTTGACTCGATGGCTATCCTAACTACGTCTGCAAGTAACTCTTTTGAGGTGGCGCACACGAGTCCACATATTCACCAATCAATACACCACTATGGATCCGCTCCCGTCTCCCTACGAGAAGGCCATCCATAGCACTCACGCTTATCTTGCGTGTTTTAGAGTATCCACTTTCACTTGTCTATGAACTGTAGAGGCAACCCAGAAGTCCATTTCCGCGGACACGGCTATTCGAATAGATTATATATAACCCTGCAGGGGTGTACTTCTTCACACACGCTCTCGCCACTTACCGCCATGTACACGTCATGTATCTCGGCAACCTTCAAGCGGAAGCCTGGCGAGGGTGTCGGCCACGACCTGACCTACCACACAAGTCTCTCGTCCAAGTTTATCGCCTATTTGGGTTCCATCCGTGGGGAGATCCGGCCGGGGTGTCGCTCACGGCCCCAAACGATGTGTACAGGGTTCCCGCATCACCAAACGGGCGATCGGTACACCGTGCCACGTACCTGCCGCGTCACGGCCCACCCCGAGGGTCGGCGCTGCGCACGACCTCCAGTAAACTACAAACACCAGAAACTAATTGCAACTCCTAGACAGAGATAATGTTGATTAATAAGTCGAGGGAGTCAATTAAGGATCCCAATGTGTGGTAGTAGCTGTTTCATGGACCAACCAACACAGAACTCAGTTCCTGAGGACGGCTGCAATGAGACAACCTACCATGTACTCCTACATGGCCTCTCATCGCTACCTTTACCAAATCGTGTTCACACACTTAGCTTTCAACAGTAGGACATGTTCACCACATTCCAATTCATCCCCGATGAATCAGACCTGACACAACTCTAAGCAATAGCAGGCATAACCAGAGAGCATGAATGAGTAGGCACAACATGGCTCAAACAACTCCTACTCATACTAGTGGGTTTCATCTATTTACTGTGGCAATGACAGGTCATGCAATGGAAAGGGGTTCAACTACCGCAGCAGGTAACAGTTGAAGCGTTCTTGTCCTAATGCAGTAAAAGAGAGCAAGAGCGAGAGAGTGGGATTGTATCGGAATGCTCAATGGGGGGTTTTGCTTGCCTGGCACTTCCGAAGATATGAATGAGTCTTCATCGGTGTCATCGAACTCATCGTCGGAACGTCGTCTACTGAGAGGGGACAAAACCGACAAACAGAGAAAGAACACAATCAATGCAATGCAACAATATGATGCATGATCATGACATGGCAATATGCTGTTGATTGAGCTAATGCAACTAGTAACCATATTAAATGAAGTTGGTTTGAACCAAAGATTCAAATTCAAACTCCATATGTGATTATTTAATTGTCATTTAATTGATTTGACCTGAACAGCAGGTTTAACTTGTTCAAACATGCATGAAAATGCCATAAACAGATTCCTTGGATTATTCTGATCAATTTTCATATATAAATTATTTTCATCTGAGCTATAGTTTATTTTCTATGATTTTTAGAAGTTTGGCTATTTTCTGAAATAAATAAATCATTTATGATTTATTTAAAATTCCAGAAAACACTTATTGCGTCAGCATGACGTCACTGTGATGTCAGCAGTCAACAGAGACTGGTCCAGGTCAAACCTGACGTGTGGGGTCCACACATCAGTGACTCTGCTAATTAACAGGGTTAATTAGCACTAATTAAATTCTAAACTAAACTTAGACAGGGCAGGGCCCACACGTCAGTGACTAACTAACTAACCTAATAATTAATACTAAACTAGGTTAATTAACAGGGCGGGGCCCCACTTGTCAGTGAGAGAGAGGGGTCAAACCCCTGGACAGACGGGGTCAAACCCCGCCGGTCAAAGCGGTCAACCCGCCGGCGTTTAGCCGCCGGCGAGGCTAGACACGGTGGAGCGCGTTGGGTTTCACCTACATGGGCTCTTTTGGTGCGCAGGGAGCAGCTACGGAAAGAGGGCGGAGTGGCGCATCCAACGGTGGCGATGCCGGAGGCTGGGGTGGCCGGAGTTATCGCCGGCGACGAGGTCTGCGGCGGCTAAAGCTCTGGTGGCGACGGGTTCATCGAAACGGTGCTCGGGAGGAGCTGAGGTTTGCGCTTACGGTCTCTACTAGTGCTCGCGAACTCGTTGGACTAGGTGGTGTGACCAAAAGGTCACCGGGGTGGCGCCGGCGACCAGCCCGAGCGGCGGCGAGCTTCGGCTTCAGTCGAAGCAGTGGCTACGGTGATCAGGAGGCAAGGGGAGGAGGGGCAAATGACGGAGGAGCTCACAGTGGGTGCAGAGGCGTCGACGTGGGCTCGGGGGAGGCTCGGAGCAGAGCAGGGCATCGAGGGGGATCTCCGGCGACCGGAGCTTCAAGACGAGGTCGGGGAAGACGCTAAGAGGCTCCCGAGCTCGCGTGCGTGGGCGTGTAGATTCACGGGTCCATGGCGGAGCTCGTAGACACGTCGAGGGGACGAGGGGGAGGCGGTGGCTGCGGCTACGGCCTTCTGTGCGTTCCGGCTCTCGCGGGCGAGCTCGGAGAAGGAAGCTAGCACAGGGGAGGGGAGGAGTGGATGGCCAGAGCGGTCGGGGGAAGGTGCGTGGCGTCGTTTGGGACATCCAGGGCGACAGGGGGGAACATGCGGGCAAGGTGGAGGTGGCCGACGCGTGGCTGCGGGCGCCGGGCAAACGCCCTCGTCCTTCTGGCGAGAGGAGGAGGATGACTGGCACTGGGCCAGCACAGTGCTGGGCCGGCCCGTGGTTTTCCAGGTGAGCGTCAGGTAAGTCTATAACCTTTCTAATTTGTTTTCTTTTCTATTTCTGTTATTTTGTTTTGATTTAGTTTATAGCCCAAATCATTTTAATAAATCCTCAAAACAATTGTGGGCATTAAATAAATTATTACAGGGGCCCTCAACTATTTTCAGAATTGTTGGAGCATTTAAAGATATTAAAAATATTTAAACGCCCCAATTTAAATACAATATGGGTTATTCAAAAATCCAGAATGGTCCTAGAAATATGTGCAACATTTTTGGCAGAGGTTTTTAATCAATCCAAAAATGATGGACTTTTCCAAAGGGCATTTTGGGTTCATTGAAAAAAATTTGAATTTGACCCTAGTTGAATTCATTTAGTGCTAGGGTTTGTCATCCCCATTTCAAGTTTAAACAAGATTTTAAACATGATGCACAGGCAAAAACTATCCTAGGGCAAAGTAAAGCTAGGGATGTGACACCTTGGGCGGGCCAGCCTGAAGAAGAAAGCATAGAAAAGAGATGGGTCACGCCACTTGGCATGATATTTAGGTAGTGTTTCAGCTAGGCAAGGCGGGCCAGAGCACATGTTAGCCCAACGTAGCTCCGCCCTGCATGGTGGCCCACACTCGCTTCTTTATCTAAGTCTCTATTAACATCGCTTTCTCTCACACACAAACGATATATATCCCTGTTTGGGCCTCGATCGACACACTATACCCTCTCACGCAGTTTGTCTAGATCAGTATCCCCAAGCCGTTCCACTCTTTCAACCTCATGGCGGCCCACGCTCTCTCAATCTCTCACTCTCTCTCTCTTCCTCTCTCTCTCCCTCTCTGTGTCTTTATCTCTCTCTCTCTCTCTCTCTCTATGCATGCCTCGATTAACCTCGCTCTTTCTCGCATAGAAACAATATTTCTCCATGTTTTGGCCTAATTATACATATTAATAATGTACACTCTCTCACAGACATTGCATATCTAGGCCACTCTCTCCAACCTGTCTCACTCTTTCGATCGCATGACGACCCACACTCGCTCAATCTCTCTCTCTATCTATGTATCGATTGACCTCGCTTCCTCCCACACACAAACGATATATGTGCCTGTCTGTGACTGGATCATCTGCAAGCTCTTTCTTACAATTCTCACCATGTTCATTCGGACAATATCTATCCACATCATATATATATATATATCTCTTCAACGAATGTCGGGGCACACTCACTTTGTCTCTTTATCTATGTCTCGATTGACCTTGCTTTCTCATGATGTCACTTCCACACATCGAAGCTACCTCTCCAATCCTTCCAGAGCGGGAGCAATTTACATTGTGAGGGGGACTCCAACCTTCGATTAATTTGTGAAGGCATTTATTCCGGTGGGTTTAGGTTATATTTTTGTAGCATTCGCCCCATAACTACTCCAAACACTGTTGCAACCCCCGCCCCTCCCCCAATTGTTTTACCTCTGAATCGGTCACCACTCTCTTGCACGCCCTTTCTAACCTTCCACGTCGCACCATGGTATTTTTGGAAAACACAAGCACTTATCCTTAGTTCTAGAATTGTCGGTGTACTAGAGTAGGGGTACCCTAGTATCCCGAACTTGTGCACGGGCAGTCGCAGCGCCCCGCGGCAAGGCTTGTCGGGTGACCGCCAAGGTCCTTCGTGGTTCCTTTGGAGCCATTCAAGAACAAAGTATTCAAGCCAAGGAGACAAGACCCCGGCAAGAGGATCTTGCCGGGAAGGCCAACCAAGGCATCTCAAGGAACTTGCCGCGATGCGCCACGCGTCCCAGCAAGGCCTGGTGAGCGGCAAGCTCCCGGACACGACAAGACAACGACCGCGGCAAGGTGCTTGCCGCGGCAAGCTACCACTCTGTACCCCCGGTCCAGCGCATCCACCAACGTGTCGCTCTGGGACCCTCCTAGGCGTACGTGGCGGGAGGCTGTGTAGCTAGGGGTACGCGGTGGCAAACGGCGCTGACAAGATTGCCATCGTGGCGAACGGTGGTGCCCCTTACGGCCCCTTTTTCCACTATTTGGGCGACGCCGATGGGCATTTAATGCCCTTGTCCCCTGCCGTCAGGGTTAGGCATGAAACACTGTATAGGTAGCTGTACCAACCGCAACACTTTTCCATTTTTACCCTCAACTGCATTGCCACCTGTCGGTGACCCCTTGAGCATATAAAAGGAGGCCCATGCGCAACGTAGAGGGGGGTTCGAACACTCTCACGCTCGGTCTCGTTAGCTGCTCGTGTGTACTATAGCACTCAGCGCTCCCGAGCAAGAACTCAATACAAACCACAAAGCAGGAGTAGGGTTTTACGCATCCGTGCGGCCCGAACCTGGGTAAACTGCTCGTGTGCTTCGCCTCGATCTGCTCTTCGTGCGATCTCCACCCCCACCAAACCGAAAGGGACTCGGCCCGCCGGTCCCATAGGTGTTCGTGGATCGGTTTCCCCGACATCTTTGCGCGCCAGGTAGGGGTGCGTCGAGGTTGTGTGAACCTGATCCGGCGTCCACACGAGCTAGATCATCATCATCTTCATCAACATTCCGCCGAAGAAGAAGGCTTCGGAGGCAGCTGCTCCGTCCGCGTCGATCCCACCACCGCCGGAGCCAACGGCTGGTGGGGTAGACGCCGACAGAAGAACGGGCGTCGACGAGGGAGCTCACGGTGCCGCCAACTCCAAGGACAAAGCTGCGCTGCCCATCGGCGGCATAGTCGACTCCCACAACGACCGGGCGCACTCCAAGACCTCGGCGTCCGTACATGCACCACGCCCATCTCAGGAGGCACGGGACCGGCAGCGTCATGGTACTCACGGTACCATACGTTTGTTGGACCAAGATCGAGCTGGTGGATCTCGGGATGCTCAAGACCAGCATGCACGCCAACATGCTGGCACGAGCAAGGCACGGTCACCTGGACGGGATACTGCTCTTTCTAACATAGTTAGAAGTCCAAGCATATCCCGCTCCTCACACCGTTCGCCACCGCTACCCGCCACTCCAGCAGAAGCTTTGGCATGAGCTCAACTGCTCCTAGACTTCCCTCCAGCGGCAGACAAGATCGACGACTGGAGGGCCACCATTCAGAGTCTCATCGCCTTCGCCAACGGCGACACTCCGCGGCAGTCGAGCACATCGCAGCCGCGGCAAGTCAGCCCGGCATGGGCCGATGGCGACAAGACCGGTGGGGGTGCAACCACCGTGCACTCTTCGCCCCGAAGGCCAAAATCGCCGACTCGCCGGATCCACCCCGACAGCGACTCCACCGCGTCGTCAGATCCACGAGCTCGTCGCGATCAGCGCCAAGTTCTTCACGAACGACAGCAAGAGGACACTCGTACTCGCATCGAGCGCCGAAGAGAAGCGCGGTGTCAATCAGACCAGCGCGCTGGGCCCGCTGTCGACATGCATGCGCCAGGAGAACTAGGCGACTTGCCGTACGCGGTAGGTTGTCCTGCGTTTACTCGTGAGCTGCGGCAAGTCCAGTGGCCCAGCATGAAGAATTTCAAGCCAGACGTACCAGAGAAGTATGACGGCAAGAAGCACCCGTCAGAGTTCCTCAGCATCTACACCATCGCGGTGCAGGCTGCCGGGGGGCGGGATGACAAGATCCTTGCCAACTACTTCCCGCTGGTACTCAAGCCCAACGTCAGGTCCTGGCTCATGCACTTGCCGGACAACTCCATATCCTCCTAGGCAGACCTATGCCATCAGTTTGTCGGCGCCTTTACAGGTGGCCACAAACCTCATGGCCAAGAGAGTGACCTTCATCTGCTCGCCCAGAAGGAAGGAGAACCCCTGCACAAGTACATTCAGAGATTCAGTCGTGTACAGCACAACATCCCAGATGTCCACCCTGCCGCGGTCATCAGCGCGTTCCATCAGAACGTGCGTAACCGCAGGATGAGGGAGGAGATGGCGATGTGTAAGATCAGGGACGTCAGTGAGTTGTACGCCCTGGCCGACAAGTGCGCACGTGCTGAGGAGGGGAGGAAACTCCCCGGAGAGGATACAGGAGCAGGGGGATCTGACAGCGAGGATGCTGCCCCGGCAAAGAAAAACCAGTGGCGGAACAACAGGAAGAAGAAAGGCAAATATGTGCTAGTCGTTGAGCAGTCCGGCGATGAAGGTGGCGCCAAGAAAGCCAAAGTTGGTAGCTCCGGCAAGGAGATAGCCGCATGCACCAACTGCCAGGCTGTGGCGGCCGGCGACAAGCAGGACGGCACCGACAAGCAGTACTGCAAGATCCACCGCACCAAGGGTCATGACCTCCAGAACTGCAAGAGGGTCGAGCAACTCGTCGAGCAGCAAAAGGTTGAATACAAGCGACGCGACAAGGAGAAGGCCCAAGGAGGTGGTGGAGGATCTGGCCAGAAACGCCCCGGCCGGGGAGGACGCCGCGGCAAGGCCAAGCAGCGGCAAGGAGACAGACCTCCCCGCGGCCGCGACAAGGACGAAGACGACGACGACGATGAAGACATGGATGATGTTGAGACCAGTGAGCAGGAGTTCCAGAAAGCCACAGAGGTCTTGTGCGTTGACGGCGGTGCTTCTCTACGTACTTCACACCGCCAACTCAAGCAGTGGGTGCGGGAAGTTAATGCAGCAGAACCACCTGTCGAATCGCGCAAGCTTCTGAAATGGTCCAGCACGCCTATCATCTTTGATATTGAGGACCATCCTGATCGCACAACTGCGGTTGGGTGCTTGCCGATGTTGGTTTCACCAACTATCCGCAACCTCAAGGTCACTAAGATGCTCGTTGACGGCGGGGCCGGCTTGAACCTAATCTCCTCCGCTGTACTCCAGAAACTCCAGATCCCTAACTGCGAGCTCGAAGAGACCGGTACATTCCCAGGAATCAACCCGGGAAGGAGCAATCCGAAGGGGAAGATCACGTTGCCAGTGACATTTGGCGGCGAGTTGAACTTCAGGACTGAGAGGGTCACCTTTGACGTTGCCGATTTTCCATTACCTTACAATGGGATACTCGGACGTCCTGCACTCGCCAAGTTCATGGCAGCCTCTCACTACGCATACAACATGCTGAAGATGCCAGGCCCCATAAGTGTCATTTCTGTCCCTGGCGACAAGAAGGATGCTCTTATCTGCGCCGACAAGATCTACCGGGAAGCAGCAGCCGCAACAGATAGCAAGTCACTTGCCGCTGAAGCTCCCGGGGGGGAGAAGAAGACCAAGTCCGGCAAGAGCTCTGATGCCCACTCCGGCAAGCACACCTCTTGGGAGTGCTGCGCTACCGTCGAGGACGCACCATCGAGCTCCACCGGCAAGTGTAAGAAGGCATTGGCAGCTCCGCCAGAGACCAAGAAGGTGTCCGCCAAGGAGGACGGCACTGGTGGTACCTTCACCATCAGTGCCACGCTTGACCCTAAATAGGAAAGCGTGCTCATTGCTTTCCTGCGGGCGAACGTCGACGTGTTTGCGTGGCAACCGTCTGACATCCCCTGTGTTCCTAGGAAAGTAATTGAGCACCACCTTGCCGTCTGTCCTCACGCGCGGCCCGTCAAGCAGAAAGTCAGGAAACAAGCAGTGGAGCACCAAGAATTCATCGCAGAAGAAATCAAGAAGTTGGAAGCAGCAGGCCTTGTCAGAGGAGTGCTCCATCCTACGTGGTTGGCCAATCCTGTAGTCGTGCGCAAGGCAAACGGGAAATGGAGGCTTTGTATCGACTTCACCGATGTCAATAAAGCTTGTCCCAAAGACCCATTTCCCTTGCCGCGCATTGACCAGATTGCTGACTCCACGGCCGGATGTGACTTGCTTTCATTTCTTGACGCATACTCAGGATATCATCTGTGGGGACCCCGACTTAGAAGTCGAGATCACCGAATGCACGTGTACAGTGATCCCAGAGATCAATGCTCACTGAACACACAGAGGCTGAATAACAAGAGTCTTACATCCATACAAATAGTCTGACACGAATTAAGGCCATTATGGCCAAGTCTTACATAGATAGAGCCTCACGGGCTGATAGTAAATAACTCAAATAGCGGAAGTCTTCAATAACGGGTAGAACCCATGCCATCTGCCTTAACCCTACAGGCAATCTGACTGGGATAGCGTCCTAGTTCGCATGTTCGTCTCCAAAGAACTCTTCCTCATAATCCTGCTCTTCCATGCCTGGCCAATTAAATAACCAGTGGCAAGCCAATGAGTACTTTGAATGTACTCGCAAGCAACCCATGATGTGGTTCAAAGTAACAATGCAATTGAACGATAATGAATAACCTAGCAAAGGGCTAGAATAAACATTCTACTATCAAGTTTATGCATCAATAACCTCGCGTAACCTCGAAGACAGGTTACCGATATCAGCATGAATAAGATTCCACTCATCGAGTCAAGTCACCACCTTGACTCATCACACACATACCATCACCGATGAAGTAAAATTCTAGACATAGTTTAAGTAGCACCACCCAACTGTCCATGACCGTGGACACGGCTATTCGAATAGTTTTACACTCTGCAGAGGTTGCGCACTTTACCCACAAGATCCGGGGAACTTCCGTGTCATCCACGACCCGCGGTACCTCAAGTACCCGGGGTAAGCACCCGGTCATTACCTTTCCTTAGACGACACTAACATAGAGTCCACTCGTTGGTACACGGCCCTCGGGTACAACAATAGATCACGGGACTTGCCCTAATTTCAATGTCACACGTACCCGAAGGGACCAACGGTGTGTCCGGTTCCCTGTGAAAACAGTAATGGTCGTCTATCCAAGCACGACCCCGTCCCGGGAAAGACCTCAAGTCTTCCCGTCACTAGTAATGCGGGCACCATGCTAGTATCGATCTAAGTAATCAATAAAGCCCCGTCCCATAAGGGGTAGTGTGGTTGCACATGTTTGGTTGGGACGGTAGTCACACATAAATCTAATCCATCATTTCACCATGCACATGATTTTACTGGCACATCACTTCTTCCTCAAGTGATGACCTAACACATCATCACCCTCGGGCATTAGGGGCTCCTGATGGGTTCATGCAAAGATTTCAACTACGGAGGTTAAAATCACACATGCATTATTTAAGCATCATGACCAACTATTTGCATGTTATCTAGCACTTAGCAAGATCAAGATCAGCATGCATCATGTGGTGGTTTCAACTAGGTCACCACCGTGAATCTATTATCATGCATCGGGAACAACGGGTTCCGCAAAACAAGTGTATCATGGTCAAAGGGCTGCTTGCCTGGATTGGCTTGGTCTTCAAAGTCTTCAAATTCTTCTCCTTCTTCTTCCACAGCAACTTCGTCAAATACGGGATCTATATGTCGCATAATAATAACGGAAGAATAAGACCACAAATAAAACAGAAAAATCAAAGTGCTCAGAAAAATGTCAACTTATTTTTGTTAAATACTAGAGGAATTTCTAAGATGGGGAAAATTCATAGTTGGAGTTTTGGAGTAACAGAATGGAATCTATTGATTTTAGAACAGGAGTTTTACTGCTCAAATTTGAATTTAAATTTGAACAGAACAGAAAAGTTTCATAGATGTGAGTGAAAGTGGTACCATTAAATAGGTTGGAATATTGCAAGATTTTAGGAGTTGGAATTATTTTATTTGGACCATTATTCTTTTCTGTAGAAATGTTTGAATTAATACAGAAAAGAAAAAAAGAGAAAAAGACCTGTGCAACTGGGCCAGAGAGGCCACAGTGCACGGCCCAGGGCAGTCCAGCCTAGCCGCACGGGTGCCTGCGCGCGTACGTCAGGTTTTTGAACCTGACGGGCGGGGCCCGTGGGTCAGTGGCAGAGAGGTGTGGGGATGACAGGCGGGGCCCGCCTGTCATCTCCAACCTTGCGGCCACGGCGACGGCGAGCTCACCGGCGAGGTTTCCGGCCACGGCGACGGCAACGGAGGCCAGGAATGGACTCAGCATCGAGTGGCGGTTGTAGGGGTGGTGGTGCGGCACGCCGGGGAGGTCAGGTTTGCCGGCGGCGAGGTGGGACGGCGGAAGCTCGTCGGGAGGTTGTTGCTCCGGTCGTTTCCGACTGCAAACGGAGGGGCAAACAGGGGGAAATGGTCAGTGAGGCGAGGGGGTTCCGAATCAGGCGAAAGGAAGGGCAGGGGAGGCCCGTACTGCGAGATCACCGGCGGCCCGACGCGGCGGAGCTCCGGTCGATCCCGAGCACTGGGACTTCCTGGGGAGGAGTGGATGGTGCTGGGGGACTCAGTGGAGTGAAGTGGAGATGCTGATGCTGTTGGAGAGGCTCGGGGGGGGGCTATTTATAGGTGGTCGACGGAGGCCCGTGGTCCAGTGCGCCGGCGAGCTCCGGCTCGAGGCTACAGCGCACGGGAGGCCGAGGGGATGAGTCCATGGTGTTCCTGGACGAGCTCCACGTCCAGTAGAAGTGGGAGGAGGAGCGGGGGACCTTCCAGTCGATGCGCGCGTGCGAGGCAGAGGAGTGGCCGTTGCGGGCGGCCAGCGCTCGTGCGACGACGGCCACTGGAGGGCGCAGGAGGAGGTGGGACAGCGCCGGGGAGGTTGCGGACGTCGAGATGCCTCGACTGGCGCGAAGGGGAGGCCCGAGGCTGTCGGGGGAGGTTGATTGGCTGGAGCCACCGTGTGGAGGTGCACTGTAGCGCGCTCCAGAGCGTGCGTATTGCTGGCATCATCGCGCTCTTTTCGTTCCTGTCAAAATCAGCGTGTCCAAGAGTGTCTAGAAGGTTGAGGGAGGAGTAAAGAAATGGCCTGCGGCCTTGGATGCCCTGGAGATGATGAGAGAGAGGGAGGATGCTGGTGACTTGGTGAAAACCTGCTGTCCAGCAAGGTAAAACAGGGTTCTCACCCCTCAATCATGGAGCTGGGGTGCTGGGGAAGTTACTGGAGGTAGCTAGTAACTCAATGATCATGTGGTAAAAAGCTAAGGCCATGGAGAAGAGTAAAAGTGATCAAGTTAGAGGTTTTAGTAAATCTGCAGAAGGTGTTTGATCAGTGTTTGGTCAAGCAAATGACCTCCACTTGACATGGCACTTAACAGGGTTGAAAGACATGAGAAAATAGGGTGCTTCACCAAGTTTGGGCTCATTTGAAGAAACTAGCCAATGTAACTTTGGTGAACCCTAGAAATCAACAGAAACAGTTTCATCTTGTTTGAGTCAAGCTAATCATCTCCCCTTGATGCACCACTAGGTGTAGCATCATCATTTGGGGTATTGATCATGCCCACAAAGTTTGAAGCTCCAGATAAAAAGTTGGTAATGTAAAGTTGTTCAAATTTGCATTTGAACAGAAAGGGTTTTGAGGTGATCTGATCAAGTTGCTCTATTCCAAATCTTGTGCCATTTGGTCTAGATGCCTTATTAGGCCATTCTAGCATGTGCACCAAGTTTGAGAGCAGATGGACAAGTTTGGCAATGTAAAGTTGCTCAAACTTCAAATATGGACAGAATGGTTATGAAGGTGTTTGAGGATGTTTTCTTGCTTCCCAAGGCATGGGACTTGGCAAGATCATCAAATATGTCATATATGACATGATAGAATTTCCCTGGAATTTTTGGAGAATATTTCCTTTGTAAATATTTCAAAAGCTTGAAATATCCAAAAAGGGTTTTAGAGGGTTTAGCCCATTATTTTGAACATGACCAAGTGTTGAAACTCTTATATATGGACAATATATGTCCTCTGAGTCTCTCTGAATTTTGGCAAATATTTTTGAAATACTTAAATAATTTTTCCCTATTAAGGACCATTTCTGGCCTTAAGAAAAAGCTTTTAAATAAAATAGGAAAATATCTTTTAAAATTATACCTTTGTGGTTTCTGGGAGTCCTATGACTACTAGGTCTCAAATATTCCTTTTGAAATAATTTTCTCACCCTAAATCAAGTACTTGCAGTGCAAATCCCAATTCAGGGGTTTTTGGAAAACTAAAATTATAAAATACTTTTTGGCCAAATTAATTTTGTAAGAAAATACTATACTGCTATATAACACTTGGCATGATCATTGGGCAGAAGTTTTGAGTATGGAGATGAATTCTACAAGAGGTCATAGTTGACTTTAATGAGCACAAGAAAAAGCACATGAAGAAACTCCATTCCAAATAAAAGCCAAATGATGCTAAAAAAATTTGCTGGTCCAAATTTTCATGCTTCAAAGGTACAAGTAACATGTTACAAAATGCAGGGTGTGACAGACCTACCCCCTTACAAGAATCTCGTCCCCGAGATTCCTAAACTAGGTCTTAAAAGAGGTCGGGAAACTCGGATCTAAGATAGTCTTCTCGTTCCCAGGTTGCTTCTGCTTCGGTGTGGTTGCTCCACTGGACCTTGAAGTACTTGATGGTACGGCTCCGCGTCCGCCATTCTGCTTCGTCCAGAATGCAAATGGGCTTCTCGCGGTAGGTCAAATCAGGCTGCAGATCGATGGCTTGGTGATCCACATCCTTGTAGAGATTGGGCATGTCTGGAACTTGGAGACATTTCCGGAGTTGCGACACATGGAATACATTGTGCACATGGATAGCTCAGGTGGTAGTTCCAACTGGTAAGCTACTTCTCCTCGTCGTGCAGTGATCTCAAAGGGTCCGATGAACCTTGGTCCGAGCTTCCCCTTGACGTGGAAACGCTTGGTTCCCTTCAGAGGAGTTACCCGCAGGTACACATGATCTCCGACACGGAAACTCATGTCTCGGTGTCGAGTGTCAGCATAACTCTTCTGCCTTGACTTGGCTGCCTTTAATTGCTCTCTGACTAGTTGGACTTGCTCTTCTGCTGCACGGAGATTATCCGATCCAAAGACTAGTCCTTCTCCAGTCTCTGACCAGTTGAGGGGTGTGCGACATCTGCGTCCGTACAACACCTCAAATGGTGCCATCTGAAGGCTCGACTGGTAACTGTTGTTGTAGGAGAACTCGGCAAAAGGGAGACAATCTTCCCGCTTGGCTCCATATGCCAGGACACAGGCTCGGAGCATGTCTTCGAGAATCTGATTGACTCGCTATGTCTGACCTCCGGTCTGTGGGTGGAAAGCTGTGCTGAAAGACAACTTGGTTCCCAAGGCTTCTTGGAACTTCTTCCAGAGCCTAGAGGTGAACTGGGTTCCTCAATCTGACACAATCTCCTTGGGAACGCCGTGAAGACTTACGATTCGGTCGATGTAGAGAGCTGCCAGCCAGTTGCCATCATAAGTGGTCTTGACAGGAATGAAATGGGCTACCTTGGTCAAATGATCGACTATGACCCAGATAGAGTCATGTCCTCTATTCGACCTTGGTAATCCAGTGATGAAGTCCATTCCGACTTTATCCCACTTCCACTCAGGAACTTTGAGTGGTTGAAGCAATCCAGCAGGTCGCTGATATTCAGCCTTGACCCTTTGGCACACATCACACTTTGCAACATAGGTTGCAATCTTTCTTTTCATCCCGTGCCACCAGAATCGTGCCTTCAAGTCTTGGTACATCTTGGTTCCTCCGGGGTGGATGGAATACGGAGTGTCGTGGGCTTCTTACAGAATCAGCGTCTTCAGCTCGGTGTTGTTTGGTACGCAGATGCGACCTTTGTACCAAACAATCACGTGCTCGTCTTCAGAGAATCCTGGGGCCTTGCCCAGCTTCATCTTCCTCTTGATGCCTTCAATGCTTGCGTGTCCATCTTGTGCCTTCTTGACGTCGTCCATCAGGGTTGGTCTGACTTCCAAATGATCCAGAAATCCAGGGGTGACCAATTCCAAACTGAATTGTTCGATCTCCTTAAACAAGGCTGGCTGCCTTTCTTGAATAACGGCATTCAAAGAGCAAGCCTTCCTGCTTAAGGCATCGGCCACCACGTTAGCCTTCCCGGGGTGATATTGAACAGTGAGGTCATAGTCCTTGATGAGTTCCAACCATCTCCGTTGCCTCATGTTCAATTCCTTTTGGGTGAAAATGTACTTCAGACTTTTGTGGTCTGTGTAGATCTCACACCGTTTCCCTAGGAGGTAATGCCGCCATGTCTTCAAGGCATGAACTACTGCCGCTAGCTCAAGATCGTGAGTAGCGTAGTTCTCCTCATGGGGTCGTAGCTGCCTGGAGAGGTATGCTATGACGCGGCCTTCTTGCATCAGAACGCTTCCCAATCCGGTTCGAGAGGCATCACAATATATCACGAACTCCTTGTGAATATCAGGTGTTGCCAGAACTGGGGCGGTGGTCAATCTCTTCTTGAGCTCTTGGAAGCTCTCTTTGCATTTTGGCGTCCACTCGAACTTCTTGTCCTTTTTGAGGAGCTGAGTCATTGGTCGTGCAATGCTAGAGAATCCTTTCACGAACTTGCGGTAATAGCCTGCTAGTCCGAGGAAGCCTCTAACTTCCTTGACAGTCGTTGGAGATTGCCATTGGGTCACAGCTTCGATCTTTGCAGGATCAACAGATAATCCTTCTTCAGTCAAGACATGACCTAAGAATCCAACTTTATGCAGCCAGAACTCACACTTGCTGAATTTGGCATACAGTTGGTGCTCACGAAGCTTTTCTAGGACCATCCTCGGATGCTGCTCGTGCTCTTCCTCCGACTTCGAGAACACAAGAATGTCATCAATGAAGACAACAACAAACTTGTCCAAATATTCCATGAAGACTTTGTTCATGAGATACATGAAGTAAGCTGGGGCATTGGTTAACCCAAAAGACATGACCGTGCACTCGTACAGGCCATATCTGGTTACGAATGCCGTCTTCGGAATATCTTCGGGTCTGATCTTCAGCTGGTAGTACCCAGATCTGAGGTCGATCTTGGAGAATACCTTGGCTCCGCTGAGCTGATCAAACAGATCTTCGATCTTGGGAAGTGGATACTTGTTCTTGATTGTAACTTCATTGAGGGAACGGTAGTCAATGCATAAGCGGATGGTACCGTCCCTCTTTGCCACAAACAGAACAGGAGATCCCCAAGGGGAGGCACTTGGGCGAATAAATCCCTTCCTTAGCTGCTCTTCCAGCTGCTTCTTCAACTCGGCTAATTCTTCCGTCCCCATTCTATAAGGATTCTTATAGATGGGTCCTGCTCCGGGCACGAGCTCGATGATGAACTCAATGTCACGGTCAGGGGGCATTCCCGGTAGTTCATCCGGAAAGACATCAGGATACTCACATACCACCGGTACTTGATCTAGCCCAACTTCAGACAGACAGTTGACTTTAGCGGCCTGAGCGGAAGAGGAGTTGGGAGCAAACTTGAGCAAACTTGACTTCGACTCCTTGGTCATTGGTCACAGTGACTGTACGATTGGCACAGTCTAACAAGCCTTGGTGCTTACTTAGCCAATCCATCCCTAAGATCACATCCAAGCCTTGCGATCTTAGAATGATAAGGTCTGCTAGGAAGTCTACACCGTTAATGGTAATACCGACTCCTTTACAGCCTATCTTGGCTCTCATCTCGGCTCCGGGGGTTTGTACCACCATAGGGTTATTCAAGGGTGTAGGGGTCATGCCACTTTTTAATGCAAATCTTTGAGTGACAAATGAATGCGTTGCTCCAGAATCAAACAAGACAGTTGCAGGTGCTGAGTTGACAAGGAACGTACCCAGCACGACGTCCGGGTCTTCCTGGGCTTCTTCAGCAGTGACGTGATTCACACGCCCCTTCCCATGGTTCGGTGGATTGCGAGGAGCTGGGTTCCTTGATGGCATTCCACGGCCTTGTCCCTGGTTCTGCGCATTGGGGCGCGGGCCATCAGGCTTCTTGTTGGGGCACACCCTTGAGATGTGTCCGGGCTGACCACATCCAAAGCAAGTGACTTGGTTTGGATTGTTGATCTTGTTGCCACCACTGGTATTGGGGTTGAAAGCTGGCCTGGGGTTGGCACGAGGTGCAGGAGCTCTTGGTTGCTGATAGGTTGGCTTGGCCGGGGCTGACTGCCACGGACGAGGCTTCTGGTTGCTGGAACTTCCCTTACTGACCAACTTGCGCTTGCGAGTGTCTTCCAAAGCACGCCGCTTGTCTTCAAGCATAAGTGCCTTGTTCACCAGGTCAGGGAAAGACGGGCAGTCGCACACGACAAGCGAGTATTGCAGAGTCTGATTGAGACCTTCCATGAAGCGCTCCCTTTTGGCAGCATCAGTGCTGACATCTTCAGGGGCATACCTTGACAGAATACTGAACTTCTGCATGTACTCCTTGATAGTGCCGCTTCCTTGCTTCAGGGCTCGGAACTCACGCTTTTTGATAGCCATGATTCCGGAAGGAATGTGGGCCTTGCGGAATTCTGCCTTGAAGTTAACCCAAGTGATGTCTTGTTCAGCGTGCATGACCTTGAATCCATCCCACCAAGCTCTAGCAGTTCCCCCGAGGAAGTGGGCTGCATAAGCCACCTTCTCGCGGTCTTCGGTGCATCCGACTAGTTCTAGTATCTCCTCAATGGAACGGACCCAGTCGTCTGCATCCAGGGGTTCTGCAGTCTCGATGAAGGTTGGCGGTGCATGCTTCTTGAACTCTGCCAACGTGGAACGTCCATTGCCATTCCCCGCCGGCTGGCGGTTGTTGGTGACAGCTTGAGCAATCAGCTGGAGAGCTGCAGTGTTGGCTTGGCGTTCCTCTCGAAAATCTTGGAGAAGCTGAGCCATGTCCATGCTTAGAGGAGGTGGTGGTGGAGCTTGGTCGTTGGTTTGGTCGTGGCCTACCTCTGGCTAAGAGGATGCTCCGGCTTCGGGCTGCTGGGTAGAGGTACCAGTACGAGTTACAACAGGCATCCTGTTGGAGCGGTAAAAGGTCTCATGACTCGGAAGAGGGAAAGCAAGATAGATGCGTGCCTAGTAAGGGGGTGGGTGTGACACTAAATCAAATCATGCAGGGGCCGTAAGGCCAAAATACATTCATTAAAATCCAAATGGGTGATGTAGTCGTTTACACATTCCTGAAGGAAGAATACGACATACATCCAGACACAACAAAAGCAAACACTAGATGGTTTCATATGAACCATACAAGGACTCGACTGCGCATAGGGGTTACACGACCTATCCTACCGTAGAGGTTACAACTGGCATATCCGAGTAGCGAATAATGCCTAAGCGGCGGAATGCTCGGTCGCGTATTCCGGCTCTTCTGGGTCTTCCTCCTTGTCTTCATCTGTCTAGGCCCCCTTGTCACTTGAGGGTGTGGGGGAGTGGAGGAGTTGGATACGACGGTGCTTCGTCGGTGGTGCAGGGAAAAGCTTGCGATATTCCCTCGCCGTCATCCGGCGTCGCCGAGGTAGTTCTTCACCCTTGGAAGATACATCCTAGGAGGGCCTTCCGCCTCGATATGCGATAGTGGATTGTCCAGAATGTGCTCCTTCCTTCTTGATCCTATTTGCCTTCTCTTGAGCTCGACGAAGAAGTGCCTTGGTCTTGTGAAGTTCTTCTCGAAGCTTCATTGATTCCGAGGCCAAGTCTTGTGCCAAGCTGTCGGCACATAGACTGAAGTAGGTCTGGAACCGAAGCGAGAGTCCTTCCTTCAGTGGAGGGGCTAGTGCGCTGCTTTCCTCTTCACCTTCCTTCCGGTAAGGTAAGAAGCGAGTTGTCATCTTGGCTGCCATCTCAGGAAGAAGCTCGCGGAGACGGGTTAATGCCTTGAGTGCAGCAGCCTCGACAGCGAGTGGTAGTGTTGCCATCTGGGGTCCCTCGAAGAACCAACTTGTGGGAGGATCGTTTGCCTTCACGATCACTTCCACATGGTACTCCACCTCAGTGTCGCTAACCCAATGCTCAAGGTAGGTGAGAATGGGTGCTCGGTGGAACTGACACTCCTGGAGGCTATCCTCGAGAAGTAAGGGAAACCAAGTGGTCAGGTGCTCTTCGGGTACAGCGGCCATCTACAAAGGTGGAATAGGAGGGGTTAATAAGCTGATGAAATCTCAGGTTTAGAAAAGAAGAGAGGTTCAGAAGGTTTTTGAAAAGGGGTCTCATCTAACTAACGCTCATGCTAACTAAGGCTTCCTACAGTCAGGATGGCTCTGATACCAGCTCTGTGGGGACCCCGACTTAGAAGTCGAGATCACCGAATGCACGTGTACAGTGATCCCAGAGATCAATGCTCACTGAACACACAGAGGCTGAATAACAAGAGTCTTACATCCATACAAATAGTCTTACACGAATTAAGGCCATTATGGCCAAGTCTTACATAGATAGAGCCTCACGGGCTGAATAGTAAATAACTCAAATAGCGGAAGTCTTCGATAACGGGTAGAACCCATGACATCTGCCTTAACCCTACAGGCATTCTGACTGGGATAGCGTCCTAGTTCGCATGTTCGTCTCCAAAGAACTCTTCCTCATAATCCTGCTCTTCCATGCCTGGCCAATTAAATAACCAGTGGCAAGCCAATGAGTACTTTGAATGTACTCGCAAGCAACCCATGATGTGGTTCAAAGTAACAATGCAATTGAACGATAATGAATAACCTAGCAAAGGCCTAGAATAAACATTCTACTATCAAGTTTATGCATCAATAACCTCGCGTAACCTCGAAGACAGGTTACCGATATCAGCATGAATAAGATTCCACTCATCGAGTCAAGTCACCACCTTGACTCATCACACACATACCATCACCGATGAAGTAAAATTCTAGACATAGTTTAAGTAGCACCACCCAACTGTCCATGACTGTGGACACGGCTATTCGAATAGGTTTACACTCTGCAGAGGTTGCGCACTTTACCCACAAGATCCGGGGAACTTCCGTGTCATCCACGACCCGCGGTACCTCAAGTACCCGGGGTAAGCACCCGATCATTACCTTTCCTTAGACGACACTAACATAGAGTCCACTCGTTGGTACACGGCCCTCGGGTACAACAATAGATCACGGGACTTGCCCTAATTTCAATGTCACACGTACCCGAAGGGACCAACGGTGTGTCCGGTGCCCTGTGAAAACAGTCAAGGTCGTCTATCCAAGCACGACCCCGTCTCGGGAAAGACCTCAAGTCTTCCCGTCACTAGTAATGCGGGCACCATGCTAGTATCGACCTAAGTAATCAATAAAGCCCCGTCCCATAAGGGGTAGTGTGGTTGCACATGTTTGGTTGGGACGGTAGTCACACATAAGTCTAATCCATCATTTCACCATGCACATGATTTTACTGGCACATCACTTCTTCCTCAAGTGATGACCTAACACATCATCACCCTCGGGCATTAGGGGCTCCCGATGGGTTCATGCAAAGATTTCAACTACGGAGGTTAAAATCACACATGCATTATTTAAGCATCATGACCAACTATTTGCATGTCATCTAGCACTTAGCAAGATCAAGATCAGCATGCATCATGTGGTGGTTTCAACTAGGTCACCACCGTGAATCTATTATCATGCATCTGGAACAACGGGTTCCGCAAAACAAGTGTATCATGGTCAAAGGGCTGCTTGCCTGGATTGGCTTGGTCTTCAAAGTCTTCAAATCCTTCTCCTTCTTCTTCCACAGCAACTTCGTCAAATACGGGATCTATACGTCGCATAATAATAACGGAAGAATAAGACCACAAATAAAACAGAAAAATCAAAGTGCTCAGAAAAATGTCAACTTATTTTTGTTAAATACTAGAGGAATTTCTGAGATGGGGAAAATTCATAGTTGGAGTTTTGGAGTAACAGAATGGAATCTATTGATTTTAGAACAGGAGTTTTACTGCTCAAATTTGAATTTAAATTTGAACAGAACAGAAAAGTTTCATGGATGTGAGTGAAAGTGGTACCATTAAATAGGTTGGAATATTACAAGATTTTTGGAGTTGGAATTATTTTATTTGGACCATTATTCTTTTCTGTAGAAATGTTTGAATTAATACAGAAAAGAAAAAAAGAGAAAAAGACCTGTGCAACTGGGCCAGAGAGGCCACAGTGCACGGCCCAAGGCGGTCCAGCCCAGCCGCACGGGTGCCTGCGCGCGTACGTCAGGTTTTTGAACCTGACGGGCGGGGCCCGTGGGTCAGTGGCAGAGAGGAGTGGGAGAGAGGTGTGGGGATGACAGGCGGGGCCCGCCTGTCATCTCCAACCTTGCGGCCACGGCGACGGCGAGCTCACCGGTGAGGTTTCCGGCCACGGCGACGGCAACGGAGGCCAGGAATGGACTCAGCGTCGAGTGGCGGTTGTAGGGGTGGTGGTGCGGCACGCCGGGGAGGTCAGGTTCGCCGGCGGCGAGGTGGGACGGCGGAAGCTCGTCGGGAGGTTGTTGCTCCGGTCGTTTCCGACTGCAAACGGAGGGGGAAACAGGGGGAAATGGTCAGTGAGGCGAGGGGGTTCCGAATCAGGCGAAAGGAAGGGCAGGGGAGGCCCGTACTGCGAGATCACCGGCGGCCCGACACGGCGGAGCTCCGGTCGATCCCGAGCACTGGGACTTCCTGGGGATGAGTGGATGGTGCTGGGGGACTCAGCGGAGTGAAGTGGAGCTGCTGATGCTGTTGGAGAGGCT
>LR738715.1:295170034-295214455 GCA_902687465.1 Secale cereale | reverse complement strand
TTTATAGGAGGTCGACGGAGGCCCGTGGTCCAGTGCGCCGGCGAGCTCCGGCTCGAGGCTACAGCGCACGGGAGGCCGAGGGGATGAGTCCATGGTGTTCCTGGACGAGCTCCACGTCCAGTAGAAGTGAGAGGAGGAGCGGGGGACCTTCCAGTCGACGCGCGCGTGCGAGGCAGAGGAGTGGCTGTTGCGGGCGGCCAGCGCGCGTGCGACGACGGCCACTGGAGGGCGCAGGAGGAGGGGGGACAGCGCCGGGGAGGTTGCGGACGTCAAGATGCCTCGACTGACGCGAAGGGGAGGCCCGAGGCTGTCGGGGGAGGTTGATTGGCTGGAGCCACTGTGCGGAGGTGCACTGTAGCGCGCTCCAGAGCGTGCGTATTGCTGGCATCATCGCGCTCTTGCCGTTCCGGTCAAAATCAGCGTGTCCAAGAGTGTCTAGAAGGTTGAGGGAGGAGTAAAGAAATGGCATGCGGCCTTGGATGCCCTGGAGATGCTGAGAGAGAGGGAGGATGCTGGTGACTTGGTGAAAACCTGCTGTCCAGCAAGGTAAAACAGGGTTCTCACCCCTCAATCATGGAGCTGGGGTGCTGGGGAAGTTACTGGAGGTAGCTAGTAACTCAATGATCATGTGGTAAAAAGTTGAGGCCATGGAGAAGAGTAAAAGTGATCAAGTTGGAGGTATTAGTAAATCTGCAGAAGGTGTTTGATCAGTGTTTGGTCAAGCAAATGACCTCCACTTGACATGGCACTTAACAGGGTTGAAAGACATGAGAAAATAGGGTGCTTCACCAAGTTTGGGCTCATTTGAAGAAACTAGCCAATGTAACTTTGGTGAACCCTAGAAATCAACAGAAACAGTTTCATCTTGTTTGAGTCAAGCTAATCATCTCCCCTTGATGCACCACTAGGTGTAGCATCATCATTTGGGGTATTGATCATGCCCACAAAGTTTGAAGCTCCAGATAAAAAGTTGGTAATGTAAAGTTGTTCAAATTTGCATTTGAACAGAAAGGGTTTTGAGGTGATCTGATCAAGTTGCTCTATTCCAAATCTTGTGCCATTTGGTCTAGATGCCTTATTAGGCCATTCTAGCATGTGCACCAAGTTTGAGAGCAGATGGACAAGTTTGGCAATGTAAAGTTGCTCAAACTTCAAATATGGACAGAATGGTTATGAAGGTGTTTGAGGATGTTTTCTTGCTTCCCAAGGCATGGGACTTGGCAAGATCATCAAATATGTCATATATGACATGATAAAATTTCCCTGGAATTTTTGGAGAATATTTCCTTTGTAAATATTTCAAAAGCTTGAAATATCCAGAAAGGGTTTTAGAGGGTTTAGCCCATTATTTTGAACATGACCAAGTGTTGAAACTCTTATATATGGACAATATATGTCCTCTGAGTCTCTCTGAATTTTGGCAAATATTTTTGAAATACTTCAATAATTTTTCCCTATTAAGGACCATTTCTGGCCTTAAGAAAAAGCTTTTAAATAAAATAGGAAAATATCTTTTAAAATTATACCTTTGTGGTTTCTGGGAGTCCTATGACTACTAGGTCTCAAATATTCCTTTTGAAATAATTTTCTCACCCTAAATCAAGTACTTGCAGTGCAAATCCCAATTCAGGGTTTTTTGGAAAACTAAATTTATAAAATACTTTTTGGCCAAATTAATTTTGTAAGAAAATACTATACTGCTATATAACACTTGGCATGATCATTGGGCAGAAGTTTTGAGTATGGAGATGAATTCTACAAGAGGTCATAGTTGACTTTAATGAGCACAAGAAAAAGCACATGAAGAAACTCCATTCCAAATAAAAGCCAAATGATGCTAAAAAATTTTGCTGGTCCAAATTTTCATGCTTCAAAGGTACAAGTAACATGTTACAAAATGCAGGGTGTGACATCATCAGATCTTCATGGCAGAAGAGGATGAGGAGAAGACCGCATTCATCACTCCATGTGGCACGTACTGTTTCATACGGATGCCTTTCGGTTTGAAGAATGCTGGTTCAACATTTGCAAGGGTAGTCCATACAGCTTTTGAGCCACAAATTCACAGAAATGTGGAAGCCTACATGGATGACATAGTGGTCAAGAGCAAGGACAGGGCTACTCTGATCCAAGATTTAGACGAGACCTTTGCGAATCTGCGCAAGATCCAGCTCAAGCTCAACCCCGAAAAGTGTGTGTTTGGAGTCCCTTCCGGCAAGCTTCTCGGGTTCTTCGTGTCTCAGAGGGGAATTGAAGCCAATCCTGACAAGATCAAGGCCATTGAGCAGATTGAAGCACCAAAGCGCGTCAAGGATGTACGAAGACTTGCGGGTTGCGTGGCTGCTCTCAGCAGGTTTATCTCTAAGTCAGCTGAGCGCGCCCTGCCGTTTTTCAAAATATTGAAAAAGGCAGGTCCAATGAAATGGACTCCGGAAGCGGAGGCTGCGCTGCAAGACTTGAAGAGGTACCTGTCCTCCACTCCAATACTTGTCGCACCTAAGCCACAAGAGAAGTTGCTGCTGCATCTAGCGGCAACCAATCAAGTGGTTAGTGCTGCGTTAGTAGCGGAGAGGGAGGCAGACGATGAGCCAGCAACCGCGGCAAGCGCATCCGGCGACAAGCAGGGGGCTTCCCCGACAAGCTCTGGTCCCGACAAAGATGGATCTGCGCAGGCGCAAGAGGAGATACGGAAGAGAATGGTGCAGCGCCCAGTTTACTTTGTCAGCTCCCTCCTGCAGGGGGCTAGGTCAAGGTACTCTGGTGTGCAGAAATTTCTTTTCGGCCTTCTCATGGTCTCGAGAAAGCTGTGCCATTACTTCCAAGCACATGAGATCACAGTTGTCACTCGCTTTCCGCTGAAGAGGATACTGCAGAATCCAGAAGCAACAGGCAGGATTGTTGAGTGGGCACTGGAACTGTCAAGCTTTGGCCTCAAGTTTGAGAGCACTTCAACTATCCAAAGCAGAGCATTGGCAGAATTCATAGCAGAGTGGACGCCCACACCAGATGAGGAAATTCCAGAAACGAGCATCCCCGTCAAGGAAGCAAGCAAAGAGTGGCTGATGTACTTTGATGGTGCCTTCTCTTTGCAAGGCGCCGGTGCTGGCGTGCTGCTTGTCGCACCCACCGGAGAGCACCTCAAGTACGTAGTCCAGATGCACTTTCCCAAGGAGCAAGCAACAAACAATACTGCAGAGTATGAAGGTTTGCTGTCGGTCTCAGGATCGCGGCAGACCTTGGGATCAAGAAGCTCATTGTCAAGGGTGACTCGTAGCTTGCCGTCCGCCAAGTGAACAAGAATTATCAGAGTCCGTTGATGGAAGCTTACGTTGATGAAGTGAGAAAGCTTGAAGAGCACTTTGACGGCCTACAGATGGAGCATGTTCCAAGAGCTCAGAACGACATCGCCGATGGCCTGTCAAAGTGCGCTGCACTTAAGTTACCTGTGGAACCAGGGATCTTTGTGCTCAAGCTGACTCAACCATCCGTAACGCCATCAACTGGACAGAGCAAGAAGAGGAAGTTGATTTCTGGTAACTATTTTCCGGCAGAGCTTCCCGAAGCCGCCGCCAAGAAGGTCCCCAAGATCAACTCCAAGAATGTTGAGGAGCAGTCTGCTCCGGCAAGCCCTAGGGTTTGTTCCGTGAAGGAGACGCTCCCGACAAGTTTTGCTCCGGCAAGCTTGCCGGGGAACATCAAGCTCCGGCTGAGCTGCAGGTTCTCGCCATAGAAGCGGATGTTCCCGCAGCAGTAGATGTGCCTTTAGTCCTTGTTGTCGAGCCACAAGCTCCAGCATGGGCGCAGCAGATTGTCCGTTTCCTTCAGACATGAGAACTTCCCGAAGAGCAAGAAGAAGCGGAAAGAGTAGCCCGGCAGTCAAGTATGTACCAGTTTGTCGACAACACACTGTACAGAAGAAGTCTCAATGGTGTTAAATTGAAGTGTATTCATCGGGAAGACGGACAAAAGCTATTGGCAGAGATACATGGAGGCATATGTGGTCACCACATTGGTGCAAGAGCACTTGCCGGCAAAGCATTCCGGCAAGGTTTCTTTTGGACGACAGCCCTCCAGGATGCAACTGCACAAGTAACCAAGTGTGAAGCGTGCCAGTTCCATTCCAAGCAGATACACCAACCAGCTCAAGCTCTCCAGACGATCCCTTTATCCTGGCCATTTTCGGTCTGGGGGCTCGACATCCTCGGCCCCTTTCCCCGCGCAGCCGGTGGCTTTGAGTACTTGTACGTTGCCATCGACAAGTTCACAAAGTGGCCGGAAGTGGAACCAGTGAGGAAGGTGACAGCACAGTCATCAGTCAAGTTCTTCAGGTCGATTGTTTGCCGTTTCGGGATCCCCAACAGGATCATCACCGACAACGGTACGCAATTCACGAGCCGCACCTTCATGCAGTACGTCCAAGATCTTGGCGCCAAGGTCTGCTTCGCTTCTTTTGCTCACCCGAGAAGCAACGGTCAAGTGGAGAGGGCAAATGCTGAAGTGCTGCGTGGCCTCAAGACCAGAACTTTCGACAGGCTGCACAAGTGCGGAAGAAACTGGATCAAAGGGCTGTCGGTGGTTCTTTGGTCGATCAGGACGACGCCAAATCGAGCCACTGGACAGACACCTTTCGCTCTAGTCTATGGAGCAGAGGCAGTTCTCCCCACGGAACTCGTATACGGGTCACCTCGAGTGCTCGCTTATGATGTGCTTGAGCAAGAGCAGCTGCGACAAGATGACGCGCTGCTCCTTGAGGAAGACCGTCTTCAGGCTGCTGTACGAGCTGCTCGCTACCAGCAAGCTTTGCGCCGCTAGCATAGCCGCAAAGTTAACGCCAGAAGTCTCGAGGAAGGCGACCTTGTTCTTCGGCGCATTCAGTCCGCCAAGAATTCCAACAAGTTGACGCCGAAGTGGGAAGGCCCTTACCGGGTGAAACGAGTCACTAGGCCTGGCGCTGTCCGCCTTGAGACCGAAGATGGCATTCCGGTGAGGAACTCCTGGAACATTGAGCATCTTCGTAAGTTTTACCTGTAAGGCGCGGTTGCCAGGACCCGTTCTGGCAACCACCTTTTGTACAAGTCTTGCCGCTGTTGCATGTAATCCTTTGTACAAAGCCGGGCGCAGACCCCTTGCATAAGTAAAGCTCATGTGCTCCGCACATCTTGTCAATTTCATGCTTTCTATAGTTTGCATGTGTTATCTGACACTTTGTGCAGCACCTACCCCCGATAAGCACTAACGAGCCGAAAGGCTCCATATCTGTATTTTCTCTTCTTTCTTTTTCTCTCAAGGAAAGGAAGGTTCCCTCGCCCACAAGTTTGCCGGGGGGAAGGAGAAGATAGTGGTATGGATCAGGCGTCGTTCAAGAAAGTTTCGCCTTGCCGGGAAGCAAACAACAGAAAAGCTAAGTTGCCAAAGTTTGAGCAATCAGATTTTTAAATTTTTAAGTTATCTTCCTCGAACGACCGTGATTTGTATGGAAAACCTGTGCGCGGAGGAACCAACTCGTAGCTAGTCGCGCCCTTACATTGTTTCGAGTTCGCTCAACGACTTAAGTGTGCTGCGACTAGTGTCGCGCCCTTACTTTGTTTCGAGTCCGCTCAACAACTTAAGTGTGCTGCGACTAGTTGCGATAAGGTTTCTTGTCGGCAACGGCACCGCCAGCAGGCTGCTGACGTTCCGCACTCAGCGCTCACGGCTAAGGTACCTGCGCCGGCAATTTCCCTAAAAGCGTAGGGCAAAAACATACAAAGGAAGGGGTCAAGTAAAGGAAATAACATTGCAATCACTACCCAAAATAGACTTATATTACAAAGTAGCTTGTCGCAGCTCTAATAGATTGTTCTCGTAACATGACCAGCAGCGACAAGAGAAGAAGAAAATAGGCGGCCTAATCTGCGCGATCACCCTCAACCCTCTTGATGCCGCTCACCTTGTCCACAATGGGTGCGACAAGGGCCTTGAGCGCCTCCAGATCAGCATCCTGCGACAGGGACTTGAGGACGTTGGTGAGGTTGAGGCCCGGGTTGCGGAAGGCCACCTTCATCAACACCTTTTGGAGAGCTCCCGCGCAGAGCTTGCGCGACTCGTCCGCCAGCTGCTTTGGGATCCTCTCCCGGAGTCGCTGGAGGGCCGTCGCCACGCCTTTGAAGAACAAAGTAAGCTTGGCGCTGGGTTGGAGGTTCTCATCGGAGGAATACCGAGATCCTCCATCCCCAGCTGCGCTAGCTCCTTGTCAATATCTGTGGCAGCATTGACGAGACCCTCCGTCCAATGCTCCACGATCTCCCTAAAAGTATTTTGGACGTCAGCAGCACTCGCCAGCAGTGCCTTCTCGACCTTGATCTCCTCCTTCAAGGTCGTCTCCCGCTCCCTGGCGCCGTCCAGCGTCTTGGTCAAAGTGGTCAGCTTCAACTCAAGATCTGCATTGGAGTCCTTGGCGGCGGCAAGCTCCTTGCCCTTCTCGGCGAGGCGAACCTGCAGCTCCGAGTTGCTGTGGGCGTCCTTCTCCCGCTCATGCTTGAGCGCGGCGATCTCCTCACCTCTCGCCTTGAGATCGGCCTCGAGCTGCGCCACCTTCGTCTCCAACTCCTTCTTGGCGACCTCGGCAGCTGCGGCAGCGTCCTCTGCTTGCTTGAGGGCTCCGCCAAGTGATCGCTCGCGCGCGGCAAGCTCCTCCTCGTGGCTGTCGAGGTTGACCTTCCGCTGCGCCAGCTGACCTTCCCACGTGGACAGCTTCTCAGCGGCGAGCCGCTGCTGCTCTTCGACTTTGGCCTTTTCAAGGAAGAAGGCTGTCTGCTCCTCGGCAAGTTGCTCCCGCTCCTCTGCCAAGGACCGGAGAGCTGCCTGGTTGAGGGCCCGGAGCTCCTCCGCGCGTTTCTCTATGTCTGCTCCCGTATTCGCGGCAAGCGCCTCGCAGGACTCCAGCTAGGCTTGCCGAGCGCGGTAGAGCGACAACAGCTTCCGCAGCAGCCGCTCCTCCTCAGGCTCGCCGCTGTTGCTGCTTGGCGCGTCGACAAGCGTCAGCCCAGCGGAGGCGACCACTTCTCCGTCAAAGCTCTCCCCTTCGACCGGCGTCCAGGGGAGGCTGATGAAGACGCCATCGCCGGCCTTCAGGTAGACGCCTGGCTGGGGCTCTTTGGAGCCTGGCGCTGCGGCAGCGGCGGAGGGATCGGCGTTCGGTGTAGCGCCTGGTGTCGTGGAATTAACACGTCAGATGTCCGGATTAACGGACTTTATGTGCGGAGCCGCGCATCTATGTAGTAGCTTGAGAGGGGTTGAGCGGAATCGATAGACGCGATGCAAGACAAGAGTTTAAACAGCTTCGGGCCCCGGGAAACATCATCCGGTAATAACCCTACGTGCTGTTTGAGGCTAGGTCTCATTATGATCCTCGTGGTGTCGCCGGTAAACCGGCTCTTTGTGTCTAGCCCTAGAAACTTGTGAGAACTCCTCCTCCTTCTTTGGGGAGCCCTGCCCCTCCTTATATATATGTTGAAGGGGCGGGTTACATGTAGAGTCCTAGTAGGATTAGGATTGCTTTATTACAAGGAGTCCTAGTCTTGTTTCCTTTGTAGGAGAATATCCCTTGTGCTTTCTTCACAAACCAGCCCACTATACATGAACCGGCCTTCTGGGCCTTGGGCCCTGTCATCCATGATCCACCTGCCGGGTTACCAATAAATTGCCAAGTGTAAACCGTCTTAAGTAAATTGCCAAGTCCGGCCGGGTTATATTTCCGGCCGGTTCTTACCGCGGGGTATATCCCCGACATTAGCCCCCAAGTTTAGCTTGGATTTATCCATGGTAAACTTATGCTGCAACACAAGAACAAATCTGACAGGTTGTGCTCCGGGTTAAGAATTTCTTGTAAACCGGCACCTGACCATCCTTAATTCCTTTGTCCTTTCCTTCTTCTAGAAAATCCGGATCAATAGACCAGCTTCATATCAACTTGATTGTATAGAAGATATTGCCAATAAAGAATTCATTTGACTCGGCCTTCAAACCTCTGACTTGATAAAAATATTGATCTTCAAATATTCAATTGATACCCAACCGGTTTGGAAATGTAGAACTTGCCGGTTTATGATTGCCAAAATTGCCGGGTTATGATTGTTGCCAACGCCGGGTCATACAATTAATCTTCCGGACATACCCAAAACTGAGAATTTGAAGATGTTCCTTCTTTATATGCATATTACCTGTAGCCCCCAAGTCTTAAGAGGAGAACATAGTGATATCTTTAAGACTTGTTTCAATATAAATGTTGCAACTTTGAAGAAATCCAGATTGTTCATCCCAATCACTGAATACTCCATATTATATAGCCCCCAAGTGCCGGGTTGTCATGCTTGCATCAACCTGGAACTTGTAATTTGCATAATGCTCAAAAACTTCAATCGGTGTAGCCCCCAAGTGTCGGGTCATTATGAAATAATGAGCAGGGACTTTTGAAAATATGATCATGTAAACTTTGAATAGCAACATGTAGCCCCCAAGTGCCGGTTTATTATGCAATAATGAGCAGGGACTTTGTAGATATAATCATTGAAAATAACATTATATAATGTAACTTCCATCGTGGGGTTTGAACCCACGTCCACAAGGTTAATAGCTTTGTGCTTTACCAACTGAGCAGTGGACCCTTCAATATAATGGATTAATACTTGTGTACCTTGAATTGTTGACAGGAGCGATTGGTAGCCCCCAAGGGCCGGCTCATTATAATGTGATGAGTCGGGTCTTCAATAAAGTGAGCCAAAAAATGACTTTGCATTAGCCCCCAAGTGTCATGGTGCATGCTTGCTGCGACATGAGACTTGTGTATTTGATGTAATCTTAATTTGAATAATGTAGCCCCCAAGTGCCGGGTTGTAAGCCTGCAGCAACTCGGGACTATTCCTTTGCAGAATAAATCACTTCCATCAATGAAATAATATCCATTGCGCTTAAAGTAACTTTGAAAACCTCAATCATAATATTGATAATCATAATAAAAACCCAGCCATGTTGGCTATTAAAGATTTGAATATTATAATCCGGTCTTGAAAACCGGTTCCAGTGATATTTGATCACAACCAGGCCGTGTTAATAAACACCGGTCATTATTTTGTCTCATACTGGCGACTTATAATCAAAGCTAGGCCGGTTTAATAAGCACCGGTCATTATCTGTTTCGGTTTAGATCATGCTGGAGCTCTTTCCAGACTTTCGAAGATATGTGGTCAACTCTGGAGTTGTCCCACTCCGGATCAAAGAACCATAAAACATAAATACCGGAAATGCAAGTTTGCAAATAAAACCATGTAGCCGAGGCTTTTTACGAGCTGCCAGGCTCCAAAGCAAGGTTCAGCCAAGCAATGGATTCGGGTACAATCCATTGAGCCTATGGTTCGGATACGACCATATGAACCGGATACAACCACAGGGGTTAAAGCTAGGATTCGGGTACAATCCTGCCCCCTGCTGGCCATATAAAAATTTAGCCAAGCAATGGATTCGGGTACAATCTGTTGAGCTTATGCCATGTTCTCTTTGGTTCGGATACGACCTATGTTTGAACAGAATGGCTCTATTTAAGTTTGGGTATGTTCTCTTTGGTTCGAATACGACCTATGTTTGAATAGGAATCCCTTCAATGGATTTGGCTATGTTCTCTTTGGTTCGAATACGACCTATGTTTGAACAGGAAGCCCTATGCTCTCTTTGGTTCGAATACGACCTATGTTTGAGCGGGACAGCTGTGCTCTCTTTGGTTCGGATACGACCTATGTTTGAGCAGGAAGCCTATCAATAAGTTTGGGTATGTTCTCTTTGGTTCGAATACGACCTATTTTTGAACAGGAATCCCTTCAGTAATCACATCGGCAGAGTACATATATGGGAGTTGCCATGCACAACCAGATAGACTGATCGAAGTATCTTATTTTCTTAATGAAAAATGATATATAACAAGAGAAATAATACAGTAGATGGATATCACCTGAGTGAATTTGAACCGGTATGTTGAATAGATCGGATCGCAGGGCGGATAGTAAACGACCGCTGCGTTAGAGGTAGCACAGGCACATGAATCGGCCGCAGTTGTAAACCGGCGGAGATGAGTAAGTTGTCCTTCGTGTTGTAAACCGGTGCGGACGCGTAAACCGGCCGTCCTTTCAACGGGTAATGTGACACAGATGAAAACACCATTGTAGAACGTTGCCAGTGCGTGTTTTATATCCACAGTATAACAACGATTTTACCTATATATAGAAAACACCAATAGGGTAGTGTAATGGTGCTCAGGGGAAATAAAATGATAAAATATATAGGAGGGATAACACCTGATTTGCTCGAATAGCAGATGGGTCGGCCGGCGCCGACGGGCTATTTGCCTTCCTCGTTGTGAGCCGGCGTAGTCGTGAGAGACGTCACGGCGTTGCAAACCCGGTGTGGTCGCGAGAGACGGCCACACCATTGTAAACCGGTACGGTCGCGAGAGATGGCCAAGGCGTTGTAAATCGGCGCGGTCGCGAGAGACGGCCAAGGCGTTGTAAACCGGCGCTTGAATCCGTGGAATAACGACGATCACTTGGGTCGAACAATGTTTGGCGTGCCTCCATCTTCGTGGTATAATACCATTTTATAATGAATAATTTTCCTGCATATAAAATACAGCAGGGCGAGGAATTTCTGCTTGGACGAATTAATATGTATTAAAAATAGATAGGATAGATATCACCTGATTTGCCTGGAGAACAGATGAGTTGGCCGTGGTATTGTAAACCGGTGCGGTCGAGCGAGCTAATCGTAGGCGCGGACAGCGTCGTGTATACCGGACCATGAGGATGGCGGCGTGCGCTCGTCCATTGGCAAGGGAGCCGGTTGCTGTGTTGTAGGCCAGCGCGCGTGGGTGCGGATAGACGAGCCGGCCGGCGCATTGATGTAAACCGGCCCGCAACACATATTCCCGTGAAGCCGCGCAACACAGCTGAACACGCATCCGCGACATACCTTGACGATGATCCGGTTACCGCTTTTAATAGTCGCCCTGCGTAACAATATTACACACGAGAATAATTGTAGTCGGATGAAGCAATATGTGCTTTAAAAATAAATAGGATAGATATCACCTGATGTTTTTCTTCGGATGAATATGAACAGTGGAAGTAACAACGGTCCGCTCATAGTGAGGCCTCGGCCTGGACGGTGACATGCCAAAGTAGTATTTTAATGGATCCATCACGCAACTAGTGCTTTAGTAGATGAGTTGATTTTTGTTCTTCACGCGGAGGTGGCAGCAACAACAGCTAATAATTTTGGGTACGCCCGCTCCACACAAAAAACCAAGTTCTAGAGGCGCCTTGATACAGCCAAGGGTCAGTCTGTTTTTGAATTGTATACGGCTCTCTGATGTATTGATCGGACAGCTTCACGTTCTTCTTATTTCCGTCTGGTGATCAGTAGCAGCAGCTGTGATTTTTCCAATCTCTTGTTGATCTCAGAATAAAAATACCGCAGAGAAATCATGCAGTACGCTTCGTCCCGGACTCAGTGTATCCGATTGGCAGCGACGGCAAAAAATTGATGGGCCTTCAGATTCGACGAGTCGCCGTGCTACACACGGGGCGGCGCACCCAAACACTAAAACATCTACCAAGACTCCCACTTCCGAGCCATAGCTGGTTCAATGAACCAACGTCACTGTATCCTCAAGTAGTACTTTCCAAATAATGTATACTAGTAGTGCTCCAACCTGGCCTGCCCACGTGGATGTAGTAATCCAGCACAAAAACTGGTGTACTAGTCTCTTAACACTAGTTGCTGCACGCGGATATCACAGTAGTACTTGGTCTGCGCGATGGAACTCCTGCCGGTTTTGACGTCGTATAGGTGCAGCGGTGTCTGCAGCTGACACCAGAATCGATCCTCGACGGGAAAATCGCAGCGGCTGTAGCACACTAAAAAAAACATAATTTCTCGCAGAAAATTGACCTTGCCGTCTAAGGTTGTCCCACGCCGGGTTATTCTGCGTAATACTTCCATGCCCGCTCCTCTTTATCTGGCTAATCGCGAGTTTCTCGATCACTTGAAAAAAATCCCTCCAAGAACTTAACACCACCGTGCGCAGCCCCACGGTGGGCGCCAACTGTCGTGGAATTAACACGTCAGATGTCCGGATTAACGGGCTTTAGGTGCGGAGTCGCGCATCTATGTAGTAGCTTAAGAGGGGTTGAGCGGAATCGATAGACGCGATGCAAGACAAGGGTTTAGACAGCTTCGGGCCCCGGGAAACATCATCCGGTAATAACCCTACGTGTTGTTTGAGGCTAGGTCTCATTATGATCCTCGTGGTGTCGCCGGTAAACCGGCTCTTTGTGTCTAGCCCTAGAAACTTGTGAGAACTCCTCCTCCTTCTTTGGGGAGCCCTGCCCCTCCTTATATATATGTTGAAGGGGCGGGTTACATGTAGAGTCCTAGTAGGATTAGGATTGCTTTATTACAAGGAGTCCTAGTCTTGTTTCCTTTGTAGTAGAATATCCCTTGTGCTTTCTTCATAAACCGGCCCACTATACATGAATCGGCCTTCTGGGCCTTGGGCCCTGTCATCCATGATCCACCTGCCGGGTTACCAATAAATTGCCAAGTGTAAACCGTCTTAAGTAAATTGTCAAGTCCGGCCGGGTTATATTTCCGGCCGGTTCATACCGCGGGGTATATCCCCGACACCTGGCGCTCCTGTGGCCTCAGGGCCGTCAGTGCGATCGCCGGACCCCTCGCCAGCCGCTGCGGCGGCAGCCTTGGCGGCCTCATCGCCGGCAGGATCGTCAGCACCGGCCGCCTCTTCGGTGGCAGCGGCGTCGTCGGTGTTACCGCGCGTATTCTCCTCGACAGCGACCTCCGTCTCCATCGGCTCCGCAGCGGATGGATCTGACGGCCGGAAACGGGAGAAAAACAGTCAAGCAAATATCCAAAAAGAAGAATCAAAAGAAGGAAAGCCCAAGGGAAGTTTGAAGCGAGAGGATTACCTGCGCGAGCCGGCTCCTCGGCAGGCTCCCTTGCCGGAGAGTTTTCCCTTGGCGGCGCAGTCATGGTCTCCGCTGGCGGAGGGCCGCTAGCGCTGTCCCTCGCCGGAGGACTCTCCCTTGCCGGAGAACTCCCCCTTGCCGGAGAGCTCCCCCTCGCCAGAGGACTCTCCCTTGCCGGAGAACTCCCCCTTGGCGGCGTAGTTGAAGCAGATGGCACTTCTGGGGCGGTCTCCGGGCGATCCTGGTGTGGCTGCTCTGCTCCTAAACAAATCAACAATCAAGATATCATCAAAGATAGAACACCCACGCGCGCCTAACAGCGGAAAGTGAACCATACACTTACGCTGCAGGCTGCGCTGGGGGCTGCTCTGAAGATTAGTTGCCGGGTCCGGCAAGTTTGTCTCGGGCGCACCCCCTCCTGTCACGGTGGGCTCGTCCTCGATGACAATCACCGGGACCTTGGCTCTCTTTGCCTCCCTCTGGGTCAGGGTTCTAAAAAGGAACAAGTTCAGAGTAAGGCAAATGAGATACAAGACAAAACAACAAAGAATTGAAGCAATACAAGTACAACAAGAATCTTACTCTTCTCCTTCCTCGCCGGAGCTGAGCGCGGAGAAGTCGAAATCCGGCTCACATCCGGCGCGAGGAGGCGGAGGGGTAGGCTCCCTTGGCCGCTTGGCGGAAGCAGTGGCGGTGGTCTGAGACGACCCCGCTCCGGCTGCCGCCGTGGCGTGAGGAGCGGCAGGAGCCGAAGCGGCGGTCCGGGAAGATCCCGCTCCCGTTGCCGCAGAAGCGCGAGGTGCTCCCGCGGCAACCGTGCTTGCCGCGGCGGAGCGTGTCGCGCGGCGCGGCGCCTGTTGACTCGTCTGCCGCTCCGTTACGTCCCCGGCCTTGCGGAGACGCCTTCTTGGTGGAGGTGGGGGCTCTGCTAGCGGCGAGCTGCCTGAAGATGAGGAGGAAGAGGAGTCGATCTCCAACGAGCCGCTTGTGTCCTCGGCGGGCTCACTCGACTCGACGCCTTGCTCGGCGGGCTTGCTCGACTCAGCGTCATGCCCGGCAAGCCCTCCCTCGCCGGCAAACTCGTCTCGCTCGGCAAGGCTTGCCACCTTTGCTGCCTCTGCCTCCTCCATGGTGAATCCGAACTCGCCCGCGGCTGCGGCGGCCGCCGCCTCTTCCAGCCTGGTGGCGATGCGCGCCAGCTCCGTATCGGTGGTGTTGCGGGTGAGGCCCTTCTTCTCGTCGGAGCGAATCGGCACTTCTTCCAAGCTGTCGAAGAACTCATGCACGGCGTCCTCGGCAGGCTCTTGCCAAGTTGGGTCAATCCCGTGCGAGTCGCACAACGGCATCATCGCGCGAATATGGCTGAGCGCGGAGTTGTTGCACAGCGGAACGACGCCCCTCGGCAACCTGAACACTTCGGGATGATCAGGGTCATACTTGAATAGCTCCTGGAGCATCGCGTTGAGCTCCAGGACAGTGAAGTTGAAGTTGAGGCCCGGGCGCAGCCTCACGATGTCCGCCGCATTCTCAAACTCCCAGGCGGGCCTCTTCCTCTCTTGCAGGGGGGCGATGCGGTGGCGAAGGAAATCTGCGCCAACTGCGCCTACGGTGAGCCCGGCAAGCCTGAGGCATTGGATCCGGGCGACGGCAATCTTTAGCCTACCGTCTTCCGGGGCCAAGTTGCTCCAGTCGTTGTCGCGTACTACTGGGGCTTGGCACCAGCTAGCTCTCCATTCCTCCCATTTGCTGCGGAGCTCTCCCTCCAGATAAGCTTCCTTCTTGTGGGCTCTCGAGATCCACAAGACTCCGCCGGACAAAGGCTCTCCTCTCTCAACTCGAGGCATAAAGAAGTGGCGGAAAAGGGCTACATTGGGATGGACTCCGACAAAGTTTTCACAGAGATGTGCTAAAACTGCCATGGTCAGAACGGCATTGGGGTGAAGTCAAGGAGGTGGAACCCGTAGGTGTTCATAATGTCGCAGAAGAATTCAGAGAAAGGCGGGCAGAGCCCGCAGTAGAAGAACAAGGCGAAGAACGCGTATCCATTCGGAGCCATTTTACAAGCGGCGGCTGGAAGTACCTTCGTGCGCGGGTGCGCCCGCGTCTCCCCCGACCAGAAGAGGTAGTAGTTCTCCCTCAGCTCCCTCGCGGCAAGCTTGGGGGGAAAGACGGCCCGCGCCTTTCGCAGCGCCGCGAGCCGCTGCGCCTCGGCCGATTTCACGCCCTTTCCCTTCTCGGCTTTCGGAGCCATGTCGGAAGTGGTGAGGGAGGTCGACGGCGTTGGTGGTGCTGGTGGCGATGGGCGGGGGGGCGGAGCGCTGCTCTCTTTCAGCTTTGGGAAGAAGGGGAGCAGCGGAGGTTCTCAAGGCTGGAGTAGCAACGGGCGGATGGACGAACTGCCCCTGCTTCCCCTGCTTATAAGGAGGGAGGGGCGGACGTTCCGCCTTTCCGAATAAAGAAAGCGCCCACGATCTCTCCCACGATGCCGCATTAAACGCGTGTCGTTAAGGGAGGGCGCGGTGGATACGGATTAAGATACAGCGCAACCTAGGCCGCGCGTGCCCGTGCCCTATTTTGGGCCTGGCCCAACAGCGCTCGGCACCGTGTATGGCCCAGGACCGGGGGCTCCTGTCAGTGTACTAGAGTAGGGGTACCCTAGTATCCCGAACTTGTGCACGGGTAGTCGCAGCGCCTCGCGGCAAGGCTTGCCAGGTGACCGCCAAGGTCCTCCGTGCTTCCTTTGGAGCCATTCAAGAACAAAGTATTCAAGCCAAGGAGACAAGACCCCGGCAAGAGGAGATTGCCGGGAAGGCCAACCAAGGCATCTCAAGGAACTTGCCGCGACGCGCCACGCGTCCCGGGAAGGCCTGGTGAGCGGCAAGCTCCCGGACGCGACAAGACAACGACCACGGCAAGGCGCTTGCCGCGGCAAGCTACCACTCTGCACCCGCGCTCCAGCGCATCCACTAACGTGTCGCTCTGGGACCCTTCTAGGCATACATGGCGGGAGGCTGTGCAGCCAGGGGTACGCGGTGGCAAACGGCGCTGACAAGATTGCCATCGTGGCGAACGGTGGCGCCCCTGACGGCCCCTTTTTGCACTGTTTGGGCGACGCCGATGGGCATTTAATGCCCTTGTCCCCTGCCGTCAGGGTTAGGTATGAAACACTGAATAGGTAGTTGTACCAACCGCAACACTTTTCCATTTTTACCCTCAACTGGGTTGCCACCTGTCGGTGACCCCTTGAGCATATAAAAGGAGGCCCATGCGCAACGTAGAGGGGGGTTCGAACACTCTCACGCTCGGTCTCGTTAGCTGCTGGTGTGTACTGTAGCACTCAGCGCTCCCGAGCAAGAACTCAATACAAACCACAAAGCAGGAGTAGGGTTTTACGCATCCTTTGCGGCCCGAACCTGGGTAAACTGCTCGTGTGCTTCGCCTCGATCTGCTCTTCGTGCGATCTCCGCCCCCGCCAAACCGAAAGGGACTCGGCCCGCCGGTCCCATAGGTGTTCGTGGATCAGTTTCCCCGACAAGAATCTTCTGTATCATAATTGCCTTTTTTTCTAAATGAATTTCCATTATTTGTTTTTTACTTTATGCTCTACAATGCACAATTCTGTGAATCTTAAAATAGATTAACTTTTTTATAAAACTTATTGATTTTGAACGAGATGAACTATAAGAATTAAACGAACATCTACATCATACATATATGAATCAAAACTTACATGCTATGGTGTGATATTTATTCATAATTTGGTTGCCAAATCTCAAGTGTGCAGTGCACATGTACCTTACTAGTATCAATTAAAAATGAAAAAGGACGAGGATCGAACATGCGACCAGGGCCTTCAAGCCGCACGTCAATAGGCAACATACGGATGCAACATAGTAGCAATGTTCGTTGTACTCCCCTTTGTTGATATAATGTTTTTATATTACCATAGCCTATTTAATGGATAACATGTTTTTATATTAACTTTAGTACAGTATAGTGGGACCGACTCGTGAGCACGTACTATTCCACTTCACTTACTGGTGGGTTCCATGTCTGCTCTCCCTCTCCTGCCCTTCTACGTTTAGACACATGGGCAAACACGAAGAACGCGCGGGTGGTGTTGCCGTTGACCATATCTGGACGCGTTCACAAGTTACAAGTTAGGCTACTAACAATTACTACTCCTCCATGCGTGGATAAATAGATGTATCGCCTAGTGCACGAACAAGGTGGGCGGCAGAGCCTGGTCAAAGGCCTTGCCTCTCGGTCAGCTACGTAGCGGCCTGCTGGCATGCCTCCCGGTCAACCGGCGCAACGGTCTGCGGGCACGCCTCCCATCGACTCACACGCTTGCTTGGACGGCACCTGCCGATGAGAAGCGGGACTCGTGGTGGCACGTATGTCTAATGCCTACGGTTTGAATAGTGAAACCATTCACATTAACGTTACATGTCTTAGTTCCAAAATACCTTGGCTCTTCTTTTGTGCATTTTTTCATAAGCAGCTTCTCTCAAATTGAACAAAACAAAACGACAGCCTTTTTGTCCCATATTGTCGGCGTCCTGGGAACCAGGGTACCCAGACTTGCCTGCCTGCGGGCCGCGACGCGCTCCTACTACGGCCCAGCTGATCGACCAGCTACTCAAGACCCTCGCGAGGGGGCTAGGCCTCGCGAGGAGAACGACACCAACACCCCCTCAGGAGCGGCCTCGGCTAGGCTGCTCCGGAGGGGCGGAGAACCCAAGGCCGAGCCTACCTCAGGAGGAGGCAGCAACGCGAGCAGTGATGCACCGCGCCAGCAGGTGCCAGCGCGTGTCAGCGGCGCAGTTGTCGTTTTGGTGCAAAGGAGACAGCGCAGGCGCAGGTTCCAGAGGTTCGAGACAAAGGTTTCCCCTTTGGTGCAACAAGACCGAAGACCGCAAGGACGATAGGGAGGATGTCACCATCGAGCCCACCACCGCATCATCGTCTGACCTCTTTGCACGCGAAGACCGCTTTTGTCAGGATAGGAGCGTCCTTGTGTTCCCTCTCAAAATGGCCATTGTGGGATCCCTTCCCGCTTAAACATTTCGGGGGAAGAGGACCCTGGCCGCCTATATAAGTAGCTAGGGTCTCCACTGTGGAGGCAATCTGATTGACCCCGCCTTCACACCAAGGAGCAAGAACACTTGCCTCCTGACCCTCTTGAGCTCTCCTCCTGAGCTCAAGAACCATTGTACTTGTTCATACTCAAGCCCTCCTGAGGCTAATCCACCCAAGTAGGACGTAGGGTTTTACACCACAAGGTGGCCTGAACCTGGGTAAACTCGTGTGTGCTTTACTTGTTGCTTGCTTGAACCTCACCACCGGGCGAGGGTGTTGCGCTAGGTAGACGTGAGTGGGAGAGATCTTCGTTCACGCCCCTATGTTCGAACATCTTGGGTTTGCGGAGCCCATAACCCAATATTTGGCGCGCTAGGTAGGGGTCGGTCCAGCGGGTGAGCTCTGTCTTACGGGCCGGTCCCGCTAATGTCACCTCCTGGGGTCGTTGCTGCTGTGGTCTTCTCATGCGATGCCCTCTAGAGATGCACTCAGCGCAGGTCGACACAACGTATCTCTTTTCACATTTTGTAGAAGAAGACTCAAGCGCAACCCGCCTCAGGGTAGGGACTCGTGGGTGATGCGTAAGCACATGAAAACTTCCTCAGAGTCGTTTAACTCATCCTGAAGAGGGCCCATATACACCTTGGATGTCCTGCCGTGCAAGCCACGTGTCAGGACAGGGCTGTACAAACCCCGGAGTCTCTCCCGGTGGGAGGCTCCCTCCCACGGTCTAGTGGAAGTACCATGCTCCGCGCTGGCAGAACCAACCGAGGAGCAGATTTTCCCACGAACCAGTGGAAGCACCAAGCTCCGTGCTGGCTGCTATGACCGAGGCGCGGTTATGCCCACACTCCGCACAAGTGTGGTAGCTCTATGCTTCGCGCTAGTTATAAACAACTGAGGGCGACCTCCAGCGGTCGCACCAACCTCAGGGAGCTTTTTAGCTCACGACGCTCACAGCTTCTCCTTGGATGGGTGTCGTAAGGGGGGCTAGGCACGGGGGCTATGCTCAGGTCACGCCTGGCAGACGCCACCCTACCAGGTGCCCAGACACCTGTCTTTCTTGCGCCCCCATCCTAGGCGAAGGATCGTTAGCAAGGTATGGTGCTCGTTCTCCCTCATGAGAGCCGTTCACACGTCAAGGGGGACCCCTGGGCATCACGACCCAGGGGCCTCACTAGCCATGTAGCCCCTCACTCCTTGAGCCCGGTGCTCAATGGCGGTCGAGGTATGCGCGGGGCTGGGCCCTGCCGACGCGGAATGCAAACGGGGTGGCTTGAGCGTTAAGGGCGACCTCTGGGCATTGCGACCCAGGGGCCTCACTAGCCACGTAGCCCCTCATTCCTTGAGCCTAGTTATTACGATAACCCTGGTCACCCGGAGGGCTCAATGGCGATCGAGGTATGCGCGCGGTTGGGCCCTGTCGACGCAGAGCACCTTAGCGAACATAAAAGGAAGCAAGCACGGAAATCACCAAGTTCAAGTCTAGTTATTACAATAACATCAAGTTCTCCAAATTCAAGCGAGTCCTTACGCCTCCCCGAGGCACTTGCGTTTCTCTCATCCTGACAGGGAACAGGTCAGGCATCGCTGAGCATGCCATCACCAGCCTTCGCCACCTCGGTTGCGGCAGCAGCAACCCGGAGGAACGCCTCCACCAGCCCCTTGACCTTCTACTCTAGGGCCTTGGCAACCGCGCCCTCTATGCTCGGCGGCTTCGAGAGCGGCTGCTGCCACACCCTCGCGAGGGCAACTTGGGCGCAGAAGGGGGAGCTCATGAGCATCGCGCCTCAGGGCCCCAACTGGCTCCTGAGCCCTTACCCCCTGGCCTTGCGCGTGGCATCGCGACCCGGCATACTAGCAGCGGCCTAGGCACCTCAGGGGCGGGTCCCGAGAGCGCAGAGTTTGGCCTCGTGGGGAACGCGGCAGGCGCGGCCCCACAGCCATTAGCAGTTGGCAGGAGAGGGCGCCATCAAGCGTCACTACCACCCGATCGCAAAGGATCGCCAAGATAAGTATTCAACGCCCACATTCACTCGCGTACCTACGCCTCCACCCACCGTAATGGTGAGTTCGCTGGAGCATGGAGGCCCCTCTCGTCAGCTCTCGCGGTCGCTACCTGCACGCTAAGGGGGACCTCCCGAGCATCGCGCCTCGGGGGCTCTTACCGGACCCTGGGCTGCTCACCTCCTGGCCTTGACCACGGCATCGCGACCTAGCATACCAGCGACGGCTGAAGCCTTCCTAGGGACTGGGTCTCGCAGGCGTAGGGCCGTAAGTTACCGCGGGGACGGAAGAAAGGAAAAATCTTGCTCTAGCGAAGGATCTCATGAGGAATATAAGTTCATGGCCTCGGATAACAGCAAGAGTGTCGCAAAAGATTTACATGCCCTCATGGGGCTATCCATGGTTGCCTCGCAGGGACCAAGCAAGAGAAGGCCACTCCCGGAAGGACACGGCACGGGTTCCTTCAGCGGTGACAACGGCTGGAGGATGCTGCTCCCCTCCGGCGGCGAGAGCGGTGACTCGGCGGTTCGTAGCTCTCGTCAGAGCTCGAGGCCGTCTCAGGAGAAGCATAGCTACTACTAGAGGAGTCGAAGGTGAAGCCGACGGTAAACTCTTCGCCCCGAGCCTCGTCGCCCTGGCAGCATGGGAGATGGTCACTGGCGGGCCCATCCTCTGCGCTGCATGCCAGCCGCCTGCCGTCCGCCCCGAAGACCTTGAAGGTCAACATGGACAGCCCGTCCAGATTGAAATGAAGAATGTGCCTCCCGGCAGGGGCATAGGCTCGGCGCACCACGCCCCAACCCCAGGTCATGTAGACCTTGCCGGAGGAGATCACCTCCACGTCGGCGTATGAAGGGGGAATATGGCACCCTTCATGCCGCAGCTGCATCGTTACCCGTCCGTGAGCCGAGAGCACCTCCTTCAAGAATGGGGAAAGACGATCCAAAAGTGCGGAGGGGCTCCCGCCCACACGATAAACTCGCGGACGTCATCTTCAGTATGGGACGGCGACGGGAGGCGTGAAATCACTTGCCTCTCTGGGTGGCTGGCCGCACCACCCCCGTCGTCGCTGTCCGCGCATCGCATGCCTGTCGCCAGGGCGCCCAGGCGAAGCAGGAATCCCGGTGGAGCCCGCGTGCACCACGTACGGTTGTCTGCCAGCCTCAGGGGCACCCTTGGTGAGTCGCGGCACCTCTTCTTCGGCGGGAGCTGCTCGGGCTCCACCATCGTGGCCTTCCCTTTCTGTGCGGCCAAGAACCTACGTAATGGTGCCATGGAAAAACCCTCGACGTAGAAAGAGGAGCTGGGGTTTGATCTGCAACAGCCAAGTGAACGGGGGTGGCGCTTCACCCCCTGTTTATAGGCTGAGAAGATCAATCGCCGGCCACTCGAGCATGGCCATAATGACCGTGCCATCCACGCCAGGGAGTTGTCAAGTCGCACGATCACCAAGGCTGCATGGGAAGCGGAGACGCCACGTCCCATCAAACCGTCATGCGCCGGCCTGGCCCACAGTGTTTTGGGGCCCGTGGCGCTTCGTCCTCGACTAAGGCTTTGCCCCGAAGGCAACTCCGCGCGCGCCTTGGGCCCGGGGGCTACTGTCGGCGTCCTGGGAACCAGGGTACCCAGACTTGCCTACCTGCAAGACACGACGCGCTCCTACTATGGCCTGGTACGGCCCAGCTGATCGACCAGCTACTCAAGACCCTCGCGAGGGGGCTAGGCCTCGCGAGGAGAACGACACCAAGACCCTCTCAGGAGCGGCCTCGGCTAGCCTGCTCCGGAGGGGCGGAGAACCCAAGGCCCAGCCTGCCTTAGGAGGAGGCAGTGACGCAAGAAGTGACGCACCACGCCAGCGGGTGCCAGCGCGTGCCAGCGGCGCAGCTGCCGTTTTGGTGCAAAGGAGACAGCGCAGGCGCAGGTTCCCGAGGGGCGAGACAAAGGTTTCCCCTTCGATGCAACAAGACCGAAGACCGCAAGGACGACAGGGAGGGTGTCACCACCGAGCCCACCACCGCGTCATCATCTGACCTGTTTGCAGGTGAAGACCGTTTTTGTCATGATAGGAGAGTCCTTTTGGATGTTTAATGGGCTTTATTATACACTTTTATATTATTTTTGAGACTAACCTACTAACCCAAGGCCCAGTGCAAATTGTTGTTTTTTTCCTATTTCAGTGTTTTGCAGAAAAGGAATATCAAACGGAGTCCAAACAGAATGAAACCTTCGGGAGAGTTATTTTTGGAACAATATCAACACAGAAGACTTGGAGTACACGCCAGGAAGCAAGAAAGGCGGCCACGAGGGCAGGGGGCGTGCCCAGGGGGTAGGCGCGCCCCCACCCTCGTCGGCCACCTGGCGCTCCCCCGACGTCCCTCTTCCTCCTATATATACCTACGTACCCTGAAACTATCGAGGAGGACCATGAAACCCTAATTCCACCACCGCAACCTTCTGTACCCCGTGAGATCCCATCTTGGGACCTGTTCCGGAACTCCACCGGAGGGGGCATCGATCACGGAGGGATTCTACATCAACGCCATAGCCTCTCCGATGAGTTGTGAGTAGTTTACCACAGACCTTCGGGTCCATAGTTATTAGCTAGATGGCTTCTTCTCTCTCTTTGGATCTCAATACAAAGTTCTCCTCGATCTTCGAGGAGATCTATTAGATGTAATCTTTTTGCGGTGTGTTTGTCGAGATCCAATGAATTGTGTGTTTGTCGAGGTGATTCTTTTTGCTGGTGATTAATGGACAAATTCCTCACGTCCACCAATTTTTTTCATTTTTTTAGAGTTACAGAAGTATTCGAAAGTTACAGATTGCTACAAACTGTCCTGTTTTTGACAGATTCTGTTTTTCGTGTGTTGTTTGCTTATTTTGATGAATCTATGAGTAATATCGGGGGGGGGGGGGTACAAATCATAGAGAAGTTGGAATACAGTAGGTTTAACACCAATATAAATAAATAATGAGTTCATTACAGTACCTCTGAGTGGTGGTTTGTTTTCTTATACTAATGGAGCTCACGAGATTTTTGGCTAAGTTTTGTGTTGTGAAGTTTTCAAGTTTTGGGTAAGGATTTGATGGACTATGGAACAAAGAGTGGCAAGATCCTAAGCTTGGGGATGCCCAAGGCACCCCAAGGTAAAATTCAAGGATAACAAGAAGCCTAAGCTTGGGAATGCCCCGGGAAGGCATCCCCTCTTTCGTCTTCGTCTATCGGTAACTTTACTTGAGATTATATTTTTATTCACCACATGATATGTGTTTTGCTTGGAGCGTCATGTATGCTTTGCGTCTTTGCTTTTTAGCTTATTACAATCATCCTTTCTGGACACACCTTTTGAGAGAGATACACATGAATCAGAGTTTATTAGAATACTCTATCTGCTTCACTTATATATTTTGAGCTAGATAGTTTTGCTCTAGTGCTTCACTTATATATTTTAGAGCACAGTGGTGGTTTTATTTTGTAGAAATTATTGATCTCTCAAGCTTCAGTTATATTATTTTGAGAGTCTCTTAGAACAGAATGGTAATGTGCTTTGGTTATAAAACTAGTCCGGATATGATAGGCATCCAAGATGGGTTTAGTAAAAACTTTCATAAAAGTGCATTGAATACTATGAGAAGTTTGATATTTGATGATTGTTTTGAGATATGAGGATGGTGATATTAGAGTCATGCTAGTAGAGTAGTTGTGAATTTGAGAAATACTTGTGTTGAGGTTTGCAAGTCCCGTAGCATGCACGTATGGTAACCGTTGTGTGACAAATTTGAAGCATGAGGTATTTCATTGAGTGTCATCCTTTGTGTGGAGGTTGGGATTGCGCGATGGTTGACTCCTACCAACCCTTCCCCTAGGAGCATGCGTGTAGTACTTTGTTTTGATGACTTGTAGATTTTTGCAATAAGCAATAAGTATGTGATTTCTTTATACTAATGTTGAGTCCATGGATTATACACGCTCTCACCCTTCCACCATTGCTAGCCTCTCTTGTACCGCGCAACTTTCACCGGTACCATACACCCACCATATACCTTCCTCAAAACAGCCACCATACCTACCTATCATGGCATTTCCATAGCCATTCCGAGATATATTGCCATGCCACTTTCCACCATTCCGTTCATATGACAAGCATCATCATTGTCATATTGCCATGCATGATCATGTAGTTGACATTGTATTTGTGGCTAGGCCACCATCCATAATTTTTCATACATGTCACCCTTGATTCATTGCACATCCCGGTACACCACCGGAGGCATTCATATAGAGTCATACTTTGTTCTTGTATCGAGTTGTAATATCGAGTTGGAAATCAATATAAGTGTGATGATCATCATTATTAGAGCATTGCCCCAAGGGAAAAAAAGAAAGAAAAAAATAAAAATAAAAGAAAGGCCCAAGAAAAGAAGAAAAAAAGAAAAAAAGAAAAAAAGAAAAGAAAAAAGGGACAATGCTACTATCTTTTTACACACTTGTGCTTCAAAGTAGCACCATGATCTTCATGATAGAGAGTGTCTTGTTTAGTCACTTCCATATACTAGTGGGAATTTTCATTATAGAACTTGGCTTGTATATTCCAACGATGGGCTTCCTCAAATGCCCTAGGTCTTCATGAGTAAGCAAGTTGGATGCACACCCACTTAGTTTCTTTTGTTGAGCATTCATACATTTATAGCTCTAGTGCATCCGTTGCATGGCAATCCCTACTCGCTCACATTGATATCTATTGATGGGCATCTCCATAGCCCATTGATACGCCTAGTTGATGTGAGACCATCTTCTTCTTTTGTCTTCTCCACAACCACCATTCTATTCCACCTATAGTGTTATATCCATGTCTCACGCTCATGTATTGCGTGAAAGTTGAAAAGGTTTGAAAAAATTAAGTATGAAACAATTGCTTGGCTCAAACCGGGGTTGTGCATGATTTGTGTATTTTGTGTGACGAAGATGGAGCATAGCCAAACTATATGATTTTGTTGGGATGAACTTTCTTTGGCCATGTTATTTTGAGAAGACATGATTGATTTGTTCGTATGCTTGAAGTATTATTATTCTTATGTCAATATAGACTTTTGTCTTGAATCTTTCGAATCTGAACATTCATGCCAATAAAGAAAATTACATTGAGAAATATGTTGGTTAGCATTCCACATCAAAAATTCTGTTTTTATCATTTACCTACTCGAGGACAAGCAGGAATTAAGCTTGGGGATGCTTGATACGTCTCCAATGTGTCTATAATTTTTGATTGTTCCATGCTATTATATATTCTGTTTTGGATGTTTAATGGGCTTTATTATACACTTTTATATTATTTTTGGGACTAACCTACTTACCCAAGGACTAGTGCATTGCTGTTTTTTTGCCTATTTCAATGTTTCGCAGAAAAGGAATATCAAACGGGGTCCAAACGGAATGAAACCTTCGGGAGAGTTATTTTCGGAACAATATCAACACAGAAGACTTGGAGTACACGCTAGGAAGCGAGAGAGGCGACCACAAGGGCAGGGGGACGCCTAGGGGGGTAGGTGCGGCCCCACCCTCGTGGGTCACCTGTTGCTCCCCCAACGTCCCTCTTGCTCCTATATATACCTACGTACCCTGAAACTATCAAGGAGGACCACGAAACCCTAATTCTGTCGGATTACGGGCTCCGCAAACCCTAGAAGTTCAAACACAGGGGCATGAATGAAAATCTCTCCCACTCACGTCTACCTAGCACCACGCCCTCGCCCGGTGGTGAGGTTCAAGCCAGAAACAAGTAAAGCACACACGAGTTTACCCAGGTTTAGGCCACCTTGCGGTGTAAAACCCTACGTCCTGCTTGGGTGGATTAGCCTCAGGAGGGCTTGAGTATAAACAAGTACAGTGGTTCTTGAGCTCAGGAGGAGAGCTCAGGTGGGTCAGGAGGCAAGTGTTCTTGCTCCTTGGTGTGAAGGCGGGGTCAATCAGATTGCCTCCACAGTGGAGACCCTAGCTAGTTATATAGGCGGCCAGGGTCCTCTTCCCGTGAAATGTTTAGGCGGGAAGGGATCCCACAATGGCCATTTTGAGCAGGAACACAAGAACGCTCCTATCCTGACAAAAGCGGTCTTTTCCTGCAAAGAGGTTAGACGATGATGTGGTGGTGGGCTCGGTGGTGACATCCTCCTTGTCGTCCTTGCGGTCTTCGGTCTTGTTGCACCGAAGGGGAAACCTTTGTCTCGCCCCTCGGGAACCTGCGCCTGCGTTGTCTCCTTTGCACCAAAACGGCAACTGTGCCGCTTGCACGCACTGGCACCTGCTGGCACGGTGCGTCACTACCTCATCCTGAGGGAGGCTTGTCCTTGGGTTCTCCGCCCCTCCGGAGCAGCCTAGCCGAGGCCACTCCTGAGGGGGTCTTGGTGTCGTTCTCCTTGCGAGGCCTAGCCCCCTCGCGAGGGTCTTGAGTAGCTGGTCGATCAACTGGGCCGTACCAGGTCATAGTAGGAGCGCGTCGCGGCCCACAGGCAGGCAAGTATGGGTACCCTGGTTCCCAGGACGCCGACAGTGGCCCTCGGGCCCAAGGCGCGTGCGGAGTTGGCTTCCGGGCAAAGCCTTAGTCGAGGACAAAGCACCTCGGTCCCCAAAAGACTGCGGAGTCAGGCCGGCGTGTGACGGTTGGATGGGACGTGGCATCTCCGCTTCCCACGCAGCCTTGGTGATCGTGTGACTTGACAACTCCCTGGCGTGGATGGCAGGGTCATTATGGCCATGCGCGAGTGGCCGGCGATTGATCTTCTCAGCCTATAAACAGGGGGTGAAGCGCCACCCCCATTCACTTGACTGTTGCAGATCAAACCCCAGCTCCTATTTCTTCGTCGAGGGTTTTTCCATGGCGCCGATACATAGGTTCTTGGCCGCACAGAAAGGGAAGGCCCCGATGGTGGAGCCCGAGCAGCTCCCGCCGAAGAAGAGGCGTCGCAACTCCCCAAGGGTGCCCCTGAAGCTGGCGGACAACCGTACGTGGTGTACGCGTGCACCACCGGGATTCCTGCTTCACCTGGGCGCCCCGGCGATAGGCATGCGATGCGCGGGCGGCGGCGACGGGGGTGGTGCGGCCAGCCGCCCGGAGAGGCGAGTGATTTCATGCCTCCCGTCGCCGTCCGACACTGAAGACGACGTCCGCGAGTTTGTCGTGTGGGCGGGAGCCCCTCCCCACTCTTGGATCCTCTTTCCCCCATTCTTGAAGGAGGTGCTCCCGGCTCGCGGACGGGTAACGATGCAGCTGCGGCACAAAGGGTGCCATCTTCCCCCTTCATACACCGACGTGGAGGTGATCTCCTCCGGAAAGGTCTACATGACCTGGGGTTGGGGTGTGGTGCGCCACGCATGCGCCACTGCCGGGAGGCACATTCTTCATTTCACTCTGGACGGGTTGTCCATGTTGACCTTCAAGCTCTTCGGGGCGGACGGCCGGCAGCTGGCGTGCAGTGCAGAGGATGGGCCTGCCGGCGACCATATCACATGCTGCCAGGGCGACGAGGCTCGGGGTGAAACATTCACCATCGGCTTCGCCTCCGACTCCTCCAGTAGCAGCTATGATTCTCCTGAGACGGCCTTGAGCTCTGACGAGAGCTACGAACCGCCGAGTCACCGCTCTCGCCTCCGGAGGGGAGTCGCGTCCTCCAGCCGCTGTCACCGCTGAAGGAACCCGCGTCGTGTCCCTCTGGGAGTGGCCTTCTCTTGCTTGGTCCCTGCAAGGCAACCATGGATAGCCCCATGAGGGCATGTAAATCTTTTGTGACACTCTTGCTGTTATCCGATGTCATGAATTTATGTTCCTCTTGAGATCCTTCGCTAGACCAAGATTTTTCCTTTCTTCCGTCCCCGCGGTAACTTAGGGCCCTACGCCTGTGAGACCCAGTCCCTAGGCAGGCTTCAGCCATCGCTGGTATGCGTGGTCATGATGTCGTGGTCAAGGCCAAGAGGTGAGCGGCCCAGGGTCCGGTAAGAGCCCCCGAGGCGCGATGCTCGGGCGGTCCCCCTTAGCATGCAGGTATCGACTGCAAGAGCCGGCGAGAGGGGCCTTCGTGCTCTAGCGAACTCACCATTATGGTGGGTGGAGGCGTAGGTACGCGAATGAATGTGGGCTTTGAATACTTATATTGGTGATCCTTTTCGATAGGGAGGTAGTGACGCTTGATCGCTCCCTGTCCTGACAACTGCTGATGGCCGTGGGGCCGCGCCTGCCGCGTTTCGCCTTAGGTGACACTCTGCGCTCTCGGGACCCACCCCCTGAGGTGCCTAGGCCGCCGCTGGTATGCCGGGTCGCGATGCCACGCGCAAGGCCAAGGGGTAAGGGCTCAGGAGCCAGTTGGGGTCCTGAGGCACGATGCTCAGGAGCAACCCTTCTGCGCCCAAGTTGCCCTCGGGAATGGGTGGTAGCAGCCGCTCCCGAGGCCGCCGAGCATAGAGGGCGCGACTGCCAAGGCTCTGGAGTAGAAGGTCAAGGGGCTGGTGGAGGCGTTCCTCCGGGTCGCTGCTGCCGCAGCCGAGGAGGCGGAGGCTGGTGATGGCACGCTCAGTAATGCCTGACCTGTTCCCTGTCAGGATGAGACAAACGCAAGTGCCTCGTGGAGGCGTAAGGACTCGCTTGAATTTGGAGAACTTGATGTTATTGTAATAACTAGACTTGAACTTGGTGATTTCCGTGCTAGCTTCCTTTCATGTTTGCTTAGGTTCTCTGCGTCGGCAGGGCCCAACCTCGCGCATAACTCTATCGCCATTGAGCCCTCCAGGTGACCGGGGTTATCGTAATAACTAGGCTCAAGGAATGATGGGCTACATGGCTAGTGAGGCCCCTGGGTCGCGATGCCCAAGGGTCCCCCTTAACGCTTAAGCGATCCCGTTTGAATTCTGTGTCGGCGGGGCCCAGCCCTACGCATACCTCAATCGCGGCTGAGCACCGGGCTCAAGTAGTGAGGGGCAACCTGACTAATGAGGCCCCTGGTTCGCGATGCCCAGGGGTCCCCCTTGACGTACGAACCGCTCTCATGAGGGAGAACGAGCACCATACCTTGCTCACGAGCCTTCGCCTAGGATGGGGGCGCGAGAAAGCCAGGTGTGTGGGCACCTGGTAGTGTGGCGTCTGCTAGGCATGACCTGAGTATAGCCCCCGTGCCTAGCCCCCCTCGTGACACCCATCCAACGAGAAGTTGTGAGCGTCGTGAGCTGAAAAGCTCCCTGAGGTTTGTGTGACCGCTGGGGGTCGCCCTCAGTTGTTTATAACTTGCACGGAGCATAGTGCTACCACACTAGCGTGGAGTGTGGGCATAACTACGCCTCGGTCGTAGCGGCCAGCGTGGAGCTTGGTGCTTCCACTGGTTCATGGGCAAAACCGTTCCTCGGTTGGTTCTGCCAGCGCGGAGCATGGTACTTCCACTGGACCGTGGGAAGGAGCCTCCCACCGGGAGAGACTCTGGGGCGTGTACAGCCCCATCCTGACACGTGGCTTGCACGGCAGGACATCCTAGGTGTATATGGGCCCTCCTCAGGACGAGCTGAATGACTTTGAGGAAGTTCTCGTGAGCTTACGCATCACCCACGAGACCCTACCCTCAGGAAGGTTGCGCCTGAGTCTTCTTCTACAAAATGTGAAATGAGATGCATTGTGTCGACCTGCGCCGAGTTCATCTCTAGAGGGCATCGCATGAGAAGGCCGCAGCACCAACGACCCCAGGAGGTGACGTTAGCGGGACTGGCCTGTAAGACAGAGCTCAGCTGCTGGATTTATCGACGCTGCAGGGACGGACCCGAGCACAGACGCCGTGCCCAGTCTTCTCATGCGACAGTCCAAAAGAAAAACAACCGGCGCGCGGTTCCCGCATGAGCGAGGCACCTGCCACGGGCCCCCACTGTGGCACCCCGGATCAGAGTGACCAGTTTACCTTGCATTTCCAGCCCAGAGACCTTGTCTTCTGGCAACACACACCATCTTGGTACAGAAAACAACCGCTTTATTGATACTAGCGGACCATAGTTTTACATTACAACAGGTAGCGAGGCCAAGCGGCACACACGGTGCGGCTATACAATATGTACATTATTTAATGAACATAAAAGGCCTCGGGCATAAACTACGTAGCAGCGGAACGACGTCGTAGCGGAACTCCATTTCACAGGGACACCGATGTGGACACGGTCTAGACTCAGACGGCACTTCTTTCCAGCGAAACTTTCCTGAAATCTGGCATGACACGCCACGTCAGTACTTTGAATGTACTTGCAAGCTTACAGCAAATAAAATCATAATGACAAACAATATCATGATAATTAGTCAATTATAAATATGCAGCCACAAACTTAGATATATAAATCCACTATCATGTTGTGCTCATGACTTTGCAGAAATAACACATTACGCATGGTGATTATTATTAAACCACAAACTTATTCATTTCAACAAGACATAAATCGTGACCTTTCCGGCGATCACCAACCTGATCATACTTGGTCTCAAATCAATCTCGGTGGCTCTTCCACGAATTTATTATAGTACAAAATTTTAGAACTTAGTGAGCAAAATTTTATTATATGTTGACTTACTTTCGAGCGTGTCCGTGATCGTGGACTCTGCACAGGTAGTGCACTATACCCACACCACGGAACCCATGGCCTCGTTCTCCCATTCGGGTGGACCAACGGCGTTCCGACAAAACCCTTCCATTCCCATGACACTCCCCCAGCCACTCCGACTCATTTCCCAATGGAACAGTCCTGGGTGGTCCTGTGCCTACCAAAGGCACACCGACCACCATCGTGGCCAAACAGAAATTGTCCCAAACGGGGACTCGGTTCCATAAAATTAACAACGGGCACACAAGTTTATGTTTGCTTACCGGGCCAGGGTACTGCATGCCCATAACCTTCCCTATCTGGAGGTACCGACAGGAGGCATGACAATGGACCGAATAAAGACCTTCCCATAAAGGCAAATGTGGTTGCACTGGGAAAAGACTCGATTCAGTGGCACCATGACCCGGTCAACAATTTATTCAAGTTGAGTTATTAATAGTTTCAACTTAAAGAAGAAATAAATAACCGTTGTCATAAATGCCATGGAATGCAATATACCAAAATGTATCACAAAAACAAATATGATGCCATACTAAAATGCATAACAAAAGTATAACGGGGTCAACTTTACTTAACATGAACATCACAACTTCACTAATATTCTGGTTATGATTTATTTAAATTAAAAACAGAACTTATCCAAACAAAATTTTATCATAATTACTTATGTAAAAGAAAGTAACTTCACATATGCATAACCATAATCATTCTCAAGATCCAAACTTTCTTTTAACTATCTTAATAATTTAAACCAAATTCCAACTTTCTGTAAACTGAATAAATACAGCAACCAACAGAAAGTATTTAACAAAATAATTCATATGCATAAATTAAAATCATTTTTTCAAGTTGGAAAAAATCACAAATATTGAAATGGCACTATGAAAATGTTGTTGTGGCTTGCCTCAGTTCAAATGAGGCTCACAAGCCTCCTGGTGATCCTCAAGACAAGTTTCCTCTCCGGAAAATAAATAAAAGTACAAAAAGAAAATATCAAGAATCATTCAAAAATTCACCAGAAAATCTACACAACACCAAATAGTCTCATTTTTTGTGTGTTCCAACATTTCTTTACAAAGAACACAATGCAAAAATAATCAATTCATTTGGACTTATGGTTAAAAAGTTATTGCAGTTTGAAGTTCCCTGGATTATATTTAAATATGGAAATTTAAATAAACAGAATAGGGGGAGTGACATCGAAGGCGTAAAAGCCTAGAGTGCCACCACTCGTACCGCTTCGCGTGGGTACGGAGAGGCTGACTAGCGGGCCCCGCTAGTCAGGTGAGAGATAGAGGGAAAAGCAGGGGCGGCCGCGGCTTCGCCGGAGCGCACGCAGGCGATGCTGCTCCTTGGCCAAGATGGAAAGGATAGATCGACGGAGGGGGTTGAGGCGCACCTGCCCGTACCCGTAGGGTAGCTAGGGGTGGACGGACGGCGTCGAAACATAGCTCGTAGGCGGAGGCAGAACAGGGAGGTCGCCGGAGTTGAAGAAGACGGCGAGAATTGGCGTCTCCAGCAGCTCCAGCTAGGTGGAGTGGCTCTACCAGAGAGTGGCGGAGGCTCTGGTAGGGTCGCCTTGGACGAAGAGGGTCTAGAGCTACCTTGACGACCTGAGGGGATCGCTGGTGAGCTCGAGCTCGGGGACGGCGGCCTGTGGACTGCCCGGCCGGGCTACGGGGTTCTACGCAGTCTAGGTGTGAGTGGGGGTGGAGCTGGGTGCTCGGAGCGGCTGGGATAGGTCCTATATATAGGCGAGCCGAGAGGGGGAGGGGAACGGGGCTCCGCCGGCGACGAAATGGCGTCAGTGAGAGGGTGAGAAGGCGACGGAGTCACGCGGGAGTTGTGGCCGGACGGGGGCGAGCACAGGGGCGCTGGGGTGGCGACGAGCACTGTGTGCACCGCACTGTTGCCTTGGCTGGACCATGCCCGTGCTTGCTGCGGCGATCTCTGGCATTGGCGGGAGCCAGAGAGGGGCTGTGGAGGTGAAGACAATGATGGTGGCGTGGTTTGGCACGCTTGGGTTGGCGCGGAAGCGAGCACGCGCTCTACAGAGCGCTCGGCGGCATCCAGAGCGCGCCGACAGACAGCCATGGCATGGTGTACACGCGTGGTCACCGCGCGAACTATGCCTACTGGCTGACTTGGTGCCAAAATTCATGTCTGGCGTGATGTTCCTGGTAGATATGAGAGTTACCCGTGGTTGGTTTGTTTCTAGACGCAGTAGAAAGAAAGTAACACGCCTGGTAAGTTTCTGGACAGAAACTTTGAGAGCTTACTGAGGTAAAATGGTTAATAGTTGGAGGATTTGCTTTGGAGGCTAGCCAAGAGTTACTAAGGTGAAGATGCACAAGGTGTTTCAGAAGCAATGGAGCAAGTAAAATGGTAGTTGCTGTAGGAACTACCATTTCTGTCCAGAAAAGAAAAGATTTTCTGTAGCAAAAATATTCCAAAAAGTAGTGCAATATTTTTGCTCAGGAAGTTGTCTTAGGGTCCAAAGAATATTTAGGAATTTCCTTAGAATTTTGTGAGCCAGAAAAATAGGGGTTGCTTTGGAGCACAAAGGATTTAGCTAGGGTTTTGGGAAGAAAAGTGAATACTTTTTGAATAAGAAAAATATTCCATGAAGTATATTAGAGTGGTCCAGAGGGAGAAGATGATTTGGGATGGATAGGAGGCACTTGGGTGAAACTCAAGGGTACCCAAGTTTTTAAGTCCATATGAAATGATTCAAAAATCCCAAGGTTTAAAATAAATTCAAATAAATCTCTGGAAAATAAAAGAGGGCAAAAAATCAGCTGTCACAAACCTCCCCCACTTAGAATGAATCTCGTCCTCGAGATTTGGTTGCTTGGGAAAACCATTCCGGATAATAGGTCTGTAGGAACTCTTCTTGTTCCCATGTTGCTTCTGACTTGGTGTGATGCTCCCACTGGACTTTATAAAACTTCCTTATTTTACTGCGGGTGACTCTTTCCATCTGATCCACAATTTTGAACGGCCATTCTTCATACATTAAATCCTTTGCCAATTCTATGTCGGTCACGGCAGTCTTTTTCTCGGGTGGGGATATGCACCGCCTTAGCTGTGAAACGTGAAACACGTTGTGCACATCAGACAGTTACGGGGGTAATTCCAACTGATAAGCAGCAGTGCCCACTGGAGAAATAATTGGAAAGGGGCCAATAAATCTGGGTGCCAATTTCCCGCGAGTTTGGAATCTCTTGCCTCCTTTCATAGGAGTGACTCGGAGGTATACGTGCTCTCGAGGTTCAAAACTAATCTGTCGGTGTTTTGCATCGTAATAGCTCTTTTGTCGAGACTTGGCCAATTGTAATCTATCTCTGATTTCCTTGACTTGTTTCTCATCTTCCATCATAAGGTCCGTTCAGAAAATACGGCTATCTCTAGTCTGAGACCAGTTTAATGGGGTACGACATTTGTGGCCATATAAAGCCTCGTACGTGACATTTTTAGACTGGTTTGGAAGCTGTTGTTGTAGGAGAACTCGATGTAAGGTAGAAAATCTTCCCATTTAGATCCTTGGGCCAAGACGCAGGCTCGCAGCATATCTTCCAGTATTTGGTTTACCCGCTTTGTCTGTCCATCTGTTTGTGGATGATAGGCTGTACTATATTTTAGGGTTGTCCCCAAGGCTTGATGGAGACGTGTCCAGAAAGCAGAGGTAAAGAGTGAACCTCGGTCAGAAGTGATGGTTCGAGGTACTCCATGCAGTCTGACTATTCTGGACACATATAGCTGTGCAAGTTGGCCTGCTCGATAGGTGGTCTTGACCGGAATAAAGTGTGCTACCTTGGTCAGAGTGTCCACGATGACTCATATTGCATTATTGCCTCGCTGAGTTTTGGGTAGTCCTGTGATGAAATCCATGCAGACATCATCTCATTTCCATTGTGAAACTGGCAACGGTTGAAGAAGTCCGGCTGGCTTTGGATGTTCTGCATTTACTTTGTTGCATATGTCGCAGCAAGCCACAAAATAGGCAATATCCTTCTTCATTCCATCCCACCAGAATATTTGGCGAAGGTCTTCATACATTTTTGTACCCCCAGGGTGAATAGAATATGAGGATTCGTGTGCTTCTGACAAGATTTTCTTTTTCAGGTCTGACTGATTTGGTACACAAATCCTTCCACGAAAACGGAGAGTCCCAAAGTGATCCTTTGAGAAATCTTGGGTACGTCCTGTCAGCATATTTTTGGCATGCTTTTGTAGGACAGGATCATCTGGCTAGACCTTGCATATTTCTTCTTCAAGGTTGGGGGTAACTTCCAACGTGTTAGCGAGACCAGCCTCAACGATGTTCAGATGGAGTTGAGTAATCTCCTCTTGAAGTTCAACGGGCAAAGAATTTAATATGGCATTTAAGCTGACCGGCTTTCGACTGAGTGCATCAGCCACTACGTTGGCTTTACCCGGGTGGTAATTTATTCCCAGATCATAATCTTTAACTAGCTCAAGCCACCTTTGCTGACGGAGATTCAAATCTGGCTGAGTGAATATATACTTGAGACCTTTGTGATCTATAAAAATCTGGCACTTCTTCCCGATGAGATAATGCCTCCATATTTTCAGAGCATGCACTACCGCGGCCAATTCCAGATCATGTGTAGGGTAATTTCCTTCGTGCGGTCGCAATTGTCTTGATGCATATGCCACTACCTTGCCGTCTTGCATGAGTACGCAGCCAAGTCGTTGTCGTGATGCGTCACAGTATACATCAAAACTGCGATAGATGTCGGGAAGAGTTAATACGGATGCGGTGGTCAGACGTTTCTTTAGCTCATTGAAACTTTCATCACAGTCTTTTGTCCATTCAAACTTCTTGTCCTTTTTGAGTAGCTCGATCATCGGTTTGTCAAGCTTGGAGAATCCTTCAATGAAATGATGGTAATATCCCGCCAGTCCAAGGAAATTCCGGATCTGAGATACGGTTGTGGGTGGCAACAAATTGAGCACATCTTTTACCTTGCTGGGGTCTACGGCTATACCTTCGGCGGATAGTCCGTGTCCAAGAAATCTGACTTGTTTAAGCCAAAACTCACATTTGCTGAACTTGGCGTAAAGCTGATGGTCTCGGAGTCACTGTAACACTGCTCGGAGATGTTCCTTGTGATCCCCTTCACTTTTTGAATATATAAGTATGTCATCGATAAAGACCACCACAAACTTATCGAGGAAGTCCATGAACATTTTGTTCATCATGTGCATGAAGAATGCAGGGGCATTGATGAGACCAAAGGACATAACTGTATATTCATAAAGACTGTATCGAGTGGTGAATGCGGTCTTAGGAATATCTTCCTTTTTAATCTTGAGCTGATGGTATCCGATCCGTAAGTCAATTTTGGAGAATACCTTGGCCCCACTGAGCTGATCAAACAAATCATCAATCCTTGGCAGCGGGTATTTATTTTTTATGGTGACATCATTCAGCTGCAGATAATCTACACAGATGCGGAGGCTACCATCCTTTTTGCTTACAAACAGTGCAGGCGATCCCCATGGTGAGGAACTGGGATGGATATACCCTTTCTGGAGCATTTCATCGAGCTGCTTCTTTAATTCCACTAACTCTGATGAGGGCATCCGTTAATACTTCTTGAATAACGGTGGGTTCCGGGTACTAGATCTATTGCAAACTCAAGTTCTCGGTCTGGCGGCATGTCTGGTAGCTCTTCCGGAAATACATCGGGAAATTCACTGTCCACAGGAATTAACTCCAACTCAGCCACGGCAGTGAATATCATCCCCTTCTTTGGTAGGCTTTTGCGCGAGTAGAATTTTGTAACTTGCCCTTCTTGATTGATCAGAGTGACTTCTCGGGTGGCACAGTTTATGCATACTTGGTATTGGGTCAGCCAATTCATGCCCAAAATAACATCCAACTGTGCTGACTCGATGAGTATTAAGGAAGTTGGAAAGCTTATTTCGTTTATATTGATTTCCAAGTCACGGCAGACCAGACTGCTCTTGATTAAAGATCCTGGGGTTTGTACCAACATATTTTTGCCTAAGAGAGAACAAGAAAATTTGTTTTGGGCAAAAAAACTCTGAGAAATAAAAGAGTGGGAAGCCCCCGAGTCAAATAAAATTATTGTAGGTATGCTATTAATAGAAAACATACCGATGACTACTTCGGGGTTTTCTTGGGCTTCATTTGCGGAGAGGTGATTGACGTGCCCGGTGATGTTTCGCTGGTTCGGGTATGACCCCATGAAGTTGACTTGTGGCCGGAATAAGGCGTTCGCCTTGCTGTTCTTGGGACACTGATGGGCGTAATTTCCACTTTGCCCGCAACTGAAGCAAGAATTATTGCGCTGACGCTCCTCATGTACAGGGTTGGTGACAACATTCTTGACTTGAGTAGTGGTCTTGTTAACATTCTATTGCCAATTGGGCTTGTAGTCTACCTGAGTTTGCTGCCAGGTTCGAGCCTTCTGCACCGATGGTCCTTCTTTTCTTGGTTCAAACTTGCGCTTGTGCTCGTTATTAGCGGGCCGGTTGTCCAGGATGAGCTTGTGTTCTCTTTCCGCAATGAAAGCTTTATTTACCAAAGTTTGGAAATCTGGAAAATCAAGCATGCCGAGAGTGCACCTGAGTTGTGAGTTTAATCCTCCAAGAAACCTGTCAATCTTTCTCTCTTCCGTGGCCATGTCATACAGGGAATAACGGGCCAGATTGTTGAATTTTTGCAAATATTCTCCCACGGACAGATTCCCTTGGGTGAGTGCAAGAAACTCACGCTGCTTGGTCTTCATAATTCCAATAGGGATGTAATATTTTCGGAACTGATCCTTGAATTTGGTCTAGGTGAGTGCTTCATCAGCAGGCCACATGGCTTTTGTATTTTCCCACCATATGGCAGTAACGCCTTCAAGATAGTGGGTTGCATATGGAACTTTGTCCTCTTCAGCAGTACGGGCAATCTCAAGTTTCCTCTCAATGGTTCGCAACCAATCATCGGCATCCAAAGGGTCAACTGCCTGACTGAAACTGGGAGGCTGAGTTCGCTGAAAATCTGATAGCTTGGAGTAATGACTGTTCTGCTGCCCATTCTGACCAATCATAGCTGGAACACTTTTTAATATCTCAAGCAGATCATTACTTCTTCTTTCCTCAAACATACGCAGGATTTGTTCAGCGATAGGCGGATTTGGCGGTGGAGGCAGTGGTATGAATGGCTCGGGGGATTGTCCTGCCTGTCGGGCGGAGCGACGAACAGGAACATCCTCGTGAGCGCTGCTACTGTAGCCTCACCACGTCATCCTATTATGGATTTTTCCCAAGACAACGCAATTGAGATGAGAAACATTCAAAAGCAAAATTAGGTGGGAAAAGCCAGCAACAAAAATCGAGGGAAAACAGAATTGCGAAGAAAAACAGCGAGTAGACGATACACAAATTCAACATAATTATACAGGGATGCATACATGAAAAGAAAATTAACATGCCCGATTACACTACTCTCATACATGAAACGAAACATCGTGACTCGTACATCCACACTCGTACATCAGTCGGACAACTGTGAATACTCTGGAGCTCTACTGCTCTGCGGGTGCTGCAAGGTCCTCACCTGAAGTGGACTCGGATCCTGAACTGACGAGATTAACGGAGACCTCAGGGTTAAAGGTAACACGGCGATGCTGCCTCGGAGGCTCTCCTTCCGAGGCGGGAGTAGGGTGGATCATAGGAGCTACAAGGGTAGTGAGGAGTGAGAACCACTCAGCTGGGGCACTAAGAGGAGTTAGTGTCGAGGTGCCCGAGCTTCTAGGAGGGGTTACTGGTGAAGTAGGGGAAACAGAACTGGGGACGTAAGCGGTGAATCCCAAAGAGGTGGGAATGGTAACGGACCTAGTAGTGGCTAAAGCAATACGAGTGTGAGTCAACTCGCGTGCTAGCTCGTGGATCATGAGGTAACTAGCAGTGATATAACGGGAAAGATGGCTAGCAACGCTATCAGACTCCGGATCAATTTCAGGGAAATGAATACAACCGTTGTCGTGCAAAGAAGGGTAGTATTGGAAACCTGGGTGGTTCTGCATGCGGACCTCGCTGTGACGGAGCTCAACAAGGATCTCGAATGGAGAAAATTGGACAGCTTGCGAAGCGGTAGAACCGTGACCGCTTCGAGAGGTAGAGTATACGAGCTGGAGTCAGAACGGACGCGCAGAGTCACCACTGCCTGATATTCATATATTGAGTCAGCTAGACGCTCCCGGTACACACGATAAACTGGGTCGTCTCCATGAGGGTACAGCCGACGCCACATGTTGCGAAGGAGGTGCAGTGGTGTGTATGGCATCAGCTGCAACTGGCACGGATACGGCACCGGAGCCATCTACACTCACAACCATCATCGGGTTAGCAAAATAATACAAGTATATTCCAAGCAATAATCAACTAGACAGACCACACGCACTCAACCTAAACGTGTATCTAGCGTTCAGAAAATGCATGTCTTAGTCTAACGTAGCCTACAGTTAGCGTGGCTCTGATACCAAGCATTGTGGCACAATGTAGACAATATGTACATTATTTAATGAACATAAAAGGCCTCGGGCATAAACTACGTAGCAGCGGAACGACGTCGTAGCGGAACTCCATCTCACAGGGACACCGATGTCGACATGGTCTAGACTCAGACGGCACTCCTTTCCAGCGAAACTTTCCTGAAATCTGTCATGACACGCCAGGTCAGTACTTTGGATGTACTTGCAAGCTTACAACAAACAATATCATAATGACAAATAATATCATGATAATTAGTCAATTATAAATATGCAGCAACAAACTTAGATATATAAATCCACTATCATGTTGTGCTCATGCCTTTGCGGAAATAAAACCTTACGCATAGTGATTATTATTAAACCACAAACTTATTCATTTCAACAAGACATAAATCATGACCTTTCCGGCGATCAACAACTTGATCATACTTGGCCTCAAATCAATCTCGGTGGCTCTTCCACCAATTTATTACAGTACAAAATTTTAGAACGTAGTGAGTAAAATTTTATTATATGTTGACCCATGGTGTGACATACTTTCGAGCATGTCCGTGACCGTGGACTCGGCTATCGATAGATTAATTACACTCTGCAGAGGTAGTGCATTGTACCCACACCACGGAACCCATGGCCTCGTTCTCCCATTCGGGTGGACCAACGGCGTTCCAACAAAACCCTTCCATTGCCATGACACTCCCCCGGCCACTCCGACTCATTTCCCAATGGAACAGTCCTGGGTGGCTCTGCCTACCAAAGGCACACCGACCACCGTCGTGGCCAAATAGAAATTATCCCAAACGGGGACTCGGTACCATAAAATTAACAACGGGCACACAAGGTTATGTCTGCTTACCGGGCCAGGGTACTGCATGCCCATAACCCTCCCTATCTGGAGGTACCGACAGGAGGCATGACAATGGACCGAATAAAGACCTTCACATAAAGGCAAATGTGGTTGCACTGGGAAAAGACTCGATTCAGTGGTACCATGACCCGGTCTACAATTTATTCAAGTTGAGTTATTAACAGTTTCAACTTAAAGAAGAAATAAATAACCGGTGTCATACAATGCCATGGAATGCAATATACCAAAATGTATCACAACAACAAATATGATGCCAAACCAAAATGCATAACAAAAGTATAACGGGTTCAACTTTACTTAACATGAACATCACAACTTCACTAATATTCTGGTTATGATTTATTTAAATTAAAAACAGAACTTATCCTAACAAAATTTTATCATAATTACTTATGTAAAAGAAAGTAACTTCACATATGCATAACCATAATCATTCTCAAGATCCAAACTTTGTTTTAACTATCTTAATAACTTAAACCAAATTCCAACTTTCTGTAAACTGAATAAATACAGCAACCAACAGAAAGTATTTAACAAAATAATTCATATGCATAAATTAAAATCATTTGTTCAAGTTGGAAAAAAATCACAAATATTGAAATGGCACTATCAAAATGTTGCTGTGGCTTGCCTTAGTTCAAATGAGGCTCACAAGCCACCTGGTGATCCTCAAGACAAGTTTCCTCCTCTGAAAATAAATAAAAGTACAAAAAGAAAATATCAAGAATCATTCAAAAATTCACCATAAAATCTACACAGCACCAAATATTCTCATTTTTTGTGTGCTGCAAAATTTATTTACAAAGAACACAATGCAAAAAGAATCAATTCATTTGGACTTATGGTTAAAAAGTTATTGCAGTTTGAAGTTCTCTGGATTATATTTAAATTAGGAAATTTAATTAAACAGAATAGGGGGGGTGACGTCGAAGGCGTAAATGCCCAGAGCGCCACCACTCGTACTGCTTCGCGTGGGTACGGAGAGGCTGACTAGCAGGCCCCGCTAGTCAGGTGAGGGGGAGAGAGAGGGAAAAGCAGGGGCGGCCGCGGCTTCGCCGGAGCGCATGCCGGCGACGCTGCTCGTTGGCCAAGATGGAAAGGATAGATCGACGGAGGGGGTCGAGGCGCACCTGCCCGTACCCGTAGGGTAGCTAGAGGTGGACAGACGACGTCGGAACAGAGCTCGTAGGAGGAGGCAGAACAGGGGGGGTCGCCGGAGTTGAAGAAGATGGCGAGCAATGGCGTCTCCAGCAGCTCCAGCTAGGTGGAGTGGCTCTACCAGGGAGTGGCAGAGGCTCTGGTAGGGTCGCCTTCGATAGAGAGGGTCTGTAGCTACCTCAAAGACCCGAGGGGATCGCCGGTGAGCTCGAGCTCGGGGACGGCGGCCTGTGGCCTGCCCGGCCGGGCCACGGGGTTCTACGCAGTCTAGGTGTGAGTGGGGGTGGAGCTGGGTGCTCGGAGCGGCTGGGACAGGGCCTATATATAGGTGAGCCGAGAGGGGGGGAACGGGGCTCCGCCGGCGACACCTGGTCGCGCCCGGCGATGAAATGGCGTTAGTGAGAGGGGGAGAAGGCGACGGAGTCACGCGGGAGCTGTGGCCGGACGGGGACGAGCACAGGGGTGCTGGGGTGGCGACGAGCACAGTGTGCACCGCACTATTGCCTTGGCTGGACCGCGCCCGTGCTCGCTGCGGCGTGCTCCGGCATCGGCGAGCGCCAGAGAGGGGCTGTGGAGGTGAAGACAACGATGGTGGCGCGGTTTCGCATGCTTGGGTAGGCACGGAAGCGAGCACGCGCTCTACAGAGCGCTCGGCGGCATCCAGAGCGCTCCGACAGACAGCCATGGGATGGTGTACACGTGTGGTCACCGCGCAAACTATGCTTACTGGCTGACTTGGTGCCAAAATTCATGTCTGGCGTGATGTTCGTGGTAGATACGAGAGTTACCCGTGGTTGGTTTGTTTCCAAACGCAATAGAAAGAAAGTAACACGCCTGGTAAGTTTCTGGACAGAAACTTTGAGAGCTTACTGAGGTAAAATGGTTAATAGTTGGAGGTTGTGCTTTGGAGGCTAGCCAAGAGTTACTAAGGTGAAGATGCACAAGGAGTTTCACAAGCAATGGAGCAAGTAAAATGGTAGTTGCTGTAGGAACTACCATTTCTGTCTAGAAAAGAAAAGATTTTCTATAGCAAAAAATATTCCAAAAAGCAGTGGAATATTTTTGCTCAAGAAGGTGTCTTAGGGTCCAAAGAATATTTAGGAATTTCCTCAAAATTTTGTGAGCCAGAAAAATAGGGGTTGCTTTGCAGCACAAAGGATTTAGCTAGGGTTTTGGGAAGAAAAGTGAATATTTTTCAAATAAGAAAAATATTCCATGAAGTATATTAGAGTGGTTCAGAGGGAAAAGATGATTTGGGATGTATAGGAGGCACTTGGGTGAAACTCAAGGGTACCCAAGTTTTTAAGTCCATATGAAATGATTCAAAAATCCCAAAGTTTAAAATAAATTCAAATAAATCTCTGGCAAATAAAAGAGGGCAAAAAAATCGGGCTGTCACACCCACTTACCCATCCACGATTAGCCCATGCGAGAACGAGGCACCAAGGACCACGGGAGGTGACGTCACGGAATGGCTCGCGAGACAGATCTCAACCCTTGGATTTAGCGACGCTGCAGGGACGGACCCGAGCACAGACGCCGTGCCAGTCCTTAATCATGGGGCGGTCACAGGAGGGCTCGCAAGGGCTCATGACCTTAGTGGCGGTGAGAACGCCAAGCATATATATAATGCAAGTAGGAAGAAACAACTAGCCTTGATTTATGCGCAAAAGAGACAGCTGTGGGGGTGAGCCCCCAGCAGCTCGAGGATGATGCAGCCCGGGGGCCGCCCTCGATTGAATACCTGAGACATCACCTGATACTTGTCGTCGAAGAAGAGTTGGGGTAGCTGAAGACGCGAGTCGTTCGGGTCGCTCCTGATGATCGCCGGGCTCCTGAGGCAGAGGGGCTCCGGAGGCCCTAAGTGGTCATAGGGGTTCGGTTCCTACTCTATCAGGACCGCCTGCTACTGAGCCTCCTAAGCCCCCAAAGCATGTCGCGCGAGGTACTGGAACGTGGCAGCTGCGTTGCGGAACCCGAAGAGCGTGCAAACGTAACTGCAGGGGAGAGTCCTCCTCTAGCCGACATCCGTCGGCCAGAAGGGCTCCAGAGAAGCGGCTCGGTTGAGGCCCGCGATGTTGACGCAGACGCGGAATTGGTTGCTTGGGTTGCGGGTAGGTGGGCTTGGTGCCGTGCGGTTGCGCCCACCGCGTATGAGCCTTGCATACTGAAGTTCCTCGGTAACCTGGTCGATGAAGCCTTGAGCCCCCAGGGATGTATGGCTCATGCTGGGCTCACAAAATCATGCGTCGAGACACGCCTGCAGGTGGTGCCTGAACACCTCCCTTGTGACGCTGGTCAGACCAGAGGCACTCCAAAGGAGAGTGTCAGGACCGGATTTTCGGGGTATTAAATCCCCAAAAGTGGCCCTTGTGCTCACCAGCCCAAGGATTACTGTTAGCTGATGAGGCGCCACTTGATATAGAAATTCCAAGCAAAAAATACAGAATATGTAGTACAAGACCATCCTGGCCTTAGAGTACAACACAAGGCTTCTAGTGGCTGATGGCTGACGCGGCTTATAGTACATCGATGTCTATGGGACTCCATTTCCCACGGAAACAGCTGACTAGGTTAACTCCTATCTTCGTGAGGCTGCTATCACCGTTGCGTAGGTTCCGGGGCGGTCGTCGCAACGCACCTGTCCATGCAAGAAATCTAGCCAAGACAATAGCCAGGGACAAGCCAGTGAGTACTTTGAATGTACTGGCAAACATCATGAACGTAGGTGCAATGTAACAAAAGATAAACATACTCGTAAGGGTTTGATGATCACAAGGTTAGTTACAAAATGATAATCCATGGTGCAAGCAGGTTATCCATATAAATATGAATATGCAATCAAGGAGTGATAATAAAATAAATAGAAATCATGCCACAGTCGGGCGTTTGAGCGACACCACATGAAGGGCTTATAAATAAAAGAAATAGCAAGCATGCCGCAGTCGGGCATCTGAGCGACACCACATAAAGGGCTTATAAATAAAAGAAATAGCAAGCATGCCACAGTCGGGCGTCTGAGCGACACCACATAAAGGGCTTATAAAATAAAGGAAAAGATGGTGAATATCCAGGAGGTAGAACCATCCCATGGATACTCAACAATTCAAATCACATAAATGGTTAGTCCATAATAATAATCATAGT
>LR738715.1:295037662-295169933 GCA_902687465.1 Secale cereale | reverse complement strand
AAATAGCAAGCATGCCGCAGTCGGGCATCTGAGCGACACCACATAAAGGGCTTATAAATAAAAGAAATCGCAAGCATGCCACAGTCGGGCGTCTGAGCGACACCACATAAAGGGCTTATAAATAAAAGAAATAGCAAGCATGCCACAGTCGTGCGTCCGAGCGACACCACATAAAGGGCTTATAAATAAAAGAAATAGCAAGCATGCCACAGTTGGGCGTCTGAGCGACACCACATAAAGGGCTTATAAAATAAAGGAAAAGATGGTGAATATCCAGGAGGTAGAACCATCCCATGGATACTCAACAATTCAAATCACATAAATGGTTAGTCCATAATAATAATCATAGTAACAGTCATCATAGGTCACAAGTTATGATCCAGGTTCTGTTTTAGTAGTTTATCCTCCGAAGACCGACCCTAAGACCGACACTTGACCCGTCCCAGACTGCAGTCCTAACCCAGGGACACGGCTATTCAAATAGATTTTTTTTCTCTGCAGAGGGTGTACTCATTACCCACGAGTAACGGATTCCTTTAGTCCATCGGGACTAATTCCGTCTATGGTCTTTTAATTTGAAAACCCACCTGACCGCACACACCCGTGTAACTTAACGGTGTTCGGATTAACCCATGACACCCGTTAAGAAAAACTCTAAGTGGGGAGGCTGCAACCTCGACTAGCATGGGGTCACAAAAATTTATAACGCGCGCAGACTGGGGAAGCTATCCCCTTCGGCTCCAACCGAAAACACCTATGCCCCCGGACCAGGTGGCATGCCTACCGGATGCAGACGGTATCTTCCACCATGGCCTCTCTGTATGGTGTGTGCTGGGACAGGGGTTGACAATTTACTAAACCGTACCCTGCTTGTGGCAGGGACAAGTGGTAGTACGAAACAAGTATGGGGGTTACTGGAACAAGACTCGATCTACGGTCGACTTAGGAGGTTCAAGCATCACTTGTATGATTAGCATAACCAATATACTCCATATCAACAGACGGAACCACCCCTCATCATACCTCTCCATGCCATACCGGACACCACCGTCTCGACGAGGGACTAGGTACAAACTCGTGTCTGCACAAGACAACGATTTTCCCGGCTTTCTTCCCATAGGCATGAGAGACATACGAGGAGGATTTCCATCACAAGCATATTAACTTTTCAACAGCAAGGAGTCTACACCATGCACCCATGGGTATGATCATATCATCACATGTGAAAATGAAAGCATCCATGTCGAGGTGATGTTGTAATCGTATCAACAACACCTACAAGTATTGGGCCAGGGTTCAGAATGCTTGCCTTCAAGTAGTGGAGAGGCAGAGTGCATTCCAAAATTTTTTGAAAGTTTTCTCCTTCTTCAAAATCCTATTTAAGAGAATTTGTAATCAACACATAGTTTCAAAACAGTACAAAAAGTTGTTTGGAATTTTTTTTCAAATAAATATAAAATAAACTAGACCAAATTTGAGGAACATCAGAAAAAGAATCAAGTCATTTGGACTTATATTTAAAAAGTTGTAGCCAGTCAAAGTTCAGTAAAACTTCTGTTTTAAATAAAAATCAGAAAAGAAAATGATTCAGGGGAGAATACGCTTTCGGAGCAGGGGAAACGTACTTCGGGGTCCTACGCTTCCACTTAAACCAGCGCGGGCCGGCGCTGGGTCACTGATAGTAGGTCCCTTGGGCCCACTGGTCAGGTTTGACCAGTCGCCCGCGTCTTCTTCCACCTCCATCCGAGCGGAGGCGGGGCTCCGGTGATCAGCGCCGGTGATTGGCGGCTCCCTACGGCAGTCTGAGGGCAGGGATGGATTCGCCAGTCTGGGGCGGTCCTCTCGGTAGTCGCTAGGTCGGCGGAGGTGGAGGGAGTCGTTGGCGGTGAGCTCTGCGGCGGAGGTGGCCTCGGGTGGAATTGGGGGTCTCGTCTACGGTGGTTTCTGGTCGCTGTTGAGAGCATGGGCAGCTCCGCATGATCAAGGTGAGTCTGATGGTGGTTCTAGATGGACGGGGAAGGGTCTATACGCAGCGAATGGAGCTGGGATGCGGCGGCGGCCGAACTGGCCGGAGACGAGGGAGCCAGTTCTTCCCCATCAATTGCTGACCACGGGGGCTGTAGGGAGGCGGCTTGAGGTCGCCTGAGTGCTCGGACGAGCTCGGGCCCCCTATATATAGTGCTCGAGGTCGGTTCCGCGGCGGCCGGAGATAAGCTCGACGAACCGGCGTTCTGTAGCAAGGGGGGCGCGTGGCGATGACTGGCGGGGCTGGCAGGTCGAGTGAATGAGCTCGAGCTGTTCCAGGGGCAGCTGGCGTGCGGCTGTGGCTCGGGCGGCGCCGTCCATGGCAGGCGCCTGCTGTGGACGCCGGCGTACCGCCAAGGGGCTCAGAAGACGGCGCTGTAGAGCGTCAGGGAGGCTTCGAGGATTTTGGTGAGTGGACGGGAGCGAGGCGTGGCCCTGCGGACGAGCACAGGCGAGGGGGCAAGACGCGACGACTCGGTGCGCGCGCGTGCAAAATGTGCGCTCTGGGCACGTCCAGAGCACGCACACTAGGTGCTCGACAGATTGCCAATGCCTGCCACGGGGCTCCAATCCACAAGAGGTTTAGCAGGGTGTGGTTATAGGCTAAGTTAGTGCCAGGAGACATGCTGGTTAGGCCATTGGAGCAAAATCCTAATGTAAGTCCAAAAGTATGCCAAAACTGGCCATGCTCCTAACCTGCTTGATGAAATGCCTGAGGCATCTAGGCATGTCTTGGGTTGGTCAAACTCTCCAGTCCAGTGACTCTTTAGGTGTAGAAAATGGAGACAGGGTTAGTTGGGCAAAACTAGAAACTTGCAAGTGTAAGTTTTTGAGAAAATCAATTCTGGACAGAAACAAAAAGGCATTATTGCATGGACCAAAAATGCTCCAAATGGTCCAATCCCCTGGACTTGAGGGTTTTGGAGGGAGGACTACAAGCAGGAAAAAGCTTATGGCCAAAAGAGCAAGTTAACACCTGGTTGTAGTAGAAAGTGCCAATCTGGACCAGAGAGCAAAAAAGGATGTTTTGCTCAACTTTTTCAAAGAACACCAAAGGGTTTTTGCATAAAAGTGATGTAGGGACTTCACATGACATCCCCAAATTTTCGTGGAATTTTTAGATAAATTTATCAAAGGGTTGTAGTGCAAATAGAGCTTTAAAACAAACGAAAATTCACTTTATGAGATAAAGCTTAGGGTAAAATACTAGTGCAATTAAACCCACTGATAGAAGAAATGTTTTTCTTGGGTAGGGCAAACAAGTCCAAATAACATATCTGAAAAGTTTTCACTAGGGCAAAAACTCCATAAATTCAAAAGAAAAAGTGGTTCTGAAATCAAAGAAAACCCAGAGAATGAAAAGTTTAAACTCTTGGTAAAAAAGTTGATTTATAAATCAAGGTCAAAAATCTTTGGAGTGTTACAAAGAGCGCCCGAGCCCGTCCTGAGAGGGCTGTCGGGCGCGCCTCCCTATGCAAGGGTGGAGGGTGCCTCGTCGGCAGGCGCGGGTCCTGAGGCGGGGCCGTCAGGAGCCCCTGCGTCCTGAGGTCCGTTTGCGGGCAGGTTCTTCTTCTTTTGGGGGGCGGTCTGCAGGGCGAAGACGGCTCCATCCTCGTCGGAGCTCTCGACCGCTGCAGTCTGGTAGGCGCGCTCCAGGGAACGCACTGCTTCCTTCTCGTCGCAGGCGATCGTGATGACCCCGCCACTCCCGGGCATCTTGAGGACGTTGTAGCCATGATGGGTCGCCGCCATGAACTTGGCGAGGGCCGGATACCCTAGGATGGTGTTGTACATGAGGTGAATGTTGGCGACGTCGAAGTCGATGAGCTCGGTGTGATAGTTGTCGCGATCGCCGAAGGTGACGGGGAGGCGGTCCTGCCCCATCGGGAGTGTGGAGCCATCTGTGACTCCGTAGAATGGCTTGGTTGGGTGGAGCTGATCGTAGGGGACTTGGAGCGTCTCGAAGGTTTGGGCGGAGAGGACGTTGAGCCCTGCTCCACCGTTGAAGAGGGTCTTGGTCATGAGGACGTTGCTGATGGTCGGAGTGCAGAGCGTCGAGAGTGTGCTTGGGGCTGCGGTGCACTTGAGCTGGTCCTTGGGGTCCAAGGTGCTGACTTGCTTGGTCCACCTGAGGTTGCGCGCGGCGTGAGGCCTGGGGAGCACCGCGTTCACCTCATGAGCGAACTGCTTGAAGATGTGGTGGGAGGCCGAAGCGTGGGCTCCTCCCAGGATGCATGAAACCGCGCATGGATCCTGAAAGCCCCCTGCTTCGTCTCCCTGGAGGTCATCGTCATTCCTTCTTGGCGATGGTGGCAGCGGAGGCAGGCCCGCATTGCCCTGAGGGCGACCCTCACGAGCTTGGTCGCGCCAGTGGGCGTCACGAGGCTGCTCCTGCCAGAGGTCTTCCCGAGGTTGATCACTACATCCTTGGCGCGAGTTCCTGCCGTCCAAGCGTCCTCCACCAAGGCACCCTCCATGGCCGTAGCCGCGGTTGTCGTGCTCAGGACGCTGCCCGATGCGCCCGGCGCGCATCGCCCTGAGCTCTTGGCAGTCGTTGGTGTTGTGGCTGTGAACATCGTGGAAGACGCGGTATGGACGGTTGTCTCTGCGGGGGTTGTTGTAGCCGTAGCCACGCTTCACTTCTGGCACCGCAACCAGCACGGCGGGTCCCTTCTGCTTTGCTTCCTTGGCCTTGGCCTTCTTGTCGTCGGCCTCTACTTCACGCAGCGCCAGAAGAGAGAGGCGGCCTTCCTCTGCCCTGGTGCACTTCGTCGCGAGGTTGAACATCTCGAGGGCCGTGCACAGGTCCTCGTGGATGGCGAGCTCCTCCTACATCCTGACATCACGGACACCATCGGAGAACGCCGAGATGATGGTCTCGTCCGAGACCCTGGGGATCCTGAGGCGCACGGTGTTGAAACGCTGGATGTACTTCTGCAGGGTCTCCCCAGGTTGGTGTTTCACGCGGCGCACATCCGTGGCCGCCGGGGCTCGGTCGCCGGTACCTTGGAAGTTGGCAACAAAACGCTCACGAAGCTCCCCCCCTAGGAGGAAATGGATCCCGCGGGGAGGTTCAGGAGCCAGGAGCGAGCGCCGTCCTTGAGGGCCATGGGGAACCAGTTCGCCATGACCTGCTCGGTGCCGTTGGATGCCTTGATGCTTAGCTCGTAGAGCTGGAGGAACTCTGCGGGGTCGGGGGGCCATCATAGCGCGGAGGCAGATCCGGCTTGAACTTGCCGGGCCAGACGAGGCACCGCAGCTCTGGAGCTAGGGCACGATATCCAGCCACGCTCATGATTGCAGGCGCCCCCTGCACCTGCGGTGCTGGTTCCTAGGGTACAGGATCCACCACCTCCTGTGGTGCGCGGTTCTGGTGCTGCGGAATGCACAGCCCGCAAGCTTCTGCCTGGGGATGCGGGACCACCTGGCAGCTCTCCTCGTCGCGCGTAGGGACCCTGCGGGGATGCTCGCGCCGTGGAGCCTCTTTTCTGAGCCCCTGGTCAGCGCCGTGCAGTGGAGGTGGAGCCGGGACGCCATGGTCGATGTTCCCCGCCATGAGAAATGAAGGACGGGAGGAGTGGGTCGGTGTAGGTACCTCCTCGGCGGCGTTGACGAGCTCGGTGATGCGGTGGAGCCACTCGTCGTAGACATCGTCCGCCGGACGGTGGCATAGGAGCTCCCACGCCATCAGTAGCGCAGGCTGCTGGTAGACCGGCCCACGGCGGATCAGCGAAGATGACGCCGCGGCCGGCGAGGGTGATGGTGTCGTCGTGCGGCCATGGCGCCGCGCGGACAGTGGAAGCGATGAGTCCTGCTGCTGGTGGACGGCCGGGTCGGTGGCGGCATTGGCGACCGGCAAGTTGGGGCGGAGCGGTGCGCCGTTGCTTGCGGGCGCCGTCTGAGCGACGTTGGCGGCCCGGTGGGCGGCGCATGCTCGGCGTGTGTCCTCCATGGCGGTGAAGGAAGGTCGACGAACGAGAGCGGGACGAGGTCGTCAGAGAGGTAAGATTTCGACACGCCCCCTACCTGGTGCGCCAAATGCCGGATTACAGGCTCCGCAAACCAAGAAGTTCGAACACAGGGGCGTGAACGAAGATCTCTCCCACTCACGTCTACCTAGCGCCACGCCCTTGCCCAGTGGTGAGGTTCAAGCAAGCAACAAGTAAAGCAAACACAAGTTTGCCCAGGTTCAGGCCACCTTGCGCTGTAAAACCCTACGTCATGCTTGGGTGGATAAGCCTCAGGAGGGCTTGAGTATGAACAAGTACACTGGTTCTTGAGCTCAGGAGGAGAGCTCAAGAGGGTCAGGAGGCAAGTGTTCTTGCTCCTTGGTGTTAAGGCGGGATCAATCAAATTGCCTCCACAGTGGAGACCCTAGCTACTTATATAGGCGGCCAGGGTCCTCTTCCCCCGAAATGTTTAGGCGGGAAGGGATCCCACAACGGCCATTTTGAGCGGGAACTTAAGGACGCTCCTATTCTGACAAAAGCGTTCTTCGCCTGCAAAGAGGTCAGACCATGACGTGGTGGTGGGCTCGGTGGTGACATCCTCCCTGTCGTCCTTGCGGTCTTTGGGCTCGGTGGTGACATCCTCCCATGAAGGGGAAACATTTGTCTCGCCCCTCGGGAACCTACGGCTGCGCTATCTCCTTTGCACCAAAATGACAACTGCGCCGCTGGCACGCGCTGGCGCAGTGAATCACTGCTTGCGTCACCGCCTCCTCCTAAGGCAGGCTTGGCATTGGGTTCTCCGCCCCTCCGGAGCAGCCTAGCCGAGGCCACTCCTGAGGGGGTCTTGGTGTCGTTCTCCTCGCGAGGCCTAGCCCCCTCACGAGGGTCTTGAGTAGCTGGTCGATAAGCTGGGCCGTACCAGGCTGTAGTAGGAGCGCATCGCGGCCTGCAGGCAGGCAAGTCTGGGTACCCTGGTTCCCAGGAAGCCGACAAATTCCACTGTCGCAACCTTTTGTACCTGTGAGATCCCATCTTGGGGCCTGTTCCTGAGCTCCATCAGAGGGGGCATCGATCACGGAGGGCTTCTGCATCAACACCATAGCCTCTCCGATGAGTTGTGAGTAGTTTACCACAGACCTTCGGGTCCATAGTTATTAGCTAGATGGCTTCTTATCTATCTTTGGATCTCAGTACAAAGTTCTCCTCGATCTTCGAGGAGATCTATTCGATGTAATCTTTTTGCGGTGTGTTTGTCGAGATCCGATGAATTGTGCGTTTATGATCAAGATTATCTATGAACAATATTGGATTCTTTCCTGAAATCTTTTATGTATGATTTAAATATCCTTGCAAGTCTCTTCAAATTGTCGGTTTGGTTTGGCCTACTAGATCTATAGTTCTTGCAATGGGAGAAGTGCTTGGCTTTGGGTTCAATCTTGCGGTGTCCTTTCCCAGTGACAGCATGGGCAGCAAGGCACGTATTGTATTGTTGCCATCGAGGATAAAAAGATGGGGTTTATATCATATTGCTTGAGTTTATCCCTCTACATCATGTCATCTTGCTTAAGGCGTTACTCTGTTCTTATGAACTTAATACTCTAGATGCATGCTGGATAGCGGTCGATGTGTGGAGTAATAGTAGTAGATGCAGAATCGTTTCGGTCTACTTGTCGCGGACGTGATGCCTATATCCAATGATCATGCCTAGATATTCTCATAACTATGCGCTTTTCTATAAATTGCTCGATAGTAATTTGTTCATTCACCGTAGAAATCTGCTATCATGAGAGAAGCCACTAGTGAAACCTATGCCCCCCGGGTCTATCTTCATCATATTAATCTTCCATCAACTATTTGCTTTACTTTGCATTATTTACTTTCAAACTCTATACCAAAAATATTATCTTATCATATCTATCAGATCTCACTTTTGTAAGTGACTGAGAAGGGATTGACAACCCCTTTTATCGCGTTGGCTGCAACGTACTTATTTGTTTGTGCAGGTACGAGGGACTCACGCGTGGTCTCCTACTGGATTGATACCTTGGTTCTCAAAAACTAAGGGAAATACTTACGCTACTGTGCTGCATCACCCTTTCCTCTTCGAGGGAATACAACGCAAGCTTGAGAAGTAGCAATTGTCGGGGGGTAACCCCTCGACCTTAGACAAAATTCTGAAGCTATGTGTACGATTGTTAAAATTATATTTTTTGAACATTATATTTGCCCCCACCCTCCCAAACATCGATGGGTTGTGCACCACCCCCCGGGAGAATATCATGTGCCCCCACATGCTATATGGTGATACGAGTTCCTTGGAGAGTGTAGATCTGAGATATAGCGGCTCCCAAGATGTCTTAATATTTTACTAGAAAGCTTAATGAGTGTGGGAATTGCACACAATTAGAACAAAAACTACTCATATGCCCTTGGATCCCATATCCAATGGTCTCGAAGCTCGTATCATCGTAGCATCTAAGATGAGGGAAGACCTCATATTGTCTTGTATTTAAGAATATCACGTGCTACCACACCTTAGATCTTGTGGTGACAAAAGTTCCTCGGAGTCGTTGTATCTCAGATCCAACTGCTACTTGGTGGTTCGAATGTTTCTTGCAGAAAAGCCCCCAAAGAGTTCAGACACAACCCACAAGCACATAGACTACTCGGAAGCCATTGGATCTCAGATCGAACGACCTTGAAGCTTGTATCGCCGTAGCATCCAAGCTGCGAGAGCACCTGATGTTTTCTCGCACGTACGTCGATAGCCTGAAACCACAACGGTTGTTGGCTTTGTCACATAACTTGATTTTATACGGTATTACGTTGAGTATAGTGCATAGGGAGTAGCTCGTCAACACGTGCATGAATGTTGACTGACTTACTGGTGGGTCCCATGTCTGCCATCTCTCTCCTCTCCATCTAGTATAGAGGGAGTGGCTCGTCAACACGTGCATGAACGTTGACTGACCAGTACAACCTTTAGACGCACGAGCACACTCGAAGAGTGGCGCAAGCTTGCCTTGGTGTTATTATAACTAAAAAAATGCTTGGAAATTAGATGAACCGCCTAGAACAAGAGACGTTGTGGCTGTTCGAGATGAAGCTAACCACACCTATCCTCCATGCCACGTTAGCATGATGAATCCTTGGGGCTAGTGGGGTGTTTTCGACCGACTGGTTGGGTCCCGAGGTCAAACCATAGGTAGTTTGACACAATTTATTTTTACAAGCACATTTTTCCAATGTCCCAAGACGTGGCACACCCTACCACGTAGTTTCTGGGTCCTCCCGGGTGGTGCACGCATATTTTCTTCCTTGCCGAGACGTGGGACGCCATACCACGCGTTTTCTGGGTCCTCCTCGATCGAAGCAAGTAAATGAGTAGACAAATCACAAAATTCCACCTTTCCCGCCGAGTACGTCAGTGAAGCAAGATGGCTAGCTAGTTGGGCTAGTGCGATCGATTAGCTAGGCCGCCGCCACATTTGTTGTTTTCACCGCTTTTGTCTCTCCTTGCCGGTTGGTAAATTTAAATATCCGCTGTTGCGTTGCACTTGTGTTTGGATGCAGCAGGCATGGCATGATTTTTATTTTTTTGATTGACGGGAGCAGGCGCGGTACCAATTAGTAATGATGACTCCGCCTGTAAAACCAACTACTCCCGGAAGTGAAAAGTCGTCGATTGGGTTGGCTCGCTCCGCCTTCCCGTGGTTTGCATTAGCTTTCAGCCGTTTCGCCCCCTTTGCTTCCTCTCCCCATTGCTTCTACCTGGTTCCATGGCGGCACACCAGATCAAGGACTCTGAGGTGAGGCGCCTATCACATGAGCTCTATGCCAAGGATGCAGATCTCAGGGCCAAGGACATGGAGCCCCGTGAGCTCACGGACGAGAGGAGTGCCATGCTCCTCCTGTATGTGCGGGGAGTTCATGGAGCTTCAAAAGCGGTAGGTGTCCACCACAAAGATGCTCGAGGCGTCAGCAGTGTTGCTGCAGAAAGCGGGAGATACGATAGGTGTTCCGGCGAGCCGGCTGGAGCACGAGCGGGCTGATCGTGACAAGGTCCTGGATCGCCTCAACAACTTGCTGGACCATGTTGCCACGCTAGTGTTGCGGCTGCGTGAAGCCTACCGTCATGCCAGCACGACCATGTCGGCCATCGAGCTAAACCCGTTCGACCACTCGATCGACTTCAGTGAGCTGCGGCTTCCTGACCTAGTCTCCTTCTTCACCTATATCTCCGAGGAGATGAGCCGTCTCTGTGCGATGGTGGGGGCAGAGCTGGACAAGGAGGGGTTGCGGGCAGCTGTCGCCTTTGTCGGGCGAATCCTCACAGGGCTTCATCACCGGAATCCATTCGTGCCATTGGACGCCGTCTCTGACGAGCTGTCTCTCATCGATAGGGAGTGGGCTCTGCGGGCGGTGGCACCCTGCATCACCACCGTCGTGCGCCTCGAGAAGCAGAGGAACTTCGGTGGTGTTTAGGCGTGCATGCTCATTTTTTTCGAAATTGTGCATGCTCATCTCAGCACCCCTATTCGTGCATGCTCCTAGTGTATTTGTGTTAACCTAGTGTGGGCTCATGCACCCTTCATGCCATGTAGTACCGTACTCACTATGTGTTGTAGTCCTAGTTGTGTTAACATTGATCTCACCATTCATTCTTCTCGACCGGACAGTCAACTGTACTCTCCGTGTGTTGTAGTCCTAGTTGTGTTAACATTGATTTCACCATTCATTCTTCTCAGCCAGACAGTTAAAAAAGGCATGTTACATAACTGTTCATATAGTTGACCTGCGCACAATCATCATATCTTCCTACGCTAGCTACAAGATTATAGTACGGACGTATGAACCACTACACATGCCTAGTAGTAGGAGTAATGTGTAGGTTCAAGTGGCTGCGCTATTTCGCACTCCTCCTTCGTAAGAGTTGAAATGCTTAATGTAATCGTTTCTTTCAGAAATAGTGGGCAGACTCAACCGTGTGGATTCTCCTCGACGGTCGTCGGGAACCTTACTACTCACTTATGCCGACGTGTGGGACAGCCAACATCGGGGTCCACTAGCCATGCACTAAATTACTCCGTACTAGAGCGCACAACTGCATTGTAGACTACATTGGTCGAAGCGCCGAAGTAATGCTCAATGATCCATCAAATTGATAAACCCCAACCTTTCCAGCAGTAAGTTGGACGGATGAAGCAACTATCATTTCACTCTTCTCCCTCATCTTCCTCTCTTGATGAAAATCCCAACTCGCTTCTCCCTCATCTTGTTCCTCATTTCTTCAAGAAAACCCGGACGCGCTTCTGCCATTGTTCTTCTCTCCCAAAGAAGGAAAGGTGAGCACATAAATGGTGTTGTTTCTAGCCAAGGCACTATATTGCAACAATGCAACCGATCCTAACTCCCTCTCTGTTCTTCTTTTGGTTTGTGATTATGCTTTCTATACTGTTATTTCTATTTGACAGATTCTTGATGGACCCTGGAGCACCGGCCGAAGTGATGTCGGTTTTCGCGAAAGCCGTCGGGGCTCAGGGTATGAAGAAGCGCATGAACCCTGCCGAGAATACCGCAGACAAGCTCAAGTCCATGGCCCTGCCCAAGCCGGTCCAGGTAATATCTATTCTTGACGATCTTTTTGGCGATCTTGATCGTGTTTTTCCATCCAACACGCAGTACTAGTACTAGTAGTACAACTTCCTGGGTGATCTTGCATGTGATTTTTGTCGGATTCAGAGCTTCGCAAAACCCTTGTAAGATTCTAATACTAGGGTGCGTGTGAAGAACTCAACTTCCCCTATATGCCTACTCGCCGTCTCTACAAACTAGCTCGATGATTAGGAAGGAAACTACACAAGCCAGTTTACCCAGGTTCAGGCCATCTAGCGGTGAGTGGCCCTAGTCATGCAATGTGGTGGATTGCCTCGAGGTGGGTTGAGGAAGAACTAGTGAATTGGTGGAACAACCTCAGGAGGTGTGTTCTTGGGTGTGAGGGTGCTAGATGATCCGATTCATCTGTCCCCTTCTATGGTGGTGGCTAAGCTATATTTATAGTGGCCTTGGTCATCTTCCCCCAAAATGTAGGCGGGAAGGGATCCCACAACGGCCAAATTTGAAGGGAGACAACTAGTGCATCTTATCCTAACGAAAGGTGGTCTTCGCCTGCAAAGCTTATGATCCTGACGCCACGGTGGGCTCGGTGATGACCTCCGTCCTGCCATCCTAGCGATCCTGGTCTTGTTACATCGAAATGGAAACCTTTGGCTAATTCCTCAGGACTCCGCACCTGCGCTTGCCTCTTTAGCACCAAAGAGGAAACATGTTGTCCCGTCCCCGCCGGCGCCCACCTGCCTTGGTCGTCATGGCTTCCGTCATATGAGCCTCGCGAGGTGGGGGCTTGCACAGAGATCTCTGCTCCTCGGGAGCCAGCCTAGTGAGACTGCTCTTTCCGGAGGTCTTGGTGTCGTCATCCTCGCGAGGCTTGGCCCCTTGCGAAGGTATTGAGTGTTGATGCTGAAGATGGGCTGTACCAGGCCGGTGAAGGAGCCACTTCATGGCCCGCATGCAGGCAAGTCTTGGTACCCTGGTTCCCAGAATGCCAACAGTAGCCCCTGGGCCCTAGGCATGCTCAGGCTTGGCTTCGAGGCGAAGCCAAAGGGCAAGGGTGAAGCGCCGCAGGCCCCAACCGCCTACGGACCTGATTGACGCATGGCACCTGGATGGGACATGGGCGTCTCCGCTTCCCCATGCTGCCTCGGCAACCATCCTGGGCTAACAAAAGGCTGGTGCTTCCAAACCTTCGTTGCCTTTCTTTCATCTTGCTCCAGATCCCCTTTCTCTTCTTGCCGCAAGCGCCTCCAGATCTGTTGAGTCATGCCCCCGAGTTAGGCGCTAATGGCCACCGAGAAGGCAATCCCCACTGTCTCTCCCTCGGGTCCAACCTCCGAGCCTGAGCCAGCCCTCAATGTCTCCGCCATAAACAAGGAGAAGGATCTCACTAGGCTGGCTCCTGTTGCTGGCGTCCAGCCACAATGAGGGAGGGGAGACGGTGGTCTAGTTAGGCTCCGCCAAGCCGGAATCTTTGGGTAAGACCTTCTACCCCCTCTTCTTCCACAACATCTTCGCTAGGCTCATCCCCCCTTTTTCCAGTTTCTTCCTCGCCATCCTCAATCACTACCAGATCCATGCCCTTCATCTCCATCCCAGCTTCACCTTCTTCCGATCGATCTTTGCCTTCTACTGCGAGGCATTCGTCGGGGTGATGCCCTCTGTTGCGTTGTTCCGCCACTTCTTCTACCTTCGGGGCAACACTGACCAGTGCTCCAGGAGCCACTGCTTCGTCGTGGTCCACCCCCGCAACATGATCTCTAAGTCCAAGAAGAAGGTGGACGACTTCAGTCGCAAGTGGGCCTTCGTGGATGCCAAGCGTTCCCATGTTTGGGTGGAGCTGCCAATTGTGCCGCCGGAGAAGTTGGCCCGGTGGGCTCATGAGAAGCTCACCTCCCCCCGGGTGGAGAAGTTGTTGGAGACGATGACGAAGGAGCTGACGATGGGGAAGCTGACGGGGCCTTGCTTGTCAAGGAGTTCATCAGGCAGCGTCTGGCTCCACTCTAGGTGCGCTCGCGCCCCTTGTGGAGCCTCCAGGGCGAGGATCACAAGCTTCGGCTGCACTCAAAGGCCCTGACCAACGAGGAACTGGGGAAGGTCCTATGCGTCCGGCTCGAGACGGACCATGGTGAGCTTCTAGACGACTATGTCCCGCTGTACAGCCGTGGCGACAGGGCACTCGTAGTCGCCGGCATGCCTGTCTTCAATTAGCGAGGGCTCGTGCTACCGACAAGCCCCCACGCCCCTCCTCCTACGGTGCCGGTGTCCTCCAGCGAGAGCTCCGATGAGGAGGGGAGGGATGACTCGGAGGCAACCCTGGAGGCAATGGCGGAGACCTCTCCTCTACGGCAGAGCGAGATGCTCCGCGGCTTCTCTGATGATGATGATGCCGGCGAGCACTTGGTGGAGGGATCGCCGCACTCCGCCGGGGTGACCACCTGTCTGGGGTCACCCCTTGAAGAGGTTGACGCACGGGGACCCGAAGAAGGGTGGGGTGGTCCCGCCTCTCCGGGGCGATGCTTCTGCCACCCCGCCGATCACTTGTGCTGCAAGGTCCGCTGCCACCCACTCGCCCGCCCCCAAGGGCGCGATGAGTCTTGTGGCGGGAAGCTTGGGGCCGCCTCACTCCTGTCCAAGAAGAGGACATACATCTCTATCAACCAGTAAGTATCTTACCTTATTTTTGCTTCCACTTTGCATACCGTACTCAAGGCGTCCTCCTCCTGATGGCCAGGCCGCCGCCATCGACGAAGAACAGGAAGGACAGGCCTTCTAAGGCTGCGCCTCTTGCAGCTGCTACTACGACTCCTACGTAGAAAGAAGGGGCCACCTTGCACTTTCCCGCACCTACGCACGCCTCTCGGGGCTCGGAGACCCAAGCTCAGGAGACGGCCACACGCATGGCCAGGCTGACTCTGGAGGCCCCAGCCCCCAGTGACCTTGCTGGGGGTGCAAGGGCTCAGGATCCCCTATCGTCCATGTTCCTTCTGCTCTGCCGACCCAGGCGCCGATGTTGTCTTCTTCTCAAGCCATCACACCGGCAGGCCACGGCTCCGCCACCATGCCTCGCGCCTTGGAGGATGCCTTCGCCATACTAGACCAGCTCCGGGTCAATCTTTGCGATGCTGATCGCCGCATAACGACAGGACGTCTGGGGCTGATCTCGGGGTGGCTCCAGGCCGACTCGTCCGTCAGGACAGCCTGGAGCGAGGCTGAGGCCACCGCTGAAGACGACAGGAAGGTGGCCGGCTTGGCCACGGTGGAGCGCGACGTGGTGCGGGCCGACGAAGAGGCTGCCAAGGAACGCTACCGCATGGCGGAGGTCGGGCTGGAGGCCCTCACCGACAAGCATGCTGATGACACCGGCCATCTTGAGGAGCAGGAGAACGAGCTGGAGACCCAGAAGGTGACGCTTGACGTCCATGGCACCGAACTGGAGCAGGTAACCTAGGAACAGGCTACGAAGCGCAACCTCCTGTAGAAGCTGGAGAAGGAGGTGGAAGCGGCCCGGAGGTCCCTTGCCGAGGCTAAGAAGGCGGCCACTATGAAGCGCGACACCTTCATCTCCCTTGAGAAGAGGCTCCACACTTACCTGTGATCCCTTTACGGAACAGGGTATAAGAAGCCACTGGCAACACCGGAGGAGGGCCCCACCGGACTGCTCCCCAGGCTCGCCATGACGCTTGAGGGCGTCATTGCCGAGTTGGGCCCCTTGGTGGAGGCGGAGGCTCGTGCTTTTTCCACCTCGGCCACGATGTACATCTACCACCACCTCCACCTCCGACACCCCAACTTTGACTTTGGTGCCCTCCTTGAGCCCGCGGCTCCCGAGCCTCAAGGTGCCGTTGCCAAGGTCGTGAGAGAGCAAGTGGAGGCTCTACTGCAGCAGTTCCGTCCGGTCAACTCCACAGCTGTGGCAGAGGGAGCCGATGGAGGATTCGGCGACGATGTTGTTGATGACGGGTCACCCCAGGTAGTGGCGTCCTGGGCTAAAGAAGAGGACAGGGGCGCCACTGCTTCCTGTTTTATCCCTGCAACATGTATCGTTCCTCGTGGAGGCGTAAGAACTTACGCTTTAAACCTTTGAGAGACAATATGCTTTGTAATAATTTGCTAGGGTTTCGCTATCTTCCTTTCTGCTTGCTTTAGTGTTCTGCGTCGGTAGGGCCCAATCCCGCGCATACCTCAGCCGCCGTTGGGGCATTCGGATCACCAGGACGAGACGAAGGGGTGAGGGGCTACGTGGCCAGTTAGGCTACTGGGTTGCGATGCCCAGGGGTCCCCCTTGATGTTTGAACAGCCCTCAGGAAGGAGATGCGGGTGAAGGTTCTAGGGTTCTGCGTCGGCAGGGCCCGACCCAGCGCATACCTCAGCCGCCGTTGGGGCATCCGGATCTCTAGGATGAGACCAAGGGGTGAGGGGCTACGTGGCCAGTTAGGCCCTTGGGTCGTGATGCCCAGGTGTCCCCCTTGACGTAAGAACAAATCTTCATACCTGTTTCTCGCCGGGCTTTTGCTCGAGAGTGGCGCGCGAACACCAGGTCTAAGGGACCTTGCAAGGTGGGGTATGCCAGATGTGACATGAGCGTGGCCTCCATGCCCAGCCCCCTCGCGCTACCCTCCTAAGGGAAAGCAACACGATGAGGCTGAGCAGCCAGCATGGTGGCTCTCCTGAGGTTGCTGCGTCCGTGAGGCCGCCCTCAGTTGTTTATTCACCAGCGTGAAGCATGATGCTTCCGCTCTTGCACGGGCATAGCCACTCCTCGACAGTGTCATCCGCCAGCACGGAGCATGGGACATCCACTGGTGCGTGGGTGGGGGCTCCCTCTGAGTGGAGCCCCTGGGGCGTGTACAGCCCCGTCCTGACACGTGGCTTGCACGACAGGACTGGAGGAGGTGTGTATGGGCACTCGTGAGCCGGCACGGGACTCACGAGGCCCTACCTCAAGGCAGGTTGCGCCTAGATTTGACTTGGAAACTTGTGAGGGTCCTGCAAGATGGTTAGGCAACCTGCACCGAATGAATCTCCTAAGGATATCGCATGAGAAGGCCAAACACCAATGACCCCAGGAGGTAACGTGAACGGGACCGGCCTGCTAGACAGAGATTAGTCGTTGGGTTCGTCGATGCTGCAGGTACGGACATGAGCACAGACGTCATGCCCAGCCTTCTCATGCAACGATCTTGAAGAAAGACAATCGGCACGCGGCTCCTGAGGTGGCGAGGCACCGGGTCACGCGCCCTGAATCATCCACTCCCGATTTTCTCATGTGAGGACAACGCACCAAGGGCAATGGGAGGTAACGTACATGGGAGCTGGCCCGCGAGCCAGAGCTTAGCCACTTGGATTTAGCGACGCTGCAGGGACGAACCCGAGCACAGACGTCATGCTAGTCCTTAATCATGAGGCGGTCGAGGGCGGTTTCGCGAGGGCGCACGACGTTCATGGCGACGAAGCACCGGACAAACAGGTGATAATCATAGGATAACCCATGGAAAGGGTAAAGCAAGTTCTGCTAGATGCAAAAATGATACATGCCCTAGGGACGGACCCACACAGCTTGGGGATGATGCAGCCCAAGTGGCGCCCCCAACTGAACGAAACGAAAAGACAATACACACCGTAGGGATGGACCCACACAACTTGGGGATGATGCAACCCGAGGGGCGCCCCCAACTGATCAAAACGAAAAATGTCACCTGGCACCATTGCGGGAGAAGTGTTGGGGTAGCTGAAGGCATGCGCCGCTGAAGTCGCTCCTCATGAGCCGCCTGGCCCCTGGGTCTTGCGAAGAACCTGTGGTATAGGAGGCTCACGAAGGATTATTGCTTCCTCCGCCAGGATCTCCTGGCGCTTGGCCTTGTGAGCCGCCAGGATGCTCCGCATGCAGTGCTAGTGGAGGGCAGCGTTGTTCGGCATGCCAAATGGCATGCAAATGTAGCTGTAAAGGGGACCCTCGCATCGGCCCACTCGGGATGGCTAGCAGAGCTCCTGAGATGCGGCTCTGTTGAGCACTCAGATGTTGTTGCAGACTCGCAGCCCTCTGCCCTCATCGGAAGAGGGAGGGGTGCTATGTGGTGCGGGGTGACGCTCGCCTCACATCGCCCATTCCTCCTGAAGATCCTTGATCGCCTTGGTGATGAAAACCCGAGCACCTGGAGCCTCGCACCATGTGCTCTCTTCGCGGAAGCGCGCGCCGAAACGCGCCTCCACATGATGCCCGAGCACCTTCCTCGTGACGTTGGCCGGGTCAGGGGCCCTCCATAGGAGAGCCCCCGAGTCCAGCCTGAGAGGGGCGTCGGGCGGGCCTTCCTATGTGAGAGGGTAAGGCAGCCCGTCCGTGGGCGCGGGTCCTGAGGTACGACCATCGGGGGTCCCACCCTCCTGAGGCCCCAGGGTGAGAAGCTGCTTCTTCTTCTTTGGGATAGCCACAGGTGGGTAGGCAAAGCCCTAGGGATCTGAATTCTCAACCACCACAGGTTGGTAGGCGCGCTCGAGGGAGCACACCACATCCTTCTCATTGCAGGCGACTGTGATGATGCCACCGCTTCCTGGCATCTTGAGGACGTTGTAGCCGTGGTGGGTCACAGCCATGAACTTGGCCAAGACTAGATACCCGAGGATGGCATTTCATGGGAGACAGATGTGGGTGACATCAAAGTCGATGAGCTCGGTGTGGTCGTCCTTGCGGTCGCCGAAGATGACAGGAAGGCGGATCTACCCTATCGGGGTGGTGGAGTCCTCAGTCACTCCTGAGAAGGGCTTGGTAGGCTGAAGCTATTCATATGGCACTTGGAGTGTGTCGAAGGTCTCAATGGAGAGGACGTTGAGTCCTGCACCGCCATTGATGAGTGTCTTGGTGACGAGCACGTTGATGATGGTAGGTGAGCAGAGCAGCGGGAGGGCGCCGGCCGTAGCCGCGCACTTTAGCTGGTCAGCCAAGCCAAAGGTGACGGCGTACTTGGACCACTTGAGCGAATGTGTTGCCTCGAGCTAGGGGAGGACTGCGTTCACCTCATGAGCAAACTGCTTGAAGATATGATGAGATGTCGGGGCTTGAGCGCCACCCAGGATGCAAGCGATGCCACAAGGCTCTTGAAAGCCCCCAGCCCCATCATCTTGTTGGCGGTCGTCGTTCCTTGTTGGTGGTCGTGGCAGCGGAGGATGTCGGCGTCCTGGGAACCAAGGTACCTAGACTTGCCTGCCTGCGGGCCGCGACACGATCCTACTACGGCCTGGTACGGCCCAGCTGATCGACCAGCTGCCCAAGACCCTTGCGAGGGGGTTAGACCTCGCGAGGAGAACGACACCAAGACCCCCTCAGGAGCGGCCTCGGCTAGGTTGCTCCGGAGCGGCGGAGAATCCAAGGCCAAGCCTACCTTAGGAGGAGGCAATGACGCACCGCGCCAGCAGGTGCCAGCGTGTGCTAGTGGCGCAGTTGCCGTTTTGGTGCGAAGGAGACAGCTCAGGCGCTGGTTCCCGAGGGGCGGGACAAAGGTTTCCCCTTTGGTGCAACAAGACCGAAGACCGCAAGGACGGCAGGGAGGATGTCACCACCGAGCCCACCATCGCGTCATCGCCTGATCCCTTTGTAGGCGAAGACCACTTTTGTCAGGATAGGAATGTCCTTGTGTTCCCGCTCAAAATGGCCGTTGTGGGATCCCTTCCCGCCTAAACATTTCGGGGGAAGAGGACCCTAGCCGCCTATATAAGTAGCTAGGATTACCACCGTGCGGGGGAAGGATCGGAGGGCGAACACTCCACCTTGAGACCAAGGAGCAAGAACACTTGCCTCCTGACCCTCGTGAGCTCTCCTCCTAAGCTCGGGAACCGCTGTACTTGTCCATACTCAAGCCCTCTCGAGGCTAATCCACCAAAGCATGACGTAGGGTTTTACACCGCAAGGTGGCCTGAACCTGCGTAAACTTGTGTGTGCTTTACTTGTTGCTTGCTTGATTCCTACCATTGGACGAGGGCGATGCGCTAGGTAGACGTGAGTGGGAGAGATCTTTGTTCACGCCCCCGTGTTCGAACTTCTTGGGTATGCGGAGCCCATAATTCGACATTTGGCACGCCAGGTAGGGGGCGTGTCGAAATCTCACCTCTCTGATGACCTTGCCTCCCCTCTCCTGCTCCGCACCGCCATGATGACCACGGCCTGCCGCATCCGCATGGACGCTGCTACTGTCCCTATCGTCCGAGCAGCATCAGTGGACCACGCCACCCATGGGTGCTCCGCCCCCTTCCCCGATGACATTTTCTCCGGGCGGGCCACCAGAGAGCGCCCTGCACCGCCATTTTCACTCCTTGTGGCCCCACCGGCGGCGCTCTTAGTGATGCAGAGGCTACTCCAGCACTGGCCACCCACTGAGGAGCTCGACGCTTGGGCGGCCCGCGTCGACGGGCTGTTGGGCACTGCCGGCGGGGGGTTGCCTTGCCACGAGGTCACCTGCATCATCGGAGGATCCCAAGCACCGGCGTCGGCCCGGCACGTCAAGTCACACTTTCGGTGGATCGGGGCCGCCGCCCAGCCACAGGAGACCTCGCGGGCGCGGGGCGCGCAGGGGCACGTCATCACCTTCGGCCCTCGCGACTGCGCCATAGCTGCAGCCCGCACGAACATCCTCCCTACGGTATGCACCCCCACCATCTGCGGGGTGGCTGTCACGAGGACCCTCATCGACGGCAGCACCGGGCTCAACATCCTCTTCCCGGAGGCTTTTGGTCATCTGCATGTGTCCTACAGGCAGCTCCTCCCCAGCAAGCCCTTCTCGGGGGTCGTCGGCTCGACCGTCCCGCTCGGCCAGATCTGCCTCCCAGTCACCTTCGACACACCCGTTAACTACCAGACCGAGCTCATCGACTTCGATGTGGCGCCCATCCACCTACCCTACAACACCGTCCTTGGCTTCCCAGCCTGGGCGAAATTCATGGCGGCGACTCACCCGGGCTACAATACCGTCAAGATGCCCGGGAGCAGCAGCGTCATCACTATCGAAGGGGACCTCAAGGCCGCCCTTCAGGTCCTCGGGTGCGCTTACAGGGCTGCAAACGTAGCCCATTCAGGTATGGAGGGGGATCCGGAGACATCGGAAGCCACGCCTGCCAAGAAGAAGCAGCTCTTCTCTCAGGACCCGGCCAAGACGAAGCAGGTGCCCACTAACGAGGAGGGCTCAGGAGCCACCTTCACCATCGGCACGGGCCTGGACCCAGAGCAAGAGGCAGCGTTGGTTAGCTTCCTCAGGGCTAACAAGGATGTGTTCGCTTGGAAAGCCACTAACTTGGTCGGGGTGCCTAGGCACATCATCAAGCATCACCTTACGGTGTGCCCCAACGCGCGCCCTATCAAGCAGAAAGCACGCAGACAGGCCCCGGAGAAGCAAGCCTTCATCGTTCAGGAGGTTCGGAAGCTAGAGGAAGTAGGCGTCATGCGGGAGGTACGGCACCCGGAGTGGCTGGCCAACCCCGTCATAGTCCCGAAGAAAGGAGGCAAGGAGCGCATGTGCGTTGACTTCACGAGCCTCAATAAATTCTGCCCTCAAGACCCGTTCCCTCTCCCGCGCATCGACCAGATCATGGATTCAACCGCTGAGTGCGACCTGCTCTGCTTCCTCGACGCCTTCTCGGGCTACCACCAAATTAAGATGGCGGTGGAGGATGTGGAGAAGACGGCGTTCTTGACCCCTTGCAGGGTCTACTGCTACACCTGCATGCCTTTCGGAATGAGAAACACGGGCGCCACCTTGCAGCGCCTGATGCACATCACCCTCGGCCCTCAGCTCGGGAGGAACATGGAGGCCTACGTCGACGACATCATGGTCAAGACTAGAGAGGCCAGGACTCTCATCTAGGACCTAGAAGAAATGTTCGCCAACCTGCGCAAGGTGAAGCTATGCCTCAACCCGGAGAAGTGCGTGTTTGGTCTACCCTCTGGCAACCAAACCCATAGGTGAAACTCCTTTCTTCCCCGTTTACAGGGCGGAGGCAGTCCTCCCTCACGAGGTCAAGTATCGCTCCCCACGGGTCTTGGCTTTCAATGAGGAACGCCAGGATGCCGCCTCGCGGATGGACCTCGTGCTCAGCGAGGAGGGCCACCGCCGAGCTGCCCTCAGGGCAGCATGATATCAGCAGGCATTGCGGCGGTACCACTGCTGCAGCGTCCGCACAAGAACACTTGAAGTTGGTGACTTGGTCCTGAGGCGAGTCCTCTCCAGGGAGGGGTTACACAAGCTCTCGCCTATGTGGGAGGGCCCGTTCAGAATCACCCGTGTCTCTAGGCCTTGTGTTGTGCGCCTGGAGACGCAGGATGGGTTATGTATCCAGAAATCCTCGAACATTGAGCACCTTAGGAGGTTCTATCCATAATCAAGGCTCCGTGCCCGTGAAGGTCTCCGCTCGTGACACTCTCACGTAATAATGAGTGTGGGCTGTACACGCCTCGGAGTCTCCTAAGCGTTGCGTGCGGGCCATCAGACGGGGCTCCCACCCATGCCCCAGTGGCAGTCCTTAGCTCCGTGCTCGGAAGAAGACGTAGTGTAGGGGTCAGATGCGACCTTTTTCCCTTTTTGTCTTGGTGTTTGGCTGTCAGCCTTTTCTACTTCCTTGGCTATCAGCCCTTCCTCTACCCCGTGCTATGAAGTTGTGTTTCTTGCATTTGGTTGGGAGTCTTGCTTGGAATTTTCTCGCCGGTTTTAAGTTTAGCTTGTCAAGGAGGGGCTGCACTGCTTCTTCTCCTTCGCGTGCCTCGCGTGTGGGGGCTGGGACACAGTCGGTCATGGCTCTCAGCTGCCGCGGTCCCGTGACCCACCTGTCCAAGCTTGCTCAGGCTCTGGCATCGGGCTTCTCAGTCCACACGACCTATTCTGCCAAGACAGCTCAGGCCTTGGTGCCTTAATCCATGCTCGACGCTCTCAAGCGATCCCAAGGGCACAAGCCCTCAGCAGCTGACAGTGGCTCACTCATACTAGGGGGCTCCGCAGGTCAAGACCCCCCAAACTCAGCCATCCTCATGGCCCGTCGGGGGCTCATGAAGCCAATGAGTCAGGAGCACTTCGCCTCAAGACGTCGCAGCATATAAGCTAAGTAATCTCACCCAGACCAATAACATGATAGCAAGTTCTCGCTTCGTACATATGTCGTAGTCCATTACACGCCTTCTCGAGGCAACCTAAAATTTTGAGACAGGAAGGAAATGAAGAAAAAGAAGAAGCAGAGGCCGACCCGCCAAGCCACAACTTTGCCAAGCCGCGGCTCTGTGGGGACCCCGACTTAGGAGTCGAGATCACCGAATGCACGTGTACAGTGATCCCAGAGATCAATGCTCACTTAACACACAGAAGCTGAATAACAAGAGTCTTACATCCATGCATATCGTCTTACACAAATTATGGCCATTATGGCCAAGTATTACATAGATAAAGCCTCACGGGCTGAATAGCAAATAACTCAAATAGCGGAAGTCTTTGATAGTAGGTAGAACCCATGCCATCTGCCTTAACCCTATAGGCATTCTGACTGGGATAGCGTCCTAGTTCGCATGTTCGTCTCCAAAGAACTCTTCACCATATTCCTGTTCCTCCATGCCTGGCCAATTAAATAACCAGTGGCAAGCCAATGAGTACTTTGAATGTACTCGCAAGCAACCCATGATGTGGTTCAAAGTAACAGTGCAATTGAACAATAATGAACAATCTAGCAAAGGGCTAGAATAAATATTCTACCATCAGGTTTATGCATCAATAAACTCGCGTAACCTCGAAGACAGGTTACCGATATCAACATGAGTATGATTCAACTCTCCGAGTCAAGTCACCACCATGACTCATCACACACATACTATCACCGATGAAGTAAAATTCTGGACATAGTTTAAGTAGCACCACCCAACTGTCCATGACCGTGGACACGGCTATTCGAATAGTTTTACACTCTGCAGAGGTTGCGCACTTTACCCACAAGATCTGGGGAACTTCCGTGTCATCCACGACCCGCGGTACCTCAAGTACCCGGGGTAAGCACCCGGTCATCATCTTTCCTTAGACGACACTAACATAGAGTCCACTCGTTGGTACACGGCCCTCGGGTACAAACAATAGATCACGGGACTTGCCCTAATTTCAATGTCACGCGTACCCGAAGGGACCAACGGTGTGTCCGGTGCCCTGTGAAAACAGTCATGGTCGTCTATCCAAGCACGACTCTGTCCCGGGAAAGACCTCAAGTCTTCCCGTCACTAGTAATGCGGGCACCATGCTAGTATCGACCTAAGTAATCAATAAAGCCCCGTCCCATAAGGGGTAGTGTGGTTGCACATGTTTGTTTGGGACGGTAGTCACACATAAATCTAATCCATTATTTCACCCATGCACAAGATTTACCGGCACATCACTTCTTCCTCAAGTGATGACCTAACTCAACATCTCCCTCGGGCATTAGGGGCACCCGATGGGTTCATGCAAAGATTTCAACCACGAAGGTTCATGTCACACATGCATCATTAAGCATCAAGGCTAACTATTAGCATGTCATCTAGCACATAGCAAGATCATGAGCAAGCATGCATCATGTGGTGGTTAAACTAGGTCATCACCGTAACCCTATTATCATGCATCGGAAACAAACGGGTTCCGAAGAACAAGTGTATCATGGTCAAAGGGCTGCTTGCCTGGATTGGCTTGGTCTTCAAAGTCTTCAAATCCTTCTCCTTCTCCTTCTTCAGCAACTTCGTCAAATACGGTGTCTATACGTCGCATAATAACAACGGAAAAATAAGACCACAAATAAAACAGAAAAATCCAAGTGCTCAGAAAAATGTCAACTTATTTTTGTTAAATACTAGAGGGATTTCTAAGATGGGGAAAATGCTTAGTTGGAGTTTTGGAGTAACAGAATGGAATCTAATGATTTTAGAACAGGAGTTTTATTGCTCAAATTTGAATTTAAATTTGAACAGAATAGAAAAGTTTCATGGATGGGTGTGAAAGTGACACCATTAAATAGGTTGGAATATTACAAGAATTTAGGAGTTGGAATTATTTCATTTGGACCAATATTCATTTCTGTAAAAATGTTTGAAATATTTACAGAAAGAAAAAGGAGAAAATGCCCTGTGCAACTGGGCCAGAGGGGCCACAGTGCACGGCCCAGGGCAAACCAGCCCAGCCGCACGGGCGCCTGCGCGCGGATGTCAGGTTTTCAAACCTGACGGGCGGGGCCCGGCGGTCAGCGGCTGTGAGGAGGGGGAGAGAGGGGTGAGGATGACAGGCGGGGCCCGCCTGTCATCTCCAACCTCACGGCCACGGCGACGGCGAGCTCACCGGCGATGATTCCGGCCACGGCGACGGCAACGGAGGGCAGGGACGGGCTCAGCATCGTGTTGCGGAGGTAGGGGTGGTGGTGCGGCACGCCGGGGAGGTCGGGTTCGCCGGCGGCGAGGTGGGACGGCAGAGGAGCTTCGGGAGGTCGTCGCCCCGGTCGATTCCAACTGCCACAGAGAGGGGAAAGCGAGGGGAAAGAGTCAGTGGTGCACGTCGGTTCTAGATCGGGCAAAAGGAGGGGCAGAAGAGGCCCGTACTGCGAGATCACCGGCGGCCCGACGCGGCGGAGCTCCGGTCGATCCCGAGCACAGAAGCTCTTCGGGGATGAACTAGTGGTGCTAGGGGACTGAGGGAGATGTGGTGAAGCTGCTGGTGCTGTTAGAGAGGCTCGGGGGGGGGGGGTCCTATTTATAGGGGAACGGCGGAGCCCCATGGACCAGTGCGCCGGCGAGCTGCTGCTCGACGCTACAGCGCACGGGAGGCGATGGGAACAAGTCTACGACGTTGCTGGACGATCCCTACGTCCATTAGAGGAGAGAGGAGGAGCGGGGAAGCTTCCAGGCCGTGCGCGCGTGTGAGGCCGAGGAGTGGGTGCTGCGGGCGGCCGGTGCGCGTGCGACGACGGCCACTGGAGGGCGCATGAGGACGGGGGACAGCGCCGGGGTGGTCGCGGACGTCGAGGCGCGTTGAGAGGCGCGAGGGGGAGGCCCGAGGCTGTCGGGGGTAGCTGATTGGGCGAAGCTACAGTGCGGTGGTGCACTGTAGCGTGCTCCAGAGCGCCCGAATGGCTGGAACATTCGTGCCCTCGCCGCTTTGGTCATGTCCAATGTGCCCAAGGTTGTCTAGAAGGTCAAGGGAGGAGTAAAGAAATGGCCTGTTGGCTTGGATGCTCTGGAGATGCTGTGAGAGAGAGAGGAAGCTGGTAACTTGGTAATAAATGGCTGTCCAGCAGGTGAACTAGGGTTTTTACCCCTCAATCATGGAGCTGGGTTCCTGGGGAAGTAACTGGAGGTAGCTAGTAACTGGATGAACATGTGGTAGAAAGTTGAGGCCAAGGAGAAGGGTAAAAGTGATCAAGAAGAGGGTTTTGGTAAAAAGCCAGAAGGTGTTTGATCAGTGTTTGGTCAAGCAAATGGTCTCCACTTGCCATGACACTTAACAGGATTGAATGACATGTGAAAATAAGGTGCTTCACCAAATTTGGGCTCATTTGAAGAAACTAGCCAATGTAACTTTGGTGAACCCTAGAAATCAACAGAAATGGCTTCATCTTGTTTGAGTCAAGCTACTCATCTCCCCTTGATGCACCACTTGGTGTAGTTTCATCATTTGGGGTACTGATCATGCCCACAAAGTTTGAAGCTCCAGGTAAAAAGTTGGTAATGTAAAGTTGTTCAAATTTGCATTTGAACAGAAAGGGTTTTGGGGTGATCTGATCAAGTTGCTCTATTCCAAATCTTGTGCCATTTGGTCTAGATGACTTATTAGGCATTTCTAGCATGTGCACCAAGTTTGAGAGCATTTGAACAAGTTTGGCAATGTAGAGTTGCTCAAACTTCAAATATGGACAGAATGGTTATGAAGGGTTTTGATGATGTTTTCTTGCTTCCCAAGGCATGGGACTTGGCAAGATCATCAAATATGTCATATATGACATGATAGAATTTCCCTGGAATTTTTGGAGAATATTTCTTTTGTAAATATTTCAAAAGCTTGGAATATCCAGAAAGGGTTTTAGAGGGATTAGCCCATTATTTTGAACATGACCAAGTGTTGAAACTCTTATATATGGACAATATATGTCCTCCGAGTCTCCCTGAATTTTGGCAAATATTTTTGAAATACTTAAATAATTTTCCCCTATTAAAGACCATTTCTGGCCTTAAGGAAAATCTTTTAAATAAAATAGGAAAATAACTTTGAAAATTATACTTTTGTGGTTTCTGGGAGTCCTATGACTACTAGGTCTCAATTATACCTTTTGAAATAATTTTCTCACCCTAAATCAAGTACTTGCAGTGCAAATCTCAATTCAGGGGTTTTTGGTAAACTAAATTTATAAAATATATTTTGGCCAAATTAATTTTGTAAGAAAATACTATACTGTTATATAACACTTGGCATGATCATTGGGCAGAAGTTTTGGGTAAGGAGATGAATTCTACAAGAGGGAATAGTTGACTTAATGAGCACATGAAAAAGCACATGAAGAAAAACTCAATTCCAAATAAAAGCCAAATGATGCCAAAAAAAATTGCTGGTCCAAATTTTTATGCTTCATTGATGCAAATAACATGTTACAAAATGCAGGGTGTGAAAGGCTCAGCATCGTTTCCCCCACTCATTCGGAGTCTTCCAGCTCCTCCCGCTTCACCGAGGCACAGCGGCGCAACGACCCTCCCCCCTCGCTAAGCCGACCTCGGCGGCGCGGTGGCTCATTGTAGCCGCCGCTACTGGAGGAGTTGCTGCTGCCACAGAGGGGGGGACCCGTGGCACCCACCAAGGCCAAGCTCATCTCTAGAGGAAGAGCTGCTCCTCCGGACGCCGTCGCCACCCTCCTCTTCGTCGTCAGCCTCAGGACAGTCCCCAAGGCGCCTTCCTTCCTCCGAGAAGACCCTGACGAACAGCGTTGACGCACCATCGTACCTAAATTGGAACGTGCACCTCCCCTGCAGCCGGCGCACGTGCGCAAATGACTGCCAGCCGCGCTCCAGGAACATGTCGCCTGAGGGGACAGCGTTGACCTCCACCAAGGACGCACCACTGCAGCAGCTGTCGGTCTGCAGCCAAAGGCCGTCGGGGCCTCCGGCTGGTAGCACGTTGCCGAACGAGCGGGGGACACATTGAAGGAGTGGAGATGTGGGCGCGGGGGACGCACAACCGCCAAACACTGTCTCGCGCCTCCTCGCCCACCGCGGCCACGACCACCTTCGCCGCGAGAAGAGGCGCCACGCCTCTCACCGGAGACCACGTCGGGACCCGGAAGGCCGCGCCCGCTTCCTTGAGGAGCTGCCGCGGTGTAGCGGCATACTTGCGGGGGCGGCCATGGCCCCTCTTCGATGGCGACGAGGCCAACTCCTTCGGGGCCTTCCCCTTCTCCGCAGAGGACGGCTTCCTAAGTGGCACCATGGAGACCTCGCAGCGAGAAGAAGAGCAGGGAGCGAACAAGGAAGCAGACGACGCTGGCTCAAAGATGGCTTGGGGGCTCCCCCCCCCTAGTCCCATTTATAGGATGGAGGAGCCCAACCGCCAGCCACTGGCGTCACAGCCATATCGACCCCATCATCCGCGCCGGGGAGTTGTCAATGTCGCACGGTTGCCAAGACTGCGTGGGAAGCAGAGTCGCCACATCCCATCCAACCGTCACGCGCTAGCCTGGCCTGTAGTCTTTTGGGGCCCGCGGCACTTCGTCCTCGACTAAGGATTCGCCCCAAGGACAACTCCACGCGCGCCTTGCGCTCGGGGGCTACTGTCGGCGTCCTGGGAACTAGGGTACACAGACTTGCCTGCCTGCGGGCCGCGACGCGCTCCTACTACGGCCTGGTATGGCCCAGATGATCGACCAGCTGCCCAAGACCCTCGCGAGGGGGGCTAGACCTCGCGAGTAGAACGACACCAAGACCCCCTCAGGAGCGGCCTCTGCTAGGTTGCTCCGGAGGGGCGGAGAATCCAAGGCCAAGCCTGCCTCAGGAGGAGGCAGTGACGCGAGCAGTGATGCACCGCGCAAGTGGGTGCCAGCGCATGCCAGCGGCGCAGTTGCCATTTTGATGCAAAGGTGACAGCTCAGGCGCAGGTTCCCGAGGGGCGGGACAAAGGTTTCCCCTTTGGTGCAACAAGACCAAAAACCGCAAGGACGACAGGGAGGATGTCACCACCGAGCCCACCATCGCGTCATCGCCTAATCCCTTTGCAGGCGAAGACCGCTTTTGTCAGGATAGGAATGTCCTTGTGTTCCCGCTCAAAATGGCCGTTGTGGGATCCTTCCCGCCTAAACATTTCGGGGGAAGAGGACCCTGGCCACCTATATAAGCCGCTACGATTCCCACCGTGCGGGGGACGGATCAGAGGGCGAACACTCCACCTTGAGACCAAGGAGCAAGAACACTTGCCTCCTGACCCTCCTGAGCTCGGGAACTGATGTACTTGTCCATACTCAAGCCCTCTCGAGGCTAATCCACAAAAGCAGGACGTAGGGTTTTACACCGCAAGGTGGCCTGAACCTGGGTAAACTTGTGTGTGCCTTACTTGTTGCTTGCTTGAATCTTACCATTGGACGAGGGCGAGGCGCTAGGTAGACGTGAGTGGGAGAGATCTTCGTTCACGCCCCTGTGTTCGAACTTCTTTGGTTTGCGGAGCCCGTAATCCAGAAGAGGAAGGCCAGCGTTGCCCTGAGGGCGGTTCTCACGAAGATGCTACTTCTAACCAATATTTCTTATAATTGGTGGCACGTGTAGGTTATTTCAAAGTTAAGCATGGTACTCATTTGTTATTCTATAAGAACTCAACTGTTACTGATGACACTGAAGTTGACCGGGACGACATCCACTAGTTCCTACACTTTATTGATTGTCTTGAGGTCCTTGTGAGGCGTTCCAATGGTGGAAGGCCATGTGGGACATGTGTGCCATTGCTGCACACGTTGAACAGGTCCAACTGTGTCGAGAAACTTATGGTACTAGCTGTTTTCTGTTATATAGGTTGTTCATAAACTCTTGCTTATACGAAGTTTTATAGTTGTGATCTTCTTGAAACAGAAACTGCCCACTTCTACTGTTCCTATGAAGATGCCTGACCATGGTCGAGTCAGACTTGCGCTTGGTCACAACATGATGTTTATGTCGACCTACTCCATTTCCCTTGGAGGTGAAAAGATACTTATTCATGGGTGGTCTCAAATAATGAAGGCCCGTCCATCTTGGAGAATAGGACAGAAGGTTATGCTCATGCTTTTTCCATGGCTCTGAAGCAAATATCCTGTTTATTGATTACATTGCGTGACGAAGCCGCTTTCAGAAGGTTGTGGATGTGCGGGGTGGCGCCTGCGCTTGTCCTGGGGCTTGGTGGCCTAACCCTTGGTTAACTGTAGGCAAAGTAGCATTGTTCAAGGCATGCTTTGTATGGTTGAACATGTATAAGTACTCATACTGCTTTCGACTATGGTTGTTAAGTGCCCTTGCTGGTTTCAGTTAAGGTTGTTAAGTACTCCTGCTGCTTTTACAGTTTGTCGTGTTTCTTCAGTCCTATCTTCCTCCAGTCGCCCAAACTGAACGAGCGTCGGCGGGGCCACTGATGTCTACTACACAACCTTCTTCTTGTAGATGTTGTTGGGCCTCCAAGTGCAGAGGTTTGTAGGATAGTAGCAAATTTCCCTCAAGTCGATGACCTAAGGTTTATCATTTTGCGGGAGGCGTTGGACGAAGATGGTCTCTCTCAAACAACCCTGCAACCAAATATCAAAGAGTCTCTTGTGTCCCCAACACACCCAATACAATGGTAAATTGTATAGGTGCACTAGTTCAGCGAAGAGATGGTGATACAAGTGCAATATGGATGATAGATATAGGTTTTTGTAATCTGAAAATATAAAAACAGCAAGGTAACTAAAGATAAAAGTGAGCATAAACGGTGTTGCAATGATAGGAAACAAGGCCTAGGGTTCATACTTTCACTAGTGCAAGTTCTCTCAACAATAATAACATAACCGAATTATATTACTAGCCCTCAACATGCAACAAAGAGTCACTCCAAAGTAACTAATAGCGAAGAACAAACGAAGAGATAATGGTAGGGTATGAAACCACCTCAAAGTTATTCTTTCTGATCAATCTATTCAAGAGTCCATAGTAACGTTCTGTGGGGACCCCGACTTAGAAGTCGAGATCACCGAATGCACGTGTACAGTGATCCCAGAGATCAATGCTCACTGAACACACAGAAGCTGAATAACAAGAGTCTTACATCCATACATACCGTCTTACACAAATTAAGGCCATTATGGCCAAGTCTTACATAGATAAAGCCTCAAGGGCTGAATAGCAAATAACTCAAAATAGCGGAAGTCCTCGATAATAGGTATAACCCATGCCATCTGCCTTAACCCTACAGGCATTCTAACTGGGATAGCGTCCTAGTTCGCATGTTCGTCTCCAAAGAATTCTTCATCATATACCTGTTCTTCCATGCCTGGCCAATTAAATAACCAGTGGCAAGCCAATGAGTACTTTGAATGTACTCGCAAGCAACCCATGATGTGGTTCAAAGTAACAGTGCAATTGAACAATAATGACCAATATAGCAAAGGGCTAGAATAAATATTCTACCATCAAGTTTTTGCATCAATAAACTCGCGTAACCTCGAAGACAGGTTACCGATATCAACATGAATATTATTCAACTCATCGAGTCAAGTCACCACCTTGACTCATCACACACATACTGTCACCGATGAAGTAAAATTCTAGACATAGTTTAAGTAGCACCACCCAACTGTCCATGACCGTGGACACGGCTATTCGAATAGTTTTACACTCTGCAGAGGTTGCACACTTTACCCACAAGATCCGGGGAACTTCCATGTCATCCACGACCCGTGGTACCTCAAGTACCCGGGGTAAGCACCCGGTCATTATCTTTCCTTAGACGACACTAACATAGAGTCCACTCATTGGTACACGGCCCTCAAGTACAAACAATAGATCACGGGACTTGCCCTAATTTCAATGTCACGCGTACCCGAAGGGACCAACGGTGTGTCAGGTGCCCTGTAAAAACAGTCATGGCCATCTATCCAAGCACGACCCCGTCCCGGGAAAGACCTCAAGTCTTCCCGTCACTAGTAATGCGGGCTCCATGCTAGTATCGACCTAAGTAATCAATAAAGCCCCGTCCCATAAGGGGTAGTGTGGTTGCACATGTTTGGTTGGGACGGTAGTCACACATAAATCTAATCCATCTCTGTAAACAACACTTTCGTCAAGCCTCGGCACACTACTTCTTCACCAAGTAGTGCCCTAGCTCCTCATCAACTCCCAGGGGCATTAGGGGCACCCACTGGGTCTTTTGCAAGTATGTCAAACCACACTTGTTTCACTCAATGCATAACCCTGACCCATTTTGCGTAGCCAACTACTATAGCATTCATCTATCTACTCCCACCCACATAACCCTCATAGGAAGGTAGGGTCATGTTTGATGCAAGTTTCAACAGTAAGTAACAAAGGTAGCAACCAAATATCGAAGAGTCTCTTGTGTCCCCAACACACCCAATACAATGGTAAATTGTATAGGTGCACTAGTTCAGCGAAGAGATGGTGATACAAGTGCAATATGGATGATAGATATAGGTTTTTGTAATCTGAAAATATAAAAACAGCAAGGTAACTAAAGATAAAAGTGAGCATAAACGGTGTTGCAATGATAGGAAACAAGGCCTAGGGTTCATACTTTCACTAGTGCAAGTTCTCTCAACAATAATAACATAACCGGATTATATTACTAGCCCTCAACATGCAACAAAGAGTCACTCCAAAGTAACTAATAGCGAAGAACAAACGAAGAGATAATGGTAGGGTATGAAACCACCTCAGAGTTATTCTTTCTGATCAATCTATTCAAGAGTCCATAGTAACGTTCTGTGGGCACCCCGACTTAGAAGTCGAGATCACCGAATGCACGTGTACAGTGATCCCAGAGATCAATGCTCACTGAACACACAGAAGCTGAATAACAAGAGTCTTACATCCATACATACCGTCTTACACAAATTAAGGCCATTGTGGCCAAGTCTTACATAGATAAAGCCTCAAGGGCTGAATAGCAAATAACTCAAAATAGCGGAAGTCCTCGATAATAGGTATAACCCATGCCATCTGCCTTAACCCTACAGGCATTTTAACTGGGATAGCGTCCTAGTTCGCATGTTCATCTCCAAAGAATTCTTCATCATATTCCTGTTCTTCCATGCCTGGCCAATTAAATAACCAGTGGCAAGCCAATGAGTACTTTGAATGTACTCGCAAGCAACCCATGATGTGGTTCAAAGTAACAATGCAATTGAACAATAATGAACAATCTAGCAAAGGGCTAGAATAAATATTCTACCATCAAGTTTATGCATCAATAAACTCGCGTAACCTCGAAGACAGGTTACCGATATCAACATGAATATTATTCAACTCATCGAGTCAAGTCACCACCTTGACTCATCACACACATACTGTCACCGATGAAGTAAAATTCTAGACATAGTTTAAGTAGCACCACCCAACTGTCCATGACCGTGGACACGGCTATTCGAATAGTTTTACACTCTGCAGAGGTTGCACACTTTACCCACAAGATCCGGGGAACTTCCATGTCATCCACGACCCGCGGTACCTCAAGTACCCGGGGTAAGCACCCGGTCATTATCTTTCCTTAGACGACACTAACATAGAGTCCACTCGTTGGTACACCGCCCTCGAGTACAAACAATAGATCACGGGACTTGCCCTAATTTCAATGTCACGCGTACCCGAAGGGACCAACGGTGTGTCAGGTGCCCTGTAAAAACAGTCATGGCCGTCTATCCAAGCACGACCCCGTCCCGGGAAAGACCTCAAGTCTTCCCGTCACTAGTAATGCGGGCTCCATGCTAGTATCGACCTAAGTAATCAATAAAGCCCCGTCCCATAAGGGGTAGTGTGGTTGCACATGTTTGGTTGGGACGGTAGTCACACATAAATCTAATCCATCTCTGTAAACAACACTTTCGTCAAGCCTCGGCACACTACTTCTTCACCAAGTAGTGCCCTAGCTCCTCATCAACTCCCAGGGGCATTAGGGGCACCCACTGGGTCTTTTGCAAGTATGTCAAACCACACTTGTTTCACTCAATGCATAACCCTGACCCATTTTGCGTAGCCAACTACTATAGCATTCATCTATCTACTCCCACCCACATAACCCTCATAGGAAGGTAGGGTCATGTTTGATGCAAGTTTCAACAGTAAGTAACAAAGGTAGCAACCAAATATCGAAGAGTCTCTTGTGTCCCCAACACACCCAATACAATGGTAAATTGTATAGGTGCACTAGTTCAGCGAAGAGATGGTGATACAAGTGCAATATGGATGATAGATATAGGTTTTTGTAATCTGAAAATATAAAAACAGCAAGGTAACTAAAGATAAAAGTGAGCATAAACGGTGTTGCAATGATAGGAAACAAGGCCTAGGGTTCATACTTTCACTAGTGCAAGTTCTCTCAACAATAATAACATAACCGGATTATATTACTAGCCCTCAACATGCAACAAAGAGTCACTCCAAAGTAACTAATAGCGAAGAACAAACGAAGAGATAATGGTAGGGTATGAAACCACCTCAGAGTTATTCTTTCTGATCAATCTATTCAAGAGTCCATAGTAACGTTCTGTGGGCACCCCGACTTAGAAGTCGAGATCACCGAATGCACGTGTACAGTGATCCCAGAGATCAATGCTCACTGAACACACAGAAGCTGAATAACAAGAGTCTTACATCCATACATACCGTCTTACACAAATTAAGGCCATTGTGGCCAAGTCTTACATAGATAAAGCCTCAAGGGCTGAATAGCAAATAACTCAAAATAGCGGAAGTCCTCGATAATAGGTATAACCCATGCCATCTGCCTTAACCCTACAGGCATTTTAACTGGGATAGCGTCCTAGTTCGCATGTTCATCTCCAAAGAATTCTTCATCATATTCCTGTTCTTCCATGCCTGGCCAATTAAATAACCAGTGGCAAGCCAATGAGTACTTTGAATGTACTCGCAAGCAACCCATGATGTGGTTCAAAGTAACAATGCAATTGAACAATAATGAACAATCTAGCAAAGGGCTAGAATAAATATTCTACCATCAAGTTTATGCATCAATAAACTCGCGTAACCTCGAAGACAGGTTACCGATATCAACATGAATATTATTCAACTCATCGAGTCAAGTCACCACCTTGACTCATCACACACATACTGTCACCGATGAAGTAAAATTCTAGACATAGTTTAAGTAGCACCACCCAACTGTCCATGACCGTGGACACGGCTATTCGAATAGTTTTACACTCTGCAGAGGTTGCACACTTTACCCACAAGATCCGGGGAACTTCCATGTCATCCACGACCCGCGGTACCTCAAGTACCCGGGGTAAGCACCCGGTCATTATCTTTCCTTAGACGACACTAACATAGAGTCCACTCGTTGGTACACCGCCCTCGAGTACAAACAATAGATCACGGGACTTGCCCTAATTTCAATGTCACGCGTACCCGAAGGGACCAACGGTGTGTCAGGTGCCCTGTAAAAACAGTCATGGCCGTCTATCCAAGCACGACCCCGTCCCGGGAAAGACCTCAAGTCTTCCCGTCACTAGTAATGCGGGCTCCATGCTAGTATCGACCTAAGTAATCAATAAAGCCCCGTCCCATAAGGGGTAGTGTGGTTGCACATGTTTGGTTGGGACGGTAGTCACACATAAATCTAATCCATCTCTGTAAACAACACTTTCGTCAAGCCTCGGCACACTACTTCTTCACCAAGTAGTGCCCTAGCTCCTCATCAACTCCCAGGGGCATTAGGGGCACCCACTGGGTCTTTTGCAAGTATGTCAAACCACACTTGTTTCACTCAATGCATAACCCTGACCCATTTTGCGTAGCCAACTACTATAGCATTCATCTATCTACTCCCACCCACATAACCCTCATAGGAAGGTAGGGTCATGTTTGATGCAAGTTTCAACAGTAAGTAACAAAGGTAGCAACCAAGGTGGTCTCCACCTTAACATGATTCCGATGCATCGATAATAAGGTGCTATGAGACATGCATAAAAAGTTTCTCGAACATGGTCAAAGGGCTGCTTGCCTGGATTGGCTTGGTCTTCAAAGTCTTCAAATCCTCCTCCTTCTCCTTCTTCAGCAACTTCATCAAATACGGTATCTATACGTCGCATAATAAAAATGGAAAAATAAGACCACAAATAAAATAGAAAAATCAAAGTGCTCAGAAAAATGTCAACTTATTTTTGTTAAATACTAGAGGGATTTCTAAGATGGGGAAAATTCTTAGTTGGACTTTTGGAGCTACAGAATGGAATCTAGGGATTTTTGAACAGGAGTTTTATTGCTCAAATTTGAATTTAAATTTGAACAAAACAGAAAAGTTTCATAGATATGTGTGAAAGTGACACCATTAAATAGGTTGGAATATTGCAAGATTTTAGGAGTTGGAATTATTTCATTTGGACCAATATTCATTTCTGTAAAAATGTTTGATATATTTACAGAAATAATAAAATAAAATGCCCCTGTGCTACTGGGCCAAAGGGGCCACAGTGCACGGCCCAGGGCAAACCAGCTCAGCCGCATGGGCGCCAGCGCGCATGTCAGGTTTTCAAACCTGACAGGCGGAGCCCGTCGGTCAGTGGCTGAGAGGAGGGGGAGAGAGGGGTGAGGATGACAGGCGGGGCCCGCCTGTCATCTCCAACCTCACGGCCACGACGACGGCGAGCTCACCGGCGTCGATTCCGGCCATGGCGACGGCAACGTAGGGCAGGGACGGGCTCAGCGTCGTGTTGCGGAGGTAGGGGTGGTGGTGCGGCACGCCGGGGAGGTCGGGTTCGCCGGCGGCGAGGTGGGACGGCGGCGGAGCTTCGGGAGGTCGTCGCTCCGGCCGATTCCAACTGCCACAGAGATGGGAAAGCGAGGGGAAAGAGTCAGTGGTGCACGGTGGTTCTAGATCGGGCAAAAGGAGGGGCAAAAGAGGCCCGTACTGCGAGATCACCGGCGGCCCGACGCGGCGGAGCTCCGGTCGATCCCGAGCACAGAAGCTCTTCGGGGATGAACTAGTGGTGCTGGGGGATTGAAGGAGGTGTGGTGAAGCTGCTGATGTTGTTGGAGTGGCTCGGGGGGTCCTATATATAGGGGAACGGCGGAGCCCCGTGGTCGAGTGCGCCGGCGAGCTCCTGCTCGATGCTACAGCGCACGGGAGGTGAGGGGAGTGAGTCCATGGCGTTGCTGGACGAGCTCTACGTCCATTTGAGGTGAGAGGAGGAGCGGGGAACCTTCCAGGCCGTGCGCGCGTGTGAGCCCGAGGAGTGGGCATCGCGGGCGGCCGGTGCGCGTGCGGCGACGGCCACTGCAGGGCGCAGGAGGAGGGGGGGCAGCGCCGGGGTGGTCGCGGACGTCGAGGCGCATTGAGAGGCGCGAGGGGGAGGCCCGAGGCTGTCGGGGGCAGCTGATTGGGCGAAGCTACAGTGTGGTGGCGCACTGTAGCGTGCTCCAGAGCGCCCGAATGGCTGGCACATTCGTGCTCTCGCCGCTCTGGTCATGTCCAACATGCCCAAGGTTGTCTAGAAGGTCAAGCGAGGAGTAAAGAAATGGCATGTGGCCTTGGATGCTCTGGAGATGCTGTGAGAGAGAGAGGGAGCTGGTAACTTGGTGAGAAATGGCTGTCCAGCAGGGTGAACTAGGGTTTTTACCCCTCAATCATGGAGCTGGGGACCTGGGGAAGTTACTGGAGGTAGCTAGTAACTGGTTGAACATGTGGTAGAAAGTTGAGGCCAAGGTAAAATGTGAAAGTGATCAAGAAGAGGGTTTTAGTAAAAAGCCAGAAGGTGTTTGATCAGTGTTTGGTCAAGCAAATGATCTCCACTTCCCATGACACTTAACAGGATTGAATGACATGTGAAAATAGGGTGCTTCACCAAATTTGGGCTCATTTGAAGAAACTAGCCAATGTAACTTTGGTGAACCCTAGAAATCAACAGAAATGGCTTCATCTTGTTTGAGTCAAGCTAATCATCTCCCCTTGATGCACCACTTGGTGTAGTTTCATCATTTGGGGTATTGACCATGCCCACAAAGTTTGAAGCTCCAGGTAAAAAGTTGGTAATGTAAAGTAGTTCAAATTTGCATTTGAACAGAAAGGGTTTTGGGGTGATCTGATCAAGTTGCTCTATTCCAATTCTTGTGCCATTTGGTCTAGATGCCTTATTAGGCATTTCTAGCATGTGCACCAAGTTTGAGAGCATTTGGACAAGTTTGGCAATGTAAAGTTGCTCAAACTTCAAATATGGACATAATGGTTATGAAGGGTTTTGAGGATGTTTTCTTGCTTCCCAAGGCATGGGACTTGTCAAGATCATCAAATATGTCATATATGATATGACAGAATTTCCCTGGAATTTTTGGAGAATATTTCCTTTGTAAATATTTCAAAAGCTTGAAATATCCAGAAAGGGTTTTAGAGGGATTAGTCCATTATTATGAACATGACCAAGTGTTGAAACTCTTATATATGGACAATATATGTCCTCTGAGTCTCCCTGAATTTTGGCAAATATTTTTGAAATAGTTAAGTAATTTTTCCCTATTAAAGACCATTTCTGGCCTTAAGAAAAAGCTTTTAAATAAAATAGGAAAATAACTTTTAAAATTATACTTTTGTGGTTTCTGGGAGTCCTATGACTACTAGGTTTCAAATATACTTTTTGAAATAATTTTCCCACCCTAAATCAAGTACTTGCAGTGCAAATCTCAATTCAGGGGTTTTTGAAAAACTAAATTTATAAAATACATTTTGGCCAAATTAATATTGTAGGAAAATACTATACTGTTATATAACACTTGGCATGATCATTGGGCAGAAGCTTTGAGTATGGAGATGAATCCTGCAAGAGTTAATAGTTGACTTCAATGAGCACATGAAAAAGCACATGAAGAAAAACTCAATTCAAATAAAAGCCAAATGATGCCAAAAATTTTAGTTCGTCCAAAGTTTCATGCTACATTGATGCAAATAACATGTTACAAAATGCAGGGTGTGACAGATCTACCCCCCTTACAAGAATCTCGTCCCCGAGATTCCTAGACTAGGTCTTAAAAGAGATCGGGAAACTCGGATTTAAGATAGTCTTCACGTTCCCAGGTTGTTTCTGCTTCGTCCAGAATGCGGATGGTCTTCTCGCGATAGGTGAAATCAGGCTGCAGATCAATGGCTTGGTGATCAACATCCTTGTAGAGATTGGGCTTGTCTGGAACTTGGAGACATTTCCGGAGTTGTGACACATGGAATACATTGTGCACATCGGATAGCTCAGGTGGTAGTTTGTGGGGACCCCGACTTAGAAGTCGAGATCACCGAATGCACGTGTACAGTGATCCCAGAGATCAATGCTCACTGAACACACAGAAGCTGAAATAACAAGAGTCTTACATCCATACAAATAGTCTTACACGAATTAAGGCCATTAAGGCCAAGTCTTACATAGATAGAGCCTCACGGGCTGAATAGCAAATAACTCAAATAGCGGAAGTCTTTGATAACGGGTAGAACCCATGCCATCTGCCTTAACCCTACAGGCATTCTGACTGGGATAGCGTCCTAGTTCGCATGTTCGTCTCCAAAGAATTCTTCCTCATAATCCTGTTCTTCCATGCCTGGCCAATTAAATAACCAGTGGCAAGCCAATGAGTACTTTGAATGTACTCTCAAGCAACCCATGATGTGGTTCAAAGTAACAATGCAATTGAACGGTAATGAACAATCTAGCAAAGGGCTAGAATAAATATTCTACTATCAAGTTTATGCATCAATAATCCTCGCGTAACCTTGAAGACAGGTTACCGATATCAACATGAATATGATCCAACTCTTCGAGTCAAGTCACCACCTTGACTCACATATACACGCATGGTTTCACAAACATTGGACGCAGCCCAAGAGCGGTTACCCAACTGTCCATGACCGTGGACACGGCTATTCGAATAGTTTGACACTCTGCAGAGGTTGTACACTTTACCCACAAGATCCGGGGAACTTCCGTGTCATCCACGACCCGCGGTACCTCAAGTACCCGGGGTAAGCACCCGATCATTACCTTTCCTTAGACGACACTAACATAGAGTCCACTCGTTGGTACACGGCCCTCGGGTACAAACAATAGATCACGGGACTTGCCCTAATTTCAATGTCACGCGTACCCGAAGGGACCAACGATGTGTCCGGTGCCCTGTGAAAACAGTCATGGTCGTCTATCCAAGCACGACCCCGTCCCGGGAAAGACCTCAAGTCTTCTCGTCACTAGTAATGCGGGCACCATGCTAGTATCGACCAAAGTAATCAATAAAGCCCCGTCCCATAAGGGGTAGTGTGGTTGCACATGTATGGTTGGAATAACGGTCGCAACTTAAACCAATCCGTTTGAAAAACACACACACTTGCCTCGGTACACCACTTCGTCATCAAGTGGTCACCCAACTCATCATCTCCCTCGGGCATGAGTGGCACCCGACGGGGTTTTATGCAAAAGACTTCAACCACGAAGGTTCATGTCACACATGCATCACTAAGTATCACTGCTAGCTATTTGCATGACATCTAGCACATAGCAAGATCAAGGACAAAGCATGCATCGTGTGGTGGATTCAACTAGGTCACCACCGTAACCCTAACATCATGCATCGGAAACAGACGGGTTCCGAAGAACAAGTGTATCATGGTCAAAAGGGCTGATTGCCTGGATTGGCTTGGTCTTCAAATCCTTCTCCTTCTTCTTCCACAGCAACTTCGTCAAATACGGGATCTATATGTCGCATAATAACCACGGGAAAAATAAGACCACAAATGAAACAGAAAAATCAAAGTGCTCAGAAAAATGTCAACTTATTTTTGTAAAATACTAGAGGGATTTCTAGGACGGGGAAAATTCTTAGTTGGAGTTTTGGAGTAACAGAATGGAACCTATTGATTTTTGAACATGAGTTTTACTGCCCAAATTTGAATTTAAATTTGAACAGTACAGAAAAGTTTCTTAGATGTGAGTGAAAGTGGCACCATTAAATAGGTTGGAATATTACAAGAATTTAGGAGTTGGAATTATTTTATTTATACAATTATTCTTTTCTGTAAAAATGTTTAAAACAATTACAGAAAGAATAAAGAAAAATCGCCCTGTGCAACTGGGCCAGAAGGCCACAGTGCACGGCCCAGGGCGGACCAGCCCAGCCACACGGGTGCCTGCGCGCGCACGTCAGGTTTTTGAACCTGACGGGCGGGGCCCGTCGGTCAGTGACTGAGAGGAGGGGGAGAGAGGTGTGGGGATGACAGGCGGGGCCCGCCTGTCATCTCCAACCTTGCGGCCACGGCGACGGCGAGCTCACCGGCGAGGTTTCCGGCCACGGCAAACGACAACGGAGGGTAGGGATGGGTCCAGCGTCGAGTGGTGGATGTAGGGGTGGTGATGTGGCACGCCGGGGAGGTCGGGTTCGCCGGCGGCGAGGTGGGACGGCGGAAGCTCGTCGGGAGGTCGTTGCCCTGGTCGTTTCCGACTGCAATAGGAGGGGGAAACAGAGGGGAAATGGTCAGTGGCGCACGGCGGTTCTAGATCGGGCAGAAAGAAGGGCAGGGGAGGCCCGTACTGCGAGATCACCGGCGGCCCGACGCGGCGGAGCTCCGGTCGATCCCGAGTACTGGGACTACCTGGGGAGGAATGGGTGGTGCTGGAGGGCTCAGTGAGGTGTGGTGGAGCTGCTGATGCTGCTGGAGAGGCCCGGGGTGTCCTATTTATAGGGGGTCGACGGAGGCCCGTGGTCCAGTGCGCCGGCGAGCTCCGGCTCGAAGCTACAGCGCATAGGGGGCAAGGGGAATGAGTCCACGGAGTTGCTTGACGAGCTCCACGTCCAGTAGAGGTGAGAGGAGGAGCGGGGGAGCTTCTGGAGCGCGTGCGCGTGCGAGGCAGAAGAGTGGCCGTTGCGGGCGGCCGGTGCGCGTGTGACGATGATCACTGGAGGGCGCAGGAGGAGGGGGACAGCGCCGGGGCGGTCGCGAACGTCGAGGAGCATCGACTGGCGCGAGGGAGTGGCCCGAGGATGTCGGGGGTGGCTGATTGGCTGGAGCTACAGTGCGTGTCCGCACTGTTGCATGCTCCAGAGCGCGCGTATGGCTGGCACCTTCATGCCCTCGCCGCTCAGGTCAAAACCAACGTGCCCAAAAGTGTCTAGAAGGTCAGGGGAGGAGTAAAGAATTGGGCTGAGGCCTTGGATGCCCTGGAGATGCTGAGAGAGAGGGAGGATGCTGGTAACTTGGTGAAAATTTGCTGTCCAGCAAAGTAAACTTGGGTTCTTACCCCTCAATCATGGAGCTGGGGTGCTGGGGAAGTTACTGGAGGTAGCCAGTAGCTGAATGATCATGTGGTAAAAAGTTGAGGCCATGGAGAAGAGTAAAAGTGATCAAGATGGAGGTTTTAGTAAAAAGCCAGAAGGTGTTTGATCAGTGTTTGGTCCAGCAAATGACCTCCACTTGACATGGCACTTAACAGGATTGAAAGACATGAGAAAATAGGGTGCTTCACCAAATTTGGGCTCATTTGAAGAAACTAGCCAATGTAACTTTGGTGAACCCTAGAAATCAACAGAAACAGCTTCATCTTGATTGAGTCAAGATAATCATCTCCCCTTGATGCACCACTTGGTGTACCATCATCATTTGGGGTATTGATCATGCCCACAAAGTTTGAAGCTCCAGATAAAAAGTTGGTAATGTAAAGTTGTTCAAATTTGCATTTGAACAGAAAGGGTTTTGAGGTGATCTGATCAAGTTGCTCTATTCCAAATCTTGTGCCATTTGGTCTAGATGCCTTATTAGGCCATCCAAGCATGTGCACCAAATTTGAGAGCAGTTGGACAAGTTTGGCAATGTAAAGTTGCTCAAACTTCAAATATGGACAGAATGGTTATGAAGGGGTTTGAGGATGTTTTCTTGCTTCCCAAGGCATGGGACTTGGCAAGATCATCAAATATGTCATATATGACATGATAGAATTTCCCTGGAATTTTTGGAGAATATTTCCTTTGTAAATATTTCAAAAGCTTGAAATATCCAGAAAGGGTTTTAGAGGGTTTAGCCCATTATTTTGAACATGACCAAGTGTTGAAACTCTTATATATGGACAATATATGTCCTCTGAGTCTCCCTGAATTTTGGCAAATATTTTTGAAATAGTTAAATAATTTTCCCTATTAAAGACCATTTCTGGCCTTAAGAAAAAGCTTTTAAATAAAATAGGAAAATAACTTTTAAAATTATACCTTTGTGGTTTCTGGGAGTCCTATGACTACTAGGTCTCAAATGTTCCTTTTGAAATAATTTTCTCACTCTAAATCAAGTACTTGCAGTGCAAATCTCAATTCAGGGGTTTTTGGAAAACTAAATTTATAAAATACTTTTTGGCCAAATTAATTTTGTAGGAAAATACTATACTGTTATATAACACTTGGCATGATCATTGGGCAGAAGTTTTGGGTATGGAGATGAATTCTACAAGAGGTCATAGTTGACTTTAATGAGCACATGAAAAAGCATATGAAGAAAAACTCAATTTAAATAAAAGCCAAATGATGCCAAAAAAATTTGCTGGTCCAAATTTTCATGCTCCAGAGGTACAAATAACATGTTACAAAATGCAGGGTGTGACAGACCTACCCCCCTTACAAGAATCTCGTCCCCGAGATTCCTAAACTAGGTCTTAAAAGAGGTCGGGAAACTCGGATCTAAGATATTCTTCTCGTTCCCAGGTTGCTTCTGCTTCGGTGTGGTTGCTCCACTGGACCTTGAAGTACTTGATGGTACGGCTTCGCGTCCGTCGTTCTGCTTCATCCAGAATGCGAATGGGCTTCTCGCGGTAGGTCAAATCAGGCTGCAGATCAATGGCTTGGTGATCCACATCCTTGTAGAGATTGGGCTTGTCCGGAACTTGGAGACATTTCCGGAGTTGTGACACAAGGAATACATTGTGCACATCGGATAGCTCAGGTGGTAATTCCAACTGGTAAGCCACTTCTCCTCGTCGGTCGGTGATCTTGAAAGGGCCAATGAATCTTGGCGCAAGCTTCCCCTTGACGTGGAAACGCTTGGTTCCCTTCAGAGGAGTTACCCGCAGGTACACATGATCTCCGACACGGAAACTCATGTCTCGGCGTCGAGTGTCAGCATAACTCTTCTGCCTTGACTTGGCTGCCTTTAATCGCTCTCTGACTAGTTGGACTTGCTATTCTGCTGCGCGGAGAATATTCGGTCCAAAGACTAGTCCTTCTCCAGTCTCCGACCAATTGAGGGGTGTGCGGCATTTGCGTCCGTACAACACCTCAAATGGTGCCATCTGAAGGCTTGACTGGTAACTGTTGTTATAGGAGAACTCGGCAAAAGGGAGACAATCTTCCCACTTGGCTCCATACGCCAGGACACAGGCTCGGAGCATGTCTTCGAGAATCTGATTGACTCGCTCTGTTTGACCTCCAGTCTGTGGGTGGAAAGCCGTGCTGAAAGACAACTTGGTTCCCAAGGCTTCTTGGAATCTCTTCCAGAACCTTGAAGTGAACTGGGTGCCTCGATCTGACACGATCTCCTTGGGAACGCCGTGAAGACTTACGATTCTGTTGATGTAGAGAGCTGCCAGCTGGTTGCCTGAGTAGGTAGTCTTGATAGGAATGAACTGGGCCACCTTGGTCAAATGATCAACTATGACCCAGATAGAGTCATGTCCTCTATTCGACCTTGGTAATCCAGTGATGAAGTCCATTCCGACCTTATCCCACTTCCACTCAGGAACCTTGAGTGGTTGAAGCAATCCAGCAGGTCGCTGATATTCAGCCTTGACCCTTTGGCACACATCACACTTTGCAACATAGGTTGCAATCTCTCTTTTCATCCCGTGCCACCAGAATCGTGCCTTCAAGTCTTGGTACATCTTGGTTCCTCCGGGGTGGACGGAATACGGAGTGTCGTGGGCTTCTTGCAGAATCAGGTTCTTCAGCTCTGTGTTGTTTGGTACGCAGATGCGACCCTTGTACCAAACAATCCCATGCTCGTCTTCGGAGAATCCTGGGGCCTTGCCCAGCTTCATCTTCTTCTTGATGCCTTCGATGCTTGCGTGTCCATCTTGCGCCTTCTTGACTTCGTCCATCAGGGTTGGTCTGACTTCCAAATGATCCAGAAATCCAGGGGTGACCAATTCCAAACTGAATTGTTCGATTTCCTTAAACAAGGCTAGCTGACTTTCTTGAATAACGGCATTCAAAGAGCAAGCCTTCCTGCTTAAGGCATCGGCCACCACGTTAGCCTTCCCAGGGTGATACTGAACACTGAGGTCATAGCCTTTGATGAGTTCCAACCATCTCCGCTACCTCATGTTCAATTCCTTTTGGGTGAAAATGTACTTCAGACTTTTGTGGTCTGTGTAGATCTCACACCGTTTCCCTAGGAGGTAATGCCGCCATGTCTTCAAGGCATGAACTACTGCCGCTAGCTCCAGATCGTGAGTAGCGTAGTTCTCCTCATGCGGTCGTAGCTGCCTGGAGAGGTATGCTATGACGCGGCCTTCTTGCATCAGAACGCTTCCCAATCCGGTTCGAGAGGCATCACAATATATCACGAACTCCTTGTGAATATCAGGTGTTTCCAGAACTGGGGCGGTGGTCAATCTCTTCTTGAGCTCTTGGAAGCTCTCTTCGCATTTTGGCGTCCACTCGAACTTCTTGTCCTTCTCGAGGAGCTGAGTCATTGTTCGTGCAATGCTAGAGAATCCTTCCGCGAACTTGCGGTAATAGCCCGCTAGTCCGAGGAAGCTTCTAACTTCCTTGACGGTCGTTGGAGATTGCCATTGGGTCACAGCTTCGATCTTTGCAGGATCAACAGATAATCCTTCCTCGGTCAAGACATGACCTAAGAATCAAACTTTATGCAGCCAGAACTCACACTTGCTGAATTTGGCATACAGTTGGTGCTCACGAAGCTTGTCTAGGACCATGCTCAGATGCTGCTCGTGCTCTTGCTCCGACTTCGAGAACACAAGAATGTCATCAATGAAGACAACAACAAACTTGTCCAAATATTCCATGAAGACTTTATTCATGAGATACATGAAGTAGGCTGGGGCATTGGTTAACCCAAAAGACATGACCGTGCACTCGTACAGGCCATATCTGGTTACGAATGCCGTCTTCGGAATATCTTGGGGTCTGATCTTCAGCTGGTAGTACCCAGATCTGAGGTCGATCTTGGAGAATACCTTGGCTCCGCTGAGCTGATCAAACAGATCTTCGATCTTGGGAAGTGGATATTTGTTCTTGATTGTAACTTCATTGAGGGAACGATAGTCAATGCATAAGCGGATGGTACCGTCCCTCTTTGCCACAAACAGAACAGGAGATCCCCAAGGGGAGGCACTCGGGCGGATAAATCCCTTCCTTAGCTGCTCTTCCAGCTGCTTCTTTAACTCGGCTAATTCTTCCGTCCCCATTCTATAAGGCTTCTTATATATGGGTCCTGCTCCGGGCACGAGCTCGATGATGAACTCAATGTCACGGTCAGGGGGCATTCCCGGTAGTTCATCCGGAAAGACATCAGGATACTCACATACCACTACTACTTGATCTAGCCCAACTTCAGACAGACAATTAACTTTAGCGGCTTGAGCGGAAGAGGAGTTGGAAGCAAACTTGACTTCGACTCCTTGGTCATTGGTCACAGTGACTGTCCGATTGGCACAGTCTAACAAGCCTTGGTGCTTACTGAGCCAATCCATCCCTAAGATCACATCCAAGCCTTGCGATCTCAGGATGATAAGGTCTGCTAGGAAGTCTACACCGTTAATGGTAATACCGACTCCTTTACAGCCTATCTTGGCTCTCATCTCGGCTCCGGGGGTTTGTACCACCATAGGGTTATTCAAGGGTGTAGGGGTCATGCCACTTTTTAATGCAAATCTTTGAGTGACAAATGAATGCGTTGCTCCAGAATCAAACAAGACAGTTGCAGGTTCTGAGTTGACAAGGAACGTACCCAGCACGACGTCCGGGTCTTCCTGGGCTTCTTCAGCAGTGACGTGATTCACACGCCCCTTCCCATGGTTAGGTGGATTGCGAGGAGCTGGGTTCCTTGGTGGAATTCCACGGCCTTGTCCCTGGTTCTGCGCATTGGGGCACGGGGCATCAGGCTTCTTGTTGGGGCACACCCTTGAGATGTGTCCGGACTGACCACATCCAAAGCAAGTGACTTAGTTTGGATTGATCTTGTTGCCACCACTGGTATTGGGGTTGACAGCTGGCCTCGGGTTGGCATACTGCTGAGGCTGAGGGTTGGCATGAGGTGCAGGAGCTCTTGGTTGCTGATAGGTTGGCTTGGCCGGGGCTGACTGCCACGGACGAGGCTTCTGGTTGCTGGAACTTCCCTGACTGACCAACTTGCGCTTGCGAGTGACTTCCAAAGCACGCCGCTTGTCTTCAAGCATAAGTGCCTTGTTCACCAGGTCAGGGAAAGACGGGCAGTCGCACACGACAAGCGAGTATTGCAGAGTGTGATTGAGGCCTTCCATGAAGCGCTCCCTTTTTGCAGCATCAGTGTTGACATCTTCAGGGGCATACCTTGACAGAACACTAAACGTCTGCATGTACTCCTTGACAGTGCCACTTCCTTGCTTCTGGGCTCGGAACTCACGCTTTTTGATAGCCATGATTCCGGAAGGAATGTGGGCCTTGCGGAATTCTACCTTGAAGTTAACCCAAGTGATGTCTTGTTCAGCGTGCATGACCTTGAATCCATCCCACCAAGCTCTAGCAGTTCCTCCGAGGCAGTGGGCTGCATAAGCCACCTTCTCGCGGTCTTCGGTGCATCCGACAAGTTCCAGTATCTCCTCAATGGAACGGACCCAGTCGTCTACATCCAGGGGTTGTGCAGTCTCGATGAAGGTTGGCGGTGCATGCTTCTTGAACTCTGCCAACATGGAACGTCCATTGCCATTCCCCGCCGGCTGGCGGTTGTTGGTGACAGCTTGAGCAATCAGCTGGAGAGCTACAGTGTTGGCTTGGCGTTCCTCTCGGAAAGCTTGGAGAAGCTGAGCCATGTCCATGCTTGGAGGAGGTGGTGGTGGAGCTTGGTCGTTGGTTTGGTCGTGGCCTGCCTCTGGCTGAGCGGATGCTCCGGCTTCGGGCTGCTGGGTAGAGGTACCAGTACGAGTTACAACAGGCATCCTGTTGGAGCGCTAAAAGGTCTCATGACTCGGAAGAGGGAAAGCAAGATAGATGGGTGCCTAGTAAGGGGGTGGGTATGACACTAAATCAAATCATGCAAGGGCCGAAAGGCCAAAACACATTCATTAAAGTCCAAATGGGTGATGTAGTCGTTTACACATTCCCGAAGGAAGAATACGACATACATCCAGACACAACAAAAGCAAACACTAGATGGTTTCATATGAACCATACAAGGACTCGACTGTGCATAGGGGTTACACGACCTATCCTACCGTAGAGGTTACAACCGGCATATCCGAGTAGCGAATAATGCCTAAGCAGTGGAATGCTCGGTCGCGTATTCCGGCTCTTCTGGGTCTTCCTCCTTGTCTTCATCTGTCTGGGCCCCCTTGTCACTTGAGGGTGTGGGGGAGTGGAGGAGTTGGATACGACGGTGCTTCGTCGGTGGTGCAGGGAAGAGCTTGCGATATTCCCTTGCCGTCATCCGGCGTCGTCGAGGTGGTTCTTCATTCTTGGAAGACACATCCTCGGAGGGCCTTCCGCCTCGATATGCGATAGCGGATTGTCCAGAAGGTGCTCCTTCCTTCTTGATCCTATTTGCCTTCTCTTGAGCTCGACGAAGAAGTGCCTTGGTCTTGTGAAGTTCTTCTCGAAGCTTCATGGATTCCGAGGCCAAGTCTTGTGCCAAGCTGTCGGCACATAGACTGAAGTAGGTCTGGAACCGAAGCGAGAGTCCTTCCTTCAGTGGAGGGGCTAGTGCGTTGCTTTCTTCTTCACCTTCCTTCCGGTAAGGTAAGAAGCGAGTTGTCATCTTGGCTGCCATCTCCGGAAGAAGCTCGCGGAGACAGGTTAAAGCCTTGAGTGCAGCAGCCTCGACAGCGAGAGGTAGTGTTGCCATCTGGGGTCCCTCGAAGAACCAACTTGTGGGAGGATCGTTTGCCTTCACGATCACTTCCACATGGTACTCCACCTCAGTGTCGCTAACCCAATGCTCAAGGTAGGTGAGGATGGGTGCTCGGTGGAACTGACACTCCTGGAGGCTATCCTCGAGAAGTAAGGGAAACCCAGTGGTCAGGTGCTCTTCGGGTACAGCGGCCATCTACAAAGGTGGAATATGAGGGGTTAATAGGCTGATGAAATCTCAGGTTTAGAAAAGAAGAGAGGTTCATAAGGTTTTTGAAAAAGGGGGTCTCATCTAACTAATGCCCATGCTAACTAAGGCTTCCTACAGTCAGGATGGCTCTAATACCAGCTCTGTGGGGACCCCGACTTAGAAGTCGAGATCACCGAATGCACGTGTACAGTGATCCCAGAGATCAATGCTCACTGAACACACAGAAGCTGAAATAACAAGAGTCTTACATCCATACAAATAGTCTTACACGAATTAAGGCCATTAAGGCCAAGTCTTACATAGATAGAGCCTCACGGGCTGAATAGCAAATAACTCAAATAGCAGAAGTCTTCGATAACGGGTAGAACCCATGCCATCTGCCTTAACCCTATAGGCATTCTGACTGGGATAGCGTCCTAGTTCACATGTTCGTCTCCAAAGAATTCTTCCTCATAATCATGTTCTTCCATGTCTGGCCAATTAAATAACCAGTGGCAAGCCAATGAGTACTTTGAATGTACTCGCAAGCAACCCATGATGTGGTTCAAAGTAACAATGCAATTGAACGGTAATGAACAATCTAGCAAAGGGCTAGAATAAATATTCTACTATCAAGTTTATGCATCAATAATCCTCGCGTAACCTTGAAGACAGGTTACCGATATCAACATGAATATGATCCAACTCTTCGAGTCAAGTCACCACCTTGACTCACATATACACGCATGGTTTCACAAACATTGGACGTAGCCCAAGAGCGGTTACCCAACTGTCCATGACCGTGGACACGGCTATTCGAATAGTTTGACACTCTGCAGAGGTTGTACACTTTACCCACAAGATCCGGGGAACTTCCGTGTCATCCACGACCCGCTGTACCTCAAGTACCCGGGGTAAGCACCCGGTCATTACCTTTCCTTAGACAACACTAACATAGAGTCCACTCGTTGGTACACGGCCCTCGGGTACAAACAATAGATCACGGGACTTGCCCTAATTTCAATGTAACGCGTACCCGAAGGGACCAACGGTGTGTCCGGTGCCCTGTGAAAACAGTCATGGTCGTCTATCCAAGCACGACCCCGTCCCGGGAAAGACCTCAAGTCTTCCCGTCACTAGTAATGCGGGCACCATTCTAGTATCGACCTAAGTAATCAATAAAGCCCTATCCCATAAGGGGTAGTGTGGTTACATATGTATGGTTGGAATAACGGTCCAACTTAAACCAACCCGTTTGAAAAACACACACACTTGCCTCGGTACACCACTTCGTCATCAAGTGGTCACCCAACTCATCATCTCCCTCGGGCATGAGTGGCACCCGACGGGGTTTTATGCAAAAGACTTCAACCACGAAGGTTCATGTCACACATGCATCACTAAGTATCACTGCTAGCTATTTGCATGACATCTAGCACATAGCAAGATCAAGGACAAAGCATGCATCATGTGGTGGATTCAACTAGGTCACGACCGTAACCCTAACATCATGCATCGGAAACAAACGGGTTCCGAAGAACAAGTGTATCATGGTCAAAAGGGCTGCTTGCCTGGATTGGCTTGGTCTTCAAAGTCTTCAAATCCTTCTCCTTCTTCTTCCACAGCAACTTCGTCAAATACGGGATCTATACGTCGCATAATAACCACGGGAAAAATAAGACCACAAATGAAACAGAAAAATCAAAGTGCTCAGAAAAATGTCAACTTATTTTTGTAAAATACTAGAGGGATTTCTAGGACGGGGAAAATTCTTAGTTGGAGTTTTGGAGTAACAGAATGGAACCTATTGATTTTTCAACATGAGTTTTACTGCCCAAATTTGAATTTAAATTTGAACAGTACAGAAAAGTTTCTTAGATGTGAGTGAAAGTGGCACCATTAAATAGGTTGGAATATTACAAGAATTTAGGAGTTGGAATTATTTTATTTGGACCATTATTATTTTCTGTAAAAATGTTTAAAACAATTACAGAAAGAATAAAGAAAAATCGCCCCTGTGCAACTGGGCTAGAGGGCCACAGTGCACGGCCCAGGGCGGACCAGCCCAGCCGCACGGGTGCCTGCGCGCGCACGTCAGGTTTTTGAACCTGACGGGCGGGGCCCGTCGGTCTATGACTGAGAGGAGGGGGAGAGAGGTGTGGGGATGACAGGCGGGGCCCGCCTGTCATCTCCAACCTTGCGGCCACGGCGACGGCAATGGAGGGTAGGGATGGGTCCAGCGTCGAGTGGCGGATGTAGGGGTGGTGGTGTGGCACGCCGGGGAGGTCGGGTTCGCCGGCGGCGAGGTGGGACGGCGGAACCTCGTCGGGAGGTCGTTGCCCTGGTCGTTTCCGACTGCAACAGGAGGGGGAAACAGAGGGGAAATGGTCAGTGGCGCACGGCGGTTCTAGATCGGGCAGAAAGAAGGGCAGGGGAGGCCCGTACTGCGAGATCACCGGCGGCCCGACGCGGCGGAGCTCCGGTTGTTCCCGAGTACTGGGACTACCTGGGGAGGAATGGGTGGTGCTGGAGGGCTCAGTGAGGTGTGGTGGAGCTGCTGATGCTGCTGGAGAGGCCCGGGGGGTCCTATTTATAGGGGGTCGACGGAGGCCCGTGGTCCAGTGCGCCGGCGAGCTCCGGCTCGAAGCTACAGCGCACAGGGGGCAAGGGGAATGAGTCCACGGAGTTTCTGGACGAGCTCCACGTCCAGTAGAGGTGAGAGGAGGAGCGGGGGAGCTTCTGGAGCGCGTGCGCGTGCGAGGCAGAAGAGTGGCCGTTGCGGGCGGCCGGTGCGCGTGTGACGATGATCACTGGAGGGCGCAGGAGGAGGGGGGACAGCGCCGGGGCTGTCGCGGACGTCGAGGAGCATCGACTGGCGCGAGGGAGTGGCCCGAGGCTGTCGGGGGTGGCTGATTGGCTGGAGCTACAGTGCGTGTCCGCACTGTTGTGTGCTCCAGAGCGCGCGTATGGCTGGCACCTTCGTGCCCTCGCCGCTCAGGTCAAAACCAACGTGCCCAAGAGTGTCTTGAAGGTCAGGGGAGGAGTAAAGAATTGGGCTGAGGCCTTGGATGCCCTGGAGATGCTGAGAGAGAGGGAGGATGCTGGTAACTTGGTGAAAATTTGTTGTCCAGCAAAGTAAACTTGGGTTCTTACCCCTCAATCATGGAGCTGGGGTGCTGGGGAAGTTACTGGAGGTAGCCAGTAGCTGAATGATCATGTGGTAAAAAGTTGAGGCCATGGAGAAGAGTAAAAGTGATCAAGATGGAGGTTTTAGTAAAAAGCCAGAAGGTGTTTGATCAGTGTTTGGTCAAGCAAATGACCTCCACTTGACATGGCACTTAACAGGATTGAAAGACATGAGAAAATAGGGTGCTTCACCAAATTTGGGCTCATTTGAAGAAACTAGCCAATGTAACTTTGGTGAACCCTAGAAATCAACAGAAACAGCTTCATCTTGATTGAGTCAAGCTAATCATCTCCCCTTGATGCACCACTTGGTGTAGCATCATCACTTGGGGTATTGATCATGCCCACAAAGTTTGAAGCTCCAGATAAAAAGTTGGTAATGTAAAGTTGTTCAAATTTGCATTTGAACAGAAAGGGTTTTGAGGTGATATGATCAAGTTGCTCTATTCCAAATCTTGTGCCATTTGGTCTCGATGCCTTATTAGGCCATCCTAGCATGTGCACCAAATTTGAGAGCAGTTGGACAAGTTTGGCAATGTAAAGTTGCTCCAATTTCAAATATGGACAGAATGGTTATGAAGGGGTTTGAGGATGTTTTCTTGCTTCCCAAGGCATGGGACTTGGCAAGATCATCAAATATGTCATATATGACATGATAGAATTTCCCTGGAATTTTTGGAGAATATTTCCTTTGTAAATATTTCAAAAGCTTGAAATATCCAGAAAGGGTTTTAGAGGGTTTAGCCCATTATTTTGAACATGACCAAGTGTTGAAACTCTTATATATGGACAATATATGTCCTCTGAGTCTCCCTGAATTTCGGCAAATATTTTTGAAATAGTTAAATATTTTTTCCCTATTAAAGACCATTTCTGGCCTTAAGGAAAAGCTTTTAAATAAAATAGGAAAATAACTTTTAAAATTATACCTTTGTGGTTTCTGGGAGTCCTATGATTACTAGGTCTCAAATGTTCCTTTTGAAATAATTTTCTCACCCTAAATCAAGTACTTGCAGTGCAAATCTCAATTCAGGGGTTTTTGGAAAACTAAATTTATAAAATACTTTTTGGCAAAATTAATTTTGTAGGAAAATACTATACTGTTATATAACACTTGGAATGATCATTGGGCAGAAGTTTTGGGTATGGAGATGAATTCTACAAGAGGTCATAGTTGACTTTAATGAGCACATGAAAAAGCATATGAAGAAAAACTCAATTCAAATAAAAGCCAAATGATGCCAAAAAAATTTGCTGGTCCAAATTTTCATGCTCCAAAGGTACAAATAACATGTTACAAATTGCAGGGTGTGACATAGTTCCAACTGGTAAGCCACTTCTCCTCGTCGTGCAGTGATCTCAAAGGGTCCGATGAACCTTGGTGCGAGCTTCCCCTTGACGTGGAAACGCTTGGTTCCCTTTAGAGGGGTTACCCGCAGGTACACATGATCTCCGACACGGAAACTCATGTCTCGGCGTCGAGTGTCAGCATAGCTCTTTTGCCTTGACTTGGCTGCCTTCAAACCCTCTCTGACTAGTTGGACTTGCTCTTCTGCTGCGCGGAGAATATCCGGTCCAAAGACTAGTCCTTCTCCAGTCTCTGACCAGTTGAGGGGTGTGCGACATCTGCGTTCGTACAACACCTCAAATGGTGCCATCTGAAGGCTCGACTGGTAACTGTTGTTATAGGAGAACTCGGCAAAAGGGAGACAATCTTCCCACTTGGCTCCATATGCCAGGACACAGGCTCGGAGCATATCTTCGAGAATCTGATTGACTCGCTCTGTCTGACCTCCGGTCTGTGGGTGGAAAGCCGTGCTGAAAGATAACTTGGTTCCCAAGGCTTCTTGGAACTTCTTCCAGAACCTCGAGGTGAACTGGGTTCCTCGATCTGACACAATCTCCTTGGGAACGCCGTGAAGACTTACGATTCTGTCGATGTAGAGAGATGCCAGCCGGTTGCCATCATAAGTGGTCTTGACTGGAATGAAATGGGCCACCTTGGTCAAATGATCGACTATGACCCAGATGGAGTCATGTCCCCTATTCGACATTGGTAAACCAGTGATGAAGTCCATTCCGACTTTATCCCACTTCCACTCAGGAACTTTGAGTGGTTGAAGCAATCCAGCGGGTCGCTGATATTCAGCCTTGACCCTTTGGCACACATCACACTTTGCAACATAGGTTGCAATCTCTCTTTTCATCCCGTGCCACCAGAATCGTGCCTTCAAGTCTTGGTACATCTTGGTTCCTCTGGGGTGGATGGAATACGGAGTGTCGTGGGCTTCTTGCAGAATGAGGTTCTTCAGCTCTGTGTTGTTTGGTACGCAGATACGACCTTTGTACCAAACAATCCCGTGCTCGTCTTCAAAGAATCTAGGGGCCTTGCCCAGCTTCATCTTCTTCTTGATGCCTTCAATGCTTGCGTGTCCATCTTGTGCCTTCTTGACTTCGTCCATCAGGGTCGTTGTGACTTCCAAATGATCCAGAAATCTAGGGGTGACCAATTCCAAACTGAATTGTTCGAACTCCTTAAAAAAAGGCTGGCTGCCTTTCTTGAATAACAACATTCAAGGAGCAAGCCTTCCTGCTTAAGGCATCGGCCACCATGTTAGCTTTCCCGGGGTGATATTGAACACTGAGGTCATAGTCTTTGATGAGTTCCAACCATCTTCGCTGCCTCATGTTCAATTCCTTTTCGGTGAAAATGTACTTCAGACTTTTTTGGTCTGTGTAGATCTCACACCGTTTCCCTAGGAGGTAATGCCGCCATGTCTTCAAAGCATGAACTACTGCCGCTAACTCAAGATCGTGAGTAGAGTAGTTCTCCTCATGGCTTCGTAGCTGCCTGGAGAGGTATGCTATGACTTGGCCTTCCTGCATCAGAACGCTTCCCAATCCGGTTCGAGAGGCATCACAATATATCACGAACTCCTTGTGAATATCAGGTGTTGCCAGAACTGGGGCGGTGGTCAATCTCTTCTTGAGCTCTTGGAAGCTTTCTTCGCATTTTGGCGTCCACTCGAACTTCTTGTCCTTCTTGAGGAGCTGAGTCATTGGCCGTGCAATGCTAGAGAATCATTCCACGAATTTGCGGTAATAGCCCGCAAGCCCGAGGAAGCTTTTGACTTCCTTGACGATCGTTGGAGATTGCCATTGGGTCACAGCTTCGATCTTTGCGGGATCAACTGATAATCCTTCTTCGGTCAAGACATGACCTAAGAATCCAACTTTTTGCAGCCAGAACTCACACTTGCTGAATTTGGCATATAGTTGGTGCTCCCGAAGCTTGTCTAGGACCATCCTCAGATGCTGCTCGTGCTCTTCCTCTAACTTCGAGAAGACAAGAATGTCATCAATGAAGACAACAACGAACTTGTCCAAATATTCCGTGAAGACTTTATTCATGAGATACATGAAGTCTGCTGGGGCATTGGTTAACCCAAAGGACATGACCGTGCACTCGTACAGGCCATATCTGGTTACGAATGCCGTCTTCGGAATATCTTGGGGTCTGATCTTCAGCTGGTAGTACCCAGATCTGAGGTTGATCTTGGAGAACACCTTGGCTCCGCTGAGCTGATCAAACAGATCTTCGATCTTGGGAAGTGGATATTTGTTCTTGATTGTAACTTCATTGAGGGAACGATAGTCAATGCATAAGCGGATGGTACCGTCCCTCTTTGCCACAAACAGAACAGGAGATCCCCAAGGGGAGGCACTTGGGCGAATAAATCCCTTCCTCAGCTGCTCTTCCAGCTGCTTTTTCAACTCAGCTAATTCTTCTGTCCCCATTCTATAAGGCTTCTTATAGATGGGTCCTGCTCCGGGCACGAGCTCGATGATGAACTCAATGTCACGGTCAGGGGGCATTCCCGGTAGTTCATCCGGAAAGACATCAGGATACTCACATACCACCGGTACTTGCTCTAGCCCAACTTCAGACAGATAGTTGACTTGAGCGGCTTGAGCGGAAGAGGAGTTGGAAGCAAACTTGACTTCGACTCCCTGATCATTGGTCATAGTGACTGTCTGATTGGCACAGTCTAACAAGCCTTGGTGCTTGCTGAGCCAATTCATACCTAGGATCACATCCAAGCCTTGTGATCTCAAGACGATGAGGTCTGCTAGGAAATCTACACCGTTAATGGTAATACTGACTCCTTTTCAGCCTATCTTAGCTCTCATCTCGGCTCCGGGGGTTTGTACCACCATAGGGTTAATCAGGGGTGTAGGGGTCATGCCACTTTTTAATGCAAATCTTTGAGTGACAAATGAATGCGTTGCTCCAGAATCAAACAAGACAGTTGCAGGTGCTGCGTTGACAAGGAACGTACCCAGCACGACGTCCGGGTCTTCCTGGGCTTCTTCAGCAGTGACGTGATTCACACGCCCCTTCCCATGATTAGGTGGATTGCGAGGAGCTGGGTTCCTTGGTGGCATCCCGCGGCCTTGTCCCTAGTTCTGCGCATTGGGGCGCGGGGCATCAGGCTTCTTGTTGGGGCACACCCTGGAGATGTGTCCGGACTGACCACATCCAAAGCAAGTGACTTGGTTTGGATTGTTGATCTTGTTGCCACCACCGGTATTGGGGTTGAAAGCTGGCCTTGGGTTGGCATACTGCTGAGGCTGAGGGTTGGTGCGAGGTGCAGGAGCTCTCGGTTGCTGATAGGTTGGCTTGGCTGGGGCTGACTGCTATGGACGAGGCTTCTGGTTGCTGGAACTTCCCTTACTGACCATCTTGCGCTTGTGAGTGTCTTCCAAAGCACGCCGCTTGTCTTCAAGCATAAGTGCTTTGTTCACCAGGTCAGGGAAGGATGGGCAGTCGCACACGACAAGCGAGTATTGCAGAGTCTGATTGAGGCCTTCCATGAAGCGCTCCCTTTTTGCAGCATCAGTGCTGACGTCTTCAGGGGCATACCTTGACAGAACACTGAACTTCTGCATGTACTCCTTGACAGTGCCACTTCCTTGCTTCAGGACTCGGAATTCACACTTTTTGATAGCCATGATTCCAGAAGGAATGTGGGCCTTGCAGAATTCTGCCTTGAAGTTGACCCAAGTGATGTCTTGTTCAGCATGCATGGCCTTGAATCCATCCCACCAAGCTCTAGCAGTCCCCCCGAGGCAGTGGGCTGCATAAGCCACCTTCTCGCGGTCTTCGGTGCATCTGAATAGTTCCAGTATTTCCTCAATGGAGCGGACCCAGTCGTCTGCATCCAGGGGTTCAGCAGTCTCGATGAAAGTTGGCGGTGCATGGTTCTTGAACTCTGCCAACGTGGAACGTCCATTGCCATTCCCCGCCGGCTGGCGGTTGTTGGTGACAGCTTGAGCAATCAGCTGAAGGGCAGCAGTGTTGGCTTGGCGTTCCTCTCGGAAGGCTTGGAGAAGCTGAGCCATGTCCATGTTCGGAGGAGGTGGTGGTGGAGCATGGTCGTTGGTTTGGTCGTGGCTTGCCTCTGACTGAGCGGATGCTCCGGCTTCAGGCTGCTGGGTAGAGGTACCAGTACGAGTTACAACAGGCATCCTGTTGGAGCGGTAAAAGGTCTCATGACTTGGAAGAGGGAAAGCAAGATAGGCGGGTGCCTAGTAAGGGGGTGGGTGTGACACTAATGAAATCATGCAAGGGCCGAAAGGCCAAAACACATTCATTAAAAATCCAAATGGGTGATGTAGTCGTTTACACATTCTCGAAGGAAGAATACGACATACATCCAGACACAACAAAAGCAAACACTAGATGGTTTCATATGAACCATACAAGGACTCGACTGCGCATAGGGGTTACACGACCTATCCTACCGTAGGGGTCACAACTGGCATATCCGAGTAGCGAATAATGCCTAAGCGGCGGAATGCTCGGTCGCGTATTCCGGCTCTTCTGGGTCTTCCTCCTTGTCTTCATCTTTCTGGGCCCCCTTGTCACTTGAGGGTGTGGGGGAGTGGAGGAGTTGGATACGACGGTGCTTCGTCGGTGGTGCAGGGAAAAGCTTGCGATATTCCCTTGCCGTCATCCGGCGTCGCCGAGGTGGTTCTTCATTCTTGGAAGATACATCCTCGGAGGGCCTTCCGCCTCGGTATGCGATAGCAGACTGTCCAGAAGGTGCTCCTTCCTTCTTGATCCTATTTGTCTTCTCCTGAGCTCGACGAAGAAGTGCCTTGGTCTTGTGAAGTTCTTCCCGAAGCTTCATCGATTCCGAGGCCAAGCCTTGTGCCAAGCTGTCGGCACATAGACTGAAGTAGGTCTGGAATTGAAGCGAGAGTCCTTCCTTCAGTGGAGGGGCTAGTGCGCTGCTTTCTTCTTCACCTTCCTTCCGGTAAGCTAAGAAGCGAGTCGTCATCTTGGCTGCCATCTCCGGAAGAAGTCCGCGGAGACGGGTTAGTGCCTTGAGTACAGAAGCCTCGACAGCGAGAGGTAGTGTTGCCATCTGGGGTCCCTCGAAGAACCAACTTGTGGGAGGATCGTTTGCCTTCACGATCACTTCCACATGGTACTCCACCTCAGCGTCGCTAACCCAATGCTCAAGGTAGGTGAGGATGGGCGCTCGGTGGAACTGACACTCCTGGAGGCTATCCTCGAGAAGCAAGGGAAACCCAGTGGTCAGGTGCTCTTCGGGTACACCAGCCATCTACAAAGGTGAAATAGGAGGGGTTAATAAGCTGATGAAATTTCAGGTTTAGAAAAGAAGAGAGGTTCAGAAGGTTTTTGAAAAAGGGTCTCATCTAACTAACGCCCATGCTAACTAAGGCTTCCTACAGTCAGGATGGCTCTGGTACTAGCTCTGTGGGGACCCCGACTTAGAAGTCGAGATCACCGAATGCACGTGTAAAGTGATCCCAGAGATCAATGCTCACTGAACACACAGAAGCTGAATAACAAGAGTCTTACATCCATACATACCGTCTTACACAAATTAAGGCCATTATGGCCAAGTCTTACATATATAAAGCCTCAAGGGCTGAATAGCAAATAACTCAAATAGCGGAAGTCCTCGATAATAGGTAGAACCCATGCCATCTGCCTTAACCCTACAGGCATTCTGACTGGGATAGCGTCCTAGTTCGCTTGTTCGTCTCCAAAGAATTCTTCATCATATTCCTGTTCTTCCATGCCTGGCCAATTAAATAACCAGTGGCAAGCCAATGAGTACTTTGAATGTACTCGCAAGCAACCCATGATGTGGTTCAAAGTAACAGTGCAATTGAACAATAATGAACAATCTAGCAAAGGGCTAGAATAAATATTCTACCATCAAGTTTATGCATCAATAAACTCGTGTAACGTCGAAGACAGGTTACCGATATCAACATGAATATGATTCAACTCATCGAGTCAAGTCACCACCTTGACTCATCACACACATACTGTCACCGATGAAGTAAAATTTTAGACATAGTTTAAGTAGCACCACCCAACTGTCCATGACCATGGACACGGCTATTCGAATAGTTTTACACTCTGCAGAGGTTGCGCACTTTACCCACAAGATCCGGGGAACTTCCGTGTCATCCACGACCCGCGGTACCTCAAGTACCCGGGGTAAGCACCCGGTCATTATCTTTCCTTAGACGACACTAACATAGAGTCCACTCATTGGTACACGGCCCTCGAGTACAAACAATAGATCACGGGACTTGCCCTAATTTCAATGTCACGCGTACCCGAAGGGACCAACGGTGTGTCCGGTGCCCTGTAAAAACAGTCATGGCCGTCTATCCAAGCACGACCCCGTCCCGGGAAAGACCTCAAGTCTTCCCGTCACTAGTAATGCGGGCACCATGCTAATATCGACATAAGTAATCAATAAAGCCCCGTCCCATAAGGGGTAGTGTGGTTGCACATGTTTTGTTGGGATGGTAGTCACACATAAATCTAATCCATCTCTGTAAACAACACTTTCGTCATGCCTCGGAACACTACTTCTTCAGCAAGTAGTGCCCTAGCTCCTCATCAACTCCCAGGGGCATTAGTGGCACCCACTGGGTCTTTTGCAAGTATGTCAAACCACACTTGTTTCACTCAATGCATAACCCTGACCCATTTTGCGTAGCCAACTACTATAGCATTCATCTATCTACTCCCACCCACATAACCCTCATAGGAAGGTAGGGTCATGTTTGATGCAAGTTTCAACAGTAAGTAACAAAGGTAGCAACCAAGGTGGTCTCCACCTCAACATGATTCCGATGCATCGATAATAAGGTGCTATGAGACATGCATAAAAAGTTTCTCGAACATGGTCAAAGGGCTGCTTGCCTGGATTGGCTTGGTCTTCAAAGTCTTCAAATCCTTCTCCTTCTCCTTCTTCAGCAACTTCGTCAAATACGGTATCTATACGTCGCATAATAACAATGGAAAAATAAGATCACAAATAAAACAGAAAAATCAAAGTGCTCAGAAAAATGTCAACTTATTTTTGTTAAATACTAGAGGGATTTCTAAGATGGGGAAAATTCTTAGTTGGACTTTTGGAGCTACAGAATGGAATCTAGGGATTTTTGAACAGGAGTTTTATTGCTCAAATTTGAATTTAAATTTAAACAGAACAGAAAAGTTTCATAGATATGTGTGAACGTGACACCATTAAATAGGTTGGAATATTACAAGATTTTAGGAGTTGGAATTATTTCATTTGGACCAATATTCATTTCTGTAAAAATGTTTGAAATATTTACAGAAAGAATAAAATAAAATGCCCCTGTGCTACTGGGCCAGAGGGGCCACAGTGCACGGCCCAGGGCAAACCAGCCCAGCCGCACGGGCGCCAGCGCGCATGTCAGGTTTTCAAACCTGACAGGCGGGGCCCGGCGGTCAGTGGCTGAGAGGAGGGAGAGAGAGGGGTGAGGATGACAGGCGGGGCCCGCCTGTCATCTCCAACATCACGGCCACGGCCACGGCGAGCTCACCGGCGTCGATTCCGGCCACGGCGACGGCAACGGAGGGTAGGGACGGGCTCAGCGTCGTGTTGCGGAGGTAGGGGTGGTGGTGCGGCACGCCGGGGAGGTCGGGTTCGCCGGCGGCGAGGTGGGACGGCGGAGGAGCTTTGGGAGGTCGTCGCTCCGGCCGATTCCAACTACCACAGAGAGGGGAAAGCGAGGGGAAAGAGTCAGTGGTGCACGATGGTTCTAGATCGGGCAAAAGGAGGGGCAGAAGAGGCCCGTACTGCGAGATCACCGGCGGCCCGACGCGGCGGAGCTTCGGTCGATCCCGAGCACAGAAGCTCTTCGGGGATGAACTAGTGGTGCTGGGGGATTGAAGGAGGTGTGGTGAAGCTACTGATGCTGTTGGAGTGGCTCGGGGGATCCTATATATAGGGGAACGGCGGAGCCCCGTGGTCCAGTGCGCCGGCGAGCTCCTGCTCGACGCTACAGCGCACGGGAGGTGAGGGGAGTGAGTCCACGGCGTTGCTGGACGAGCTCTACGTCCATTTGAGGTGAGAGGAGGAGCGGGGAACCTTACAGGCCGTGCGCGCGTGTGAGCCCGAGGAGTGGGCATCGCGGGCGGCCGGTGCGCGTGCGGCGACGGCCACTGGAGGGCGCAGGAGGAGGGGGGACAGCGTCGGGGTGGTCGCGGACGTCGAGGCGCGAGGTGGAGGCCCGAGGCTGTCGGGGGCAGCTGATTGGGCGAAGCTACAGTGCGGTGGCGCACTGTAGCGTGCTCCAGAGCGCCCGAATGGCTGGCACATTCGTGCCCTCGCCGCTCTGGTCATGTCCAACGTGCCCAAGGTTGTCTAGAAGGTCAAGGGAGGAGTAAAGAAATGGCATGTGGCCTTCGATGCTCTGGAGATGCTGTGAGAGAGAGAGGGAGCTGGTAACTTGGTGAGAAATGGCTGTCCAGCAGGGTGAACTAGGTTTTTTACCCCTCAATCATGGAGCTGGGGACTTGGGGAAGTTACTGGAGGTAGCTAGTAACTGGTTGAACATGTGGTAGAAAGTTGAGGCCAAGGTAAAATGTGAAAATGATCAAGAAGAGGGTTTTAGTAAAAAGCCAGAAGGTGTTTGATCAATGTTTGGTCAAGCAAATGATCTCCACTTGCCATGACACTTAACAGGATTGAATGACATGTGAAAATAGGGTGCTTCACCAAATTTGGGCTCATTTGAAGAAACTAGCCAATGTAACTTTGGTGAACCCTAGAAATCAGCAGAAATGGCTTCATCTTGTTTGAGTCAAGCTAATCATCTCCCCTTGATGCACCACTTGGTGTAGTTTCATCATTTGGGGTATTGATCATGCCACAAAGTTTGAAGCTCCAGGTAAAAAGTTGGTAATGTAAAGTTGTTCAAATTTGCATTTGAACAGAAAGGGTTTTGGGGTGATCTGATCAAGTTGCTCTATTCCAATTCTTGTGCCATTTGGTCTAGATGCCTTATTAGGCATTTCTAGCATGTGCACCAAGTTTGAGAGCATTTGGACAAGTTTGGCAATGTAAAGTTGCTCAAACTTAAAATATGGACAGAATGGTTATGAAGGGTTTTGAGGATGTTTTCTTGCTTCCCAAGGCATGGGACTTGGCAAGATCATCAAATATGTCATATAAGACATGACAGAATTTCCCTGGAATTTTTGGAGAATATTTCCTTTGTAAATATTTCAAAAGCTTGAAATATCCAGAAAGGGTTTTAGAGGGATTAGCCCATTATTTTGAACATGACCAAGTGTTGAAACTCTTATATATGGACAATATATGTCCTCTGAGTCTCCCTGAATTTTGGCAAATATTTTTGAAATAGTTAAGTAATTTTTCCCTATTAAAGACCATTTCTGGCCTTAAGAAAAAGCTTTTAAATAAAATAGGAAAATAACTTTTAAAATTATACTTTTATGGTTTCTCGGAGTCCTATGACTACTAGGTTGCAAATATACTTTTTGAAATAATTTTCTCACCCTAAATCAAGTACTTGCACTGCAAATCTCAATTCAGGGGTTTTTGGAAAACTAAATTTATAAAATACATTTTGGCCAAATTAATTTTGTAGGAAAATACTATACTGTTATATAACACTTGGCATGATCATTGGGCAGAAGCTTTGAGTATGGAGATGAATCCTACAAGAGTTAATAGTTGACTTCAATGAGCACATGAAAAAGCACATGAAGAAAAACTCAATTCAAATAAAAGCCAAATGATGCCAAAAAAAATAGTTGGTCCAAATTTTCATGCTACATTGATGCAAATAACATGTTACAAAATGCAGGGTGTGACACGTTCAATCTATCATAGAGTTCGTACTAGAATAACACCTTAAGACACAAATCAACCAAAACCCTAATGTCACCTAGATACTCCATTGTCACCTCAAGTATCCGTGGGCATGATTATACGATATGCATCACACAATCTCAGATTCATCTATTCAACAAACACAAAGAACTTCAAAGAGTGCCCCAAAGTTTCTGTCGGAGAGTCAAGCCGAAAACATGTGCCAACACCTATGCATAGATTCCTAAGGTCACGGAGCCCGCAAGTTGATCACCAAAACATACATCAAATGACTCAATAGAATACCCCATTGCCACCAAAGGTGACCCACGCAAGACATACATCAAGTGTTCTCAATTCCTTAAAGACTCAATCCGATAAGATAACTTAAAAGGGAAAACTCAATCCATTACAAGAGAGTAGAGGGGGAGAAGCATCATAAGATCCAACTATAATAGCAAAGCTCGCGATACATCAAGATTGTGCCATCTCAAGAACACGAGAGAGAGCGAGATCAAACACATAGCTACTGGTACATACCCTCAGCCCCGAGGGTGGACTACTCCCTCCTCGTCATGGAGAGCGCCGGGATGATGAAGATGGCCACCGGAGAGGGAGTTCCCCCCCTTCGACAGGGTGCCAGAACAGGTCTAGATTGGTTTTCGGTGGCAACAGAGGCTTTTGGCGGCGGAACTCCTGATCTAGGTTATTTTCCGGAGGTTTCAGTATTTATAGGAATTTTTGGCGTAGGTCTCATGTCAGGGCAGTCTCCGGGCTGTCCACAAGATAGGGGGGTGCCACCACTTGGGGTGGGCGCGCCCCCCACCCTCGTGAGCAGCCCATGGCTCTCCTGGCCCAACTCTTTTACTTCGGGGGCTTCTTTTGGTCCAGAAAATGTCATCAAAAAATGGCTCGTCAATTGGACTCCGTTTGGTATTCCTTTTCTATAAAACTCAAAAACAAGGAAAAACAGAAACTGGCACTGGGCTCTGGGTTAATAGGTTAGTCCCAAAAATCACATAAAAGTGTATATAAAAGCCCATAAAACATCCTATAAGGATAATATAATAGCATGGTACAATCAAAAATTATAGATACGTTGGAGACGTATCAAGCATCCCCAAGCTTAATTCCTGCTCGTCCTCGAGTAGGTAATGATAAAAACATGATTTTTTGATGTGGAATGCTACCCAACATAATTCTCAATGTAAGTTACTTTATTGTGACATGAATGTTCAGATCCGAAAGATTCAATACAAAAGTCTGTATTGACATAAGAATAATAATACTTCAAGCATACTAACAAAGCAATCATGTCTTCTCAAAATAACATGGCCAAAGAAAGTTATCCCTACAAAATCATATAGTCTAGCTATGCTCCCTCTTCATCACACAAAATATTCATATCATGCGCAACCCTGGTTTCATCCAAGCAATTGTTTTCATACTCAAAAAATTTTAAACCTTTCAACTTTCATGCAATACATGAGCATGAGCCATGGATATAGCACTATAGGTGGAGAAGACAAAATAGGAAGATAGTCTCACATCAACTAGGCGTATCAATGGACTATGGAGATGCCCATCAATAGATATCAATGTGAGTGAGTAGGGATTGCCATTCAATGTATGCACTAGAGCTATAAGTGTATGAAATCTCAACAAAAGAAACTAAGTGGGTGTGCATCCAACTTGCTTGCTCATGAAGACCTAGGGCATTTGAGGGAGCTTATCGTTGGAATATACAAGCCAAGTTATATAATGAAAAATCCCACTAGTATATGAAAGTGACAAAACAAGTGACTCTCTATCATGAAGATTATGGTGCTACTTTGAAGCACAAGTGTGGAAAAGGATAGTAGCATTGTCCCTTCTCTCTTTTCTCTCATGTTTTTGGAGGGGCTTCTCTTTTTTTAGCCCCTCTCTATTTTTTGGGCCACCTTTTTTTTTATTTGGCCTTTATTTTTTTTCTCACACGGGACAATGCTCTAATAATGAAGATCATCACACTTTTATTTACTTACAACTAAAAGATTACAAATCGAAGCTAGAACAAGATATGACTCTATGTGAATGCCTCTGGAGGTGTACCGGGATGTGCAATGAATCAAGAGTGACATGTATGAATGAATTGTGAATGGTGGCTTTGCCACAGATACAATGTCAACTACATGATCATGCATGGCAATATGACAATATGAAGCGTGTCATATGAATGGAAAGGCGGAAAGTTGCATGGCAATATATCTCGGAATGGCTACGGAAATGCCATGATAGGTAGGTATGGTGGCTGTTTTGAGGAAGATATATGGTGGGTGTGTGGTACCGGCGAAAGTTGTGCAGTACAAGAGAGGCTAGGAAAGGTGGAAGGGTGAGAGTGCGTATAATCCATGGACTCAACATTAGTCATAAAGAACTCATATACTTATTGCAAAAATCAACAAGTTATCAAAACAAAGTATTCAACGCATTCTCCTAGGGGAAGGGTTGGTAGGAGTTAACCATCGCGCGATCCCGACCTCCACACAAAGGATGACAATCAATAAATACCTCATGCTCTAATTTCGTCACATAGCGGTTTACCATACGTGCATGCTACGGGAATCACAAACTTTAACACAAGTATTTCTTGAATTCATAATTACACCACTAGCATAACTCTAATATCACCATCCTCATATCTCAAAACAATCATCAAGTATCAAACTTCTCATAATATTCAATGCACTTGTATGAAAGTTTTTACTATACCCAACTTGGATGCCTATCATATTAGGACTAGTTTTATAACCAAAGCTCATTTCCATGCTGTTCTAAAAAGACTCTCAAAATAATATAAGAGAAGCATGAGAGATCAACAATTTCTACAGAATAAAACCACCACCGTGCTCTAAAACATATAAGTGAAGCACTAGAGCAAACGACAAACTACTCTGAAAGATATAAGTGAAGATCAATGAGTAGTTGAATAATTATGTAACTATGTGAAGACTCTCTAACATTTAATAATTTCAGATCTTGAGATATTATTCAAACAACAAGCAAAACAAAATGACGCTCCAAGCAAAACACATATCATGTGGCGAATAAAAATATAGCCTCAAGTAAAGTTACCAATGAACAAAGACGAAAGAGGGGATGCCTTCCCGGGGCATCCCCAAGCTTAGGATTTTGGTTGTACTTGAATTTTACCTTGGGGTGCTTTGGGCATACCCAAGCTTAGGCTCTTTCCACTCCTTATTCCATAGTTCATCGAATCTTTACACAAAACTTGAAAACTTCACAACACAAAACTTAACAGAAAACTCGTAAGCTCCGTTAGTATAAGAAAATAAAACCACCACTTAGGTACTGTTGTGAACTCATTCTAAATTCATATTGCTGTAATATCTACTGTATTTCAACTTATCTATGGTTGATACCCTCCGATACTACTCATAGATTCATCAAAATAAGCAAACAACACATAGAAAACAGAATCTATCAAAAACAAAATAGTTCGTAGCAATCTGTAACTTTCGAATACTTCTGTAACTCTAAAAATTCCCAAATAAATTGGTAGACTTGAGGAATTTGTCTATTAATCATATGCAAGAAGAATCAAATAAAAAGCACTCCCCAGTAAAAAATGGTAGCTAATCTCATGAGCGCTAAAGTTTCTGTTTTTTACAGCATGATCGCATAAACTTCACACAAGTCTTCCCAAAGGTTATACTTGGAACAAACACTAATTAAAACACAAAACCACATCTAAACAGAAGCAAGATGCAATATTTATTCCTAAAAAGAAGCAAAAACAAAGAAAAAAATTGGGTTGCCTCCCAACAAGCGCTATCGTTTAACGCCCCTAGCTAGGCATGATGATTTCAATGATGCTCGCATAAAAGATAAGAATTGAAACATAAAGGGAGCATCATGAAGAATATGACTAGCACATTTAAGTCTAAGCCACTTCCTATGCATAGGGATTTTGTGAGCAAACAACTTATGGGAACAATAATCAACTAGCATAGGAAGGCAAAACAAGCATAACTTCAAAACTTTAAGCACATAGAGAGCAAACTTGATATTATTGCAATTCCTACAAGCATATGATCCTCTCTCATAATAATTTTCTGTAGCATCATGAATGAATTCAAACATATAACCAGCACATAAAGCATTCTTTTCATGATGTACCTGCATAGAAATTTTACTACTCCCATCATAAGCAAAATTCTTCTCATTCATAGTAGTGGGAGGAGCAAATTCAACAAAATAACTATCATGTGAAGCATAATCCAATTGTAAATTAAAATCATGATGATAAGTTTCATGGTTATAATTATTCTTAATAGCATACAAGTCATCACAATAATCATCATAGATAGCAACTTTGTTCTCATAATCAATTGGAACCTCTTCCAAAATAGTGGATTCATCACTAAATAAAGTCATGACCTCTCCAAATCCACTTTCATCAATATAATCATCATAAATAGGAGGCATGCTTTCATCATAATAAATATTATCATCAAAACTTGGGGGACTAAAAATATCATCTTCATCAAACATAGCTTCCCCAAGCTTGTGGCTTTGCATATCATTAGCATCATGGGTATTCAAAGAATTCATACTAACAACATTGCAATCATGCTCATCATTCACATATTTTATGCCAAGCATTCTATGTAATTCGTCTTCTCGTACTTGAGCACAATTTTCCTTCCCATCATTTTCATGAAAGATATTTAAAAGATGAAGCATATGAGGTAACCTTAATTCCATTTTTTTGTAGTTTTCTTTTATAAACTAAACTAGTGAGAAAACAAGAAACTAATAGATTCGATTGCAAGATCTAAAGATATACCTTCAAGCACTAACCTCCCCGGCAACGGCGCCAGAAAAGAGCTTGATGTCTACTACACAACCTTCTTCTTGTAGACGTTGTTGGGCCTCCAAGTGTTGAGGTTTGTAGGACAATAGCAAATTTCCCTCAAGTGGATGCCCTAAGGTTTATCAATCTGCTGGAGGCGTAGGATGAAGATGGTCTCTCTCAAACAACCCTGCAACCAAATAACAAAGAGTCTCTTGTGTCCCCAACACACCCAATACAATGGTAAATTATATAGGTGCACTAGTTCGGCAAAGAGATGGTGATACAAGTGCAATATGGATGGCAGATATAGGTTTTTGTAATCTGAAAATATAAAAACAACAAGGTAACTACAGATAAAAGTGAGCATAAACGGTGTTGCAATGATAGGAAACAAGGCCTGGGGTTCATACTTTCACTAGTGCAAGTTCTCTCAACAATAATAACATAACTGGATCATATTACTAGCCCTCAACATGCAACAAAGAGTCACTCCAAAGTAACTAATAGCGGAGAACAAACGAAGAGATTATGGTAGGGTACGAAACCACCTCAAAGTTATTCTTTCTGATCGATCTATTCAAGAGTCCGTAGTAACGTTCAATCTATCATAGAGTTCGTACTAGAATAACACCTTAAGACACAAATCAACCAAAACCCTAATGTCACCTAGATACTCCATTGTCACCTCAAGTATCCGTGGGCATGATTATACAATATGCATCACACAATCTCAGATTCATCTATTCAACCAACACAAAGAACTTCACAGAGTGCCCCAAAGTTTCTACCGGAGAGTCAAGACGAAGACGTGTGCCAACCTCTATGCATAGATTCCCAAGGTCACGAAACCCGCAAGTTGATCACCAAAACATACATCAAGTGACTCAATAGAATACCCCATTGTCACCACAGGTATCCCATGCAAGACATACATCAAGTGTTCTCAAATCCTTAAAGACTCAATCCGATAAGATAACTTCAGAGGGAAAACTCAATCCATTACAAGAGAGTAGAGGGGGAGAAGCATCATAAGATCCAACTATAATAGCAAAGCTCGCGATACATCAAGATTGTGCCATCTCAAGAACACGAGAGAGAGAGAGAGATCAAACACATAGCTACTCGTACATACCCTCGGCCCCGAGGGTGGACTACTGCCTCCTTGTCATGGAGAGCGCCGGGATGATGAAGATGGCCACCGGAGAGGGAGTCCCCCCCCCCCTCCGGCAGGGTGCCAGAACGGGTCTAGATTGGTTTTCGGTGGCAACAGAGTCTTTCGGTGGCAGAACTCCCGATCTAGGTTATTTTCCGGAGGTTTCAGTATTTATAGGAATTTTTGGCGTAGGTCTCACATCACGGGCGTCTCCGGGCTGTCCACGAGATAGGGGGGCGCCACCACTTGGGATGGGCGCGCCTCCCACCCTCGTGGGAGACCGTGGCTCTCCTGGCCCAACTCTTTTACATCGGGGGCTTCTTTTGGTCCAGAAAAAATCATCAAAAATTGGCTCATCAATTGGAATCCGTTTGGTATTTCTTTTCTGTAAAACTCAAAAAGAAGGAAAAAACAGAAACTGGCACTGGGCTCTAGGTTAATAGGTTAGTCCCAAAAATCACATAAAAGTGTATATAAAAGCCCATAAAACATCCTAGAAGGATAATATAATAGCATGGAACAGTCAAAAATTATAGATATGTTGGAGACGTATCAGCCACCCACTTCCGCCTCCCACGGCTGGCTGCGCCTCAGTGCACGCATCGCTGCCCCACCATCTCCTAAATTGTTAATGCCAACGTCCTCCGCGCGCTTTGGTGCGCCCGCTGCGGCGCCGCCCTCTCGCGTTGTCAACATGGAGAGGATGACACTTGGGGCCCACCATGGAGAGAGGATGACACTAGGGTCCCAGCATGTCCATGGCCGCACGCAAGCAAGTTCCTCATTTTTTTTGTTACTCCATTGTGAGTGTATGCAAAAAGAAAATTCTCCCTCCTAGTTGTGTGCTGACATCTGGGACCCACGACATTGTCAGCGTATAGTCAATAGACAAGAGAACATCACAAGATCAGCTGACACCTGGAACATAGCTGCTCAAGCAGTATTTTTTCTGTTATTGTTCAGATGGAGCTGGGCTTGAACTGGGTTGTGGCCCGTCTAGCCCAGGCTTCTATTTTACGTTCACCACATGACCAGCCCAGCTATTTTTTCTTTGTGAAAATGAGCCCGGTTTATTTTTTCTGAAGAATACCCAATCCAGGCCTACTTATTTTTCTACGCCCTGCTGGGCTGCAACTCTTTCAAGACGGCTGCAAATCTTGAAAGTAATATGAAATGGGCTATAAATATAAAAAAACAGACGACAAATTGGCAATTACTTTCAAATTTCTGAATATTTTCACATTTTTAGATTCCAATTTCACTAGCCTTTAACCTAATTTAAATATATCTTCAAAGTACTTTAAATATGGCTCGACATTTCGGTATTAAAAATAGTTTGGACGCCATGGAAATATGCGAAATTTTGTTTAAAATTTTAACCCTGGCCCTGGCGAACAAAAAATGGACTAGAACAAATTGCATAAGTAGTTGCAATGAGCTGTAAATTATTAATAAAATAGGGAATGGTCTAACTTTTGGGCCTATTAAGTTGACGCGTATGCAAGATTTTTTTACTTATTATATACGTCATCAAATGATTCTAGCACACGTGACCGTTGGATGTCAATCCAACAGCAGTTGTGCTTCTTCAATCTCTGATCTTCTTGCTCCAGACGCCAAATCCAGCGCTGGCGGGACCACCTATTCCTGCGTGCTCCTGCCTCCCGTGGCCGGCTATGCTGCCGCGCAGGACTCATCGGAAGAGGACTGTACATGGAGAGGCTGACAGCTGGGTCCATGGCCGCAGCAAGGAAGTGCCTCCTTATTACACGCAAAATAATGATTCCTCCACCTGACAGTGGGACCAACGGAAGGGCCTCGAAAAAAACGTTATCCCTCTAACAGCTAGGACCCAGCAGCTACATCTTCGCACGCAAGGAAGTGTGTCCATATTACGGGCAAAAAAATGATTCACCCCCCTGACTGTTGGGACCCACCATCAATAACTTCGCATGCAAGGAAGTGCCTCCTTATCCTCCCTGATAGTCGGGACCCACATGGTCGAAGTGTACGTAGCGTTGTCATTCTGGTCGCGAACGTGTACGTACATACTGGTCGATCGGTCTCTCTGCAACGATGAACTGTGGCCGAGCAAGCAGCGGCACGTGTAGTAGTAGAGCCCCCGATATAGCAGTGCAGGCAGTCCAGTCTAAACCGTGTACACGTACGTACAACCAGATGCCAACAAATACAGCCACATACGTACATATGGGGGGGTCTCGAATGCCTAGATACTTGCGCATACGTACGACCAGGACACATGTACATGGAGAGGCAACGGACGGCAGCAACGGCGTCTTGTTCATCGGAGGCCAAGCGGCTGGCTCGGAACGGAGAAACAGCGTCATGTTCATCGGGAGCGAAGCCATTGGGTCAGAACGTGTCGTGTTCAACGGGAGCCAACCGGCTTGGACGGAACAGCCAGAACGGGGTCTGGCGTACCGTAAAACGGAGGAAAACGGCCTTCTGTTCGAGCGCATACAGTCAAAATGGGGTCTTGTTCATCGGGAAGGGTCTGACGTACCGCAGAATGAAGTAAACGGACTTGTGTTCGAGCTCCTACGATCGAAAAGGGGTCCTGTTGATCGGCAGGGGTGTGGCCTACTGCAAAACGGAGGAAACGGACTTCTCTTCAACCTCCTACAGTCGAAACGGGGTCCTGTTCATCGGGAGGGGTGTGGCATACCGCAAAACGGGATTGTAACGCCCTGGATGCGGCTATAGCTCCTACGTGTCGAGGCACGACTTAGAGTCATAACTGCATTCCGGAATGGTCTCAAGCATGGTATCTTTACACAACACATGTAGTGAACATGATGAAAGAGAGTTCAATACTTGGCTTACACTCGCCACGTCACTCAATTAATAGAATAAACATACATTCATCTAGAGAACACAGAGTCCGAATGTGGACGAAATCAAATGAAGAAAAAGATACCACACAGGCTAATCCCGATCGGCCTTAGTAGGAACCACTACTGATCGTCGGGGTATGTCACATACATATGCCCACGCTCTTCATCGAACTCCCATTGGAGCTCTTGCACATCTCCTGCGTCAAACTCTGAGGCACCTGCATCTGGTATATGTAGTAAGCTATGAGTCATGAGGAGTCAGCAATCTTGTTCCCGGGTATCAAAACTATCAAGTCTTTTTGTGTGGAGAGGTTATAAAGTGGTTGCAGCAGCACTAAGCATTTTATGAGGCTAGCTTACGAAGTCAGAGCGAGATGAGAAGATATGCCAACGGTCGCAACTAGTAGTGATCAAGAAGTGATCCTGTCTACTTATGTTCATACATAACCCCACCATGTTCACTTTCCAAGCCCCTTCGAAAAGAGACCATCACGGTTACTCACATAGGTAGTGTATTCTTATCGAGTTATGGTGTCAAGTTATCTACAACCAAATATTAACAAATTCCAATCTGCCACATAACCGTGGGCATAGCTTTCGAAAGATCATAACCCTACAGGGGTGTCCCAACTTAGCCCATCACAAGCTCTCACGATAAGCGGAGTAACAACTCCAAATTGGGAAGACACGAGTGTTCTCGATTTTCAAAATAGGGGAATCCAAATGAAACCCTTTTTTCGCTCAGTCTATCTAGAATGCTTTTTTATAATTAGTAAAATTAATTATAAATAGGTATTCCGTTTCATCTAGGAAAAGAACAGAAAACCATAGGGTTTTCCGAGAAAAACCAGGGTACATTATCCCAAAATGTTCCATCTTCCTAGAAAAGTGGATTCGTTCCAGAAAAGTTCCAGAAGATGCTAATGGTAAGCAAGAAGATTGTTTACGAAGAAACAACAAAAAATTCATATTCTGATACATAAGAGTTATATAGGAATCGAAATAGTCTTTTATTTTCTTTTTGAAAAAAATGGATTTCATTGAAGTAATAAAACTATTCCAATCCCGAGCATAAAATATTTCGACAAAGGTAAAAACTAATCCAGCAAGACCTCCCGGCATGCCGACACCCAGATAGTAGCCGCGTGTATCTCGTCTTAGGCTACGACCGGATGGGACATCATACAGGTATATACCAAATACCTCGGGTTTCCCCGAGGCGGCCCCGCAGTCTGCCCGGGTTGGACCAACACTAATGAGGAGCACTGGCCCGGTTTGTTGATTAAGAATCCACGGGTTAATTACTCCCTATGCAGTGTTTAGTCGTTAGGCAAATGGTAAAACCAAAGTTGGGCCTTGCTAGAAAGCTTTAAGCAGAGCGAATTATCGAGGGGGGGGGGGCATAAACCCCAACCGTCTTAGGAACGCAAAATCAAGGAACATAAATCCGGTTTATCGGATCCTAAGTCGGCATGAGTGGAACAAAACACCGAGCAAAAGGTCAAGCCTTCCACCCATTGCCATGTATATAGGTGCATTAATTTAAATAAGTGATATTGTTAAATTCCCAAAATATCCAATCCAACATGGAGCAAACTTCATCTTCACCTTCAACTAACAACGCTATAAGAGGGGCTTGAGCAAAGCGTAACTTAGACAAACAACAATTTGCTAGGAAGGTGGTTAGAGGGTTTCATGGAAACATAGGAGGCTGACAAGACATGAATGGGTAGCTCAACATAGCTATAGAGCGAGACAAATAGCAAAGAAAAGATAGAGGTGATATCGAGGAACGGTCATCTTGCCTGGAATCCCGCAAGTAAGAAGAACGAGTCCATGAAGAAGATAAACGGATGCAGTCGAACAAATCCTCACAACTCCGGAACGAAACCGAAGCTAACGAGAGAAGCAAACCGGAAAGAAGCAAACAACATCGTAAACACACAAGCATAAACATGCATAATGCACAAGCAAGTATGATGCATGTCCGGTTTAAATATGCATGGCATGGCAAAGTGCAACAAACAACACTACAATTTAAGTGGAGCTCAATATGCAACGGGTTGTATATCGACAAAACACGACATTCACATATTTAATTTGATCTCGATTATGTACACAACAAGTTTAAATGTCGGTTAACATGGCAAAAGGTGAAGCATGAGAAAACTACACTATCTAGGCATTTTAAATGAGGCCAGAAATATCAACAACAATTCCGGAAAATCCCCATGTCATTTAGCAATTATTAAAGCACACAATAATTTTAACCATTTGAATGTTGTTATCATGATGCGGATGACATGTACAAGTTTTTATGCAGTTTTATGAAAATGTTGACATGAGCATGATAAAGAGCATTTCGTCACAGTGGTGGAAGGAAAGGGGTGCCACGGCGGCGAATCCGAAAATGATGCCACGCAACATATCGGTTTCGGTAACTTGTGGAGAGACCGATGCAAAAGAAGGGTGGCGTGAGCGAGTCAAGCAAGATGGTGGAGTGCTCCCGGTTACCGGGTTCCCATGGGTCGGTGGCATGGAAATCGAGGAACGTGCAAGTAACAATTCATGCACGTCAAACATCGGATACATGCAACCATCTCATACACACATGCGTACGGTCCACGGGCGTCGTCTCGACGGGATACCTTTGAAGCGTGTGTTCGGGATGGATCGAGTTCATCGAAGGAAGTAGTGGTACACGGGCCATAGTGGAAGTAGTCGTACTCGCGGTCTTGTCGGATCCATGGCAACGGTAGTGGAAGTAGTGGTACTATCGGTCCTCGACAGTGGTATAGGTACACATTTTCTTGTCGCATCCACGGTGACGGTAGTTGTACACTCGACGGTCTTCGGTGACAATAGTCGTACACGGGTCGTCGAGGAACTTGACGTTTTGAAGGGGTACTTGGCGAACAACGGTTGTCGTGGTACTTGGGGTCTTCGGACTTGCCGGTCTTGGTTCTTGTGATGGTACTGGTACAAGGTCGTTGTGGGACTTGATGTGTCCGAGAGGTACTCGGCGAATCCATGGGAAACTATAGCCGTACACGCATTGGAGAGGAACTTGGCGCATCACTGGGCTTGGCGATCTTGATGAACTGAAGGGGCATCGAGTGACTTGCACGGCTCTACCTCGGTAGGCCACCAGAGGTGCATGGAGGTAGCTCGAGCTACTGGTTGATGACTTCTGGCAGAGCTGCGGCTTGAAGAAGTGGTCGGCGTCGGCCTTGGCATGAAGCAGGGAAGTGGCCGTGCGCAGGGAAGGCCGGCGCGGAGCAGGAAACGGCCGGGGTGCCTTGGCACAGCGGAGGTGGAGCAGAGGAGGGCCGCGGCGACACGCTTGCTGGACGGAGCGGAGCAGAGCGGCAGTGCTCGTGCTTAGCGGCAGGGCAACGACTACGCGGGACGAGGATGGAGGGGGACGAGGCAGCTGGCGCGTCCAAGGCCGAAGGTGCGCAAGGACCTCCGGCGAGCTGTGGCCAGTCGCCAGCAAAGGTGGGGACAGGTAGGAGAGGGCGGGCACGGGGCGACGCACTAGAGTCGCGACCCTTGGAGATGAGGTCGATAGGCTCCTTCCCCGACGACCTTGAACGAGGTAAGAGAGAGGGGATGGAGAGCTCGAGGAGGCACGGAGGAAGAGGTGACCAGAGGGGGTTGAGAGGACGGAGTGGGGGTGCAGGGCTGTGCGTGGGGAGCTCGAGTGGGAGATGGGATCGGGGCTCCTGGCGGCGCTGGAGGGGGGCATCGAGGGAGAGAGTGAGTGGAGGGGTCCGGGCTAGGGTTAGATAGGGGTGGCTGGGCCATGGGCCTAGGTGGATTGGCCTGGCTGCGGGAATGGATGGGCCGGCTGGCTCTTGCTCTCTATATCTCTCTCTCTTAACCTCTCTTTCTTTTTTCATAAGCAGAAAAATGAGCAAGGGAAAAGGACGGGAAGAAAGGAGTAAAGAAGAAAATGTGGAGAGATAAAAAAACAGTTATGGAGACCTGGTATTATGCTCAATTTGAGTAAATTGATTTGGCTGTTTTTATAGATATAAAATAATTCAAGTTCTAATTAAATTCAAACTTGAACCATTTTGAACCCAACCAATCAATTCCAAATGAGGTGAAGTTTCAAGAGATGACCCTACACATTAGATGTGATGTATGGGCAAATTTGGGACATTAAATGAGCACTAAACATTATGACTCAAAATAATTCTCCTCAAATAAATGAAAGGTGAAATTTGGAAATTGGGGATTTAGCATCTTGCATGGGCTTGATGCAAAGATGATCTCTGGTTTGAGAGAAGTTGAAGTTGAGCAAAAACTATTTGCAAGAAGGTATGAAGTGGAGTGACAAGAAGAAGAGAGCATGGAAATATTCGCAAGTGTGTTTTGGTGATTCCAAATTCATGGAATAATTATTTTAGCTCCCTAGATATTAGGAGGATATGTTATAAAGAGAAATCACCATGTGAATTCCCTCGATTTAAATAGATCAGCGATCTATGAAATTTATTTAGTTGAGTTTTACAAAATAATAAATGACATGATAGTATGATGACATGATGCAATGAAAATATAAATAGAGCAAGCCCAAAAGAAACACACGACGATAAGGAAATATATGGAAGTCCTCCGGAGCGTCGGTCTTGGGGCGTCACACGGACTCCACAGGCTATTGTTCATCCACCGTCTAATGCCTCGCTCCAGCCTCCACGAGATATTGCTCATCCACCTCGACTTCCTCCAGCATCCACCTACACTATTCATCCACCGTCGACTTCCTCCCACCTCCACCAGCTACTGTTCACCACGGGGTCCTGTTCATCCAGTCTCCACCGCTACTGTTCAACCAGCCCTCCACACGGGGTCTCCTATTCAACCAGCCCTCCAGGGGTCCTGTTCATCCACCCCCAACCGGCTCGGTTGTGTGGCAGCCTCCTCTCGATTGGGGTCTTGTTCATCCAGCGGCAACGGCCTCTACTACCACTGGGTCCTGTTCGTCCAAACCCCACTGGGAACTGTTCATCCTACCCCAACAACGGCCACTGTTCATCAAGAGGCAGTAGCAGGGTTCGATCGGCTTTAGTTAGCAGAAGTAGCAAAGGAATCGGTCAGGTTCAGTTAGCAGCCAGCAGGGATCGATCGCTCGGGTTTAGTAACTTGGCTAGTGCAATTGCTCTGGTTCAGTAAGCGAACGCCTCGCTCGGGTTCAGTTAGAGCCCAACGCCTCACTGTCGGCGTCCTGGGAACGGGGGTACCCAGACTTGCCTGCCCGCGGCCCGTGACGTGGCTCCATCAGCGGCCTAGTGCGGCCCAACTTCAGCAACTGTAGCTCAAGACCCTCGTGACGGGACAAGCCTCGTGAGGCGGGAGACAGCAGGACCTCCCTGGGGGCAGTCTCTCTTGGCTGGCTCCCGAGGAGCGGAGATATCTATGCAAGGGGTACCTCGCGAGGTTCACGTGACGTGAGCCATGACGACCAAGGCCAGGCGGGCGCCAGTTTCCTCTTTGGTGGTAAGAGGGAAAGCATAGGCGCAGAGTCCCAAGGGATCAGACAAAGGTTTCCATATAGGTGGACCAAGGGCCGTCAAGCCTGTAGAGCGGAGGTCATCGTGGAGCCCGGCGCGACATCACCACCAGAGCCTTTGGCAGGCGAAGACTACTTTTGTCAGGATAACGTGTACTAGCTATTCCCCTTAAAATTTGGCCTTTGTGGGATCCCTTCACGCCGATATTTGGGAAAAGGACCAAGGCCACTATAAATAGGACCTAGCCACCACCATAGAGGGGCATCTCATCTTGATCTGATTGGGGATCGGATCCATTCCACCATATTCACACCACAAGCTCACCCGAGGCCAAGAACACCTCTCCTCCGGAGGTTGTTCATCCCTTGTAATAGTTCATCCTCAGCCATACTAAGGCAATCCACCACACACACTAGAGTTGGGTATTACACCACAAGGTTGCCCGAACCAGTATAATTCTCTGTGTCCCCTGTTCTTTGAGCACGATGAGCTAGCCCGCGGAATCGTAGGGTGAGCGCGCCGGGGAGGGAGTGTTCTTCGTGCGCACCCCAGATTTCAAACCTCCCAAGGGTTTGCGAAACCTGAAATCCGACATTTGGCACGCCGGGTAGGGGTGTGCCGAAGCCTCACTTCCGTCGGTCGGCGCGTAACCCCTCCATAGCTTCCATGGCTGATGCTCGCCGTGCATGTGCTGAGCGACGGTCCGCCCTTGCGGCCCACGTCGCTTAGACAGCTCCGGTCGGCGGACCTCTTCGCCGTTCTCCATCGCCTACCACCGACGCTGCCACCAGCCCAGCGCGGCACGAGCAGCAAGCCTCATCGCTGCATCCCTCGATGTGGCGGGATGGACGCACCGCAACCCCGTCACTGACCCCCGCTGGCTCGACATCCCACGGCCATCGAGGACCCGTGGATGTGCAGACTGTGCTGCTCATGGCGCGTGAGCTCGTGCGCTACCGCCTCGTCGATGACCTCTACGAGGACTGGCTCGACCGCATCGCCGAGCTCATCGGCGCCGCTGGGGGCTCTCCTGTCCCGTCTCTCTCGCTACCTCGCCCACCTCCCCATGCGGGCGACATGGCCCATGAAGCACCTCCACCACCTCCGCATCAAGGCGTCGCCCATGACCCAAGACACACGGCCCATGGCGCGACCCACCGCGCGGGGTGCCCGTGCATGAAGAAGGCAGCTGCCAAGAGATCCAGCGGCCTCGAGGAGGAGCGCCATCGCTCCTTCCACCACCACGTCAAGATTGTGCGCCCCCTGCCATGGTGGTGCACGGAAACCAAGACCAAGCTCCGCCACCGCAATAAGTTCCGGTATCAACAGCAGGCTGCAAGGCCCTCGCCCCTGAGCTGCACAACGTCAATTGGCCTGGGAAGTTCAAGCCCGACCTGCCTCCATGCTACGACGGCACCCCGACCCTGCTGAGTTCCTGCAGCTCTACGAGATGAGCATCGAGGCCTCCAACGGGGACGAGAAGATCATGGTGAACTGGTTCCCCATGGCTCTCAAGGACGGTGCACGGTCATGGCTCCTAAACCTGCCTACGGGATTCTCCTCCTAGGGTGAGATGTGCGAGCAGTTCATCGCCAATTTCCAGGGCACCCGCGACCGTCCCCCAGCCGCAGGTGACCTACGGCGCATCAAGCAACAACCAGGAGAAACTCTGCAGAAGTTCATCCAGCACTTCAACAACGTCCGCGTGAAGATCCCCAAGGTCACGAATGAGGCCATCATCTCAACATTCTCCGATGGCATCCGCGATGTCAAGATGAAGGAGGAGCTCACCATCCACGAAGATATGTGCACGACCCTGGAGCTATTCAACCTCACGACCAAGTGCACCAGAGCTGAGGAGGGGCGCCTCTCCTTTGTCGAGCTCCCTATCGTTGACCCTGAAGACAAGAAGGCCTAGGCCAAGGATGTGAAGCGCAAAGGGGTGGCCGTGCTCGCGACCGAACCAGAGATGAAGCATGGCCGCGACCACCCAGAGTCATCCAAGAGTAGCCGTCCGTTCTGCGCCTTCCACAACGTGCACAGCCACAACACCATTGACTGTCAAGAGCTCAGGGCCATCCGCGACGGGCGCATTGGCCAACGCCACGAGCGAAGCGACCAGGGCTACGGCCGCGGAGGAACCTGGGCCGGGGGCGCTGGGACGACCGCGGCTCCCGTCAGGAGTGGCGTGACCATCCTCGTGAGGGTGCCTGGAGGGACCAACCTCGTGAGGGTGCCTGGAGGGATCAACCTCGCGAGGGTGCATGGAGGGAACAGCCTTGCGAGAGTGCCTGGAGGGACCAGCCTGGTGAGGACCGTCCTCAGGGCAATGTTGGCCTCCCTCCGCTGCCACCAGCAAGGAGGAACAGCGACCAAGAAGAGGGGGCTGGGGGCTTCCAGGAGCCTCGCGCCATCACTTGCATCTTGGGCAGTGCGCAGGCCCCAGCCTCTCAGCGCCTCTTCAAGCGGTTCGCTAGAGAAGTAAATGGAGCTCTTCCTAGGATAGAGGCCACGCGGCCACTCAAGTGGTCCAAGTGTGCCATCACCTTCTGCTCTGCTGACCAGCTTAAGTGCGTGACAACCGTCCACGCTCTCGCAATGCTCTTCTCACCTGTCATCAGCAAAGTCCAAGTCACCAAGACTCTCATTGATGGCGGCGCAGGGCTCAACGTTCTCTCCATCGACACCTTTGACCGTCTCCAAGTACCTTACGACCAGATGCAACCCACTGGGCCTTTCTCGGGATTGACTGATGGCTCTACTACGCCAATCGGACAGATCCGGCTCCCTGTCACCTTCGGCACCCACGACAACTACCACACCGAGCTCATTGACTTTGACGTTGCTCACATCTGCCTCCCGTACAATGCCATCTTGGGTATCCGGCCCTTGCCAAGTTCATGGCAGTGACCCACCATGGCTACAACGTTCTTAAGATGCCAGGGACCCGGGACATCATCACCGTCGCTTGCGAAGAAAAGGATGCGGTGTGCTCCCTCGAGCGCGCTTTCCAGGCTGCAGCGGACGAAGACCCTGAGAACGAAGACACTATCTACCCCCCTGAAACCATCCCGAAGAAGAAGAAGCAGTTGCTCGCCCTGGAGCCTCACGAAGATGCAGCACCCAACGGCGGTGCTTTGGGATCCGCGCTCATGGATGGGGCGCCTCCCTCCCTTGCATAGGAAGGCGTACCCGACGTCCCCCTCAGGCTGGGCTCGGGGGCTCTCCTCTAGAGGGCCTCAGACCTAGCCAATGTCTTAAGGGAGCCGCTCAGGCACCATGTAGAGGCATGCTTCACCACATGCTTCCCTCCGGAGGCCTCAAGGCGTGAGGCACCAAGCGCTCAGGAGTTCGTCGACCAGACCATCGAAGACTTGCAGGTGCCAAGGGCAATGCGAGGTGAGTGCTGCCCGGCACCCCGAAGTGCAGCTGTCGTCCCAGGCTCGGGCGACAGGTTGCGTGTCTGCGTCAATGTCCCAGGACTCAACAGGATCGCGTCTCAGGAGCTCTACTTCCCATCTCAGGTGGGCCGGTACGAGGGTCCCCCTCACAACTATGTTCACATGCCCTTCGGCTTGCCGAACCAGGCGGCCCTGCAACAGCGCCACACGCGCGAAGTCCTGACGGCTCGCGAGGCCAGGCATCAGGAGATCTTGGCATAGGTGGCCTTGGTTCTTCACGAGCTCTCCAAACCTGCGGAGCCTCGTGAGGCCTCGGAGTCAGGCGGCTCGTGAGGAGCGACATCTGCAGCGAGCGTCTTCGGCTACATCAACACCACTCCAGCATCGGTGCCAGGTGACTTTGTTTCAATTTGTTCAGTTGGGGCGCCCCTCGGGCTGCATCAGACCCAAGTCGCACGGGCTTTCCCCTACGACGTGTATCCTTTTTGCATCTTTAGCCTGCTCTGTTGGGGGCATCCCTTGGGCTGCATCATCCCAAAGCCACGCGGGTCCATCCCTGTGGCATGTATCGCATTTTACATCGCCTGGGTTAGCTAATTTCCTCTTATGATTTACCTTATGGACATTACCTGCTCACTCACCACCTCTTTGGGTCTCCCTCGCTGCCTAATGGACTTCTGCTCATCCCGCAACGGGGGCTACACATGTTGGCATAGTGCTTGTGCTCGGGTCTGCCCCTGCAACACTGACAAATCTGGGAGATCGAGCTCTGACTCGTGGCCTACCCCGCATATGCCACCTCACCAGGTCCTCAGTGCCTTCATCTTCGTGCGGAATAATCAGTGGCCCAGTGGTAGGCGCGATTCTAAGTTGTGCTTCTTCTTTAGACTAACCCGCAGGAATCTCAGGAGCATGGCAGTAGGCAACCCTACCGGTCTCCACTTCTCACGTAATTCGCTTGCGCGTTAAAGGGGGGGGGGGCTTCTGAGCATCGCATCTCAGGGGCTCCTACTGACTCTCCAGCCCTCACCCCTGGCCTTAACCACGGCATTGCGACCTAGCATACCAGTGGCGACTGAGCTTCGCTCGAGGGTCGGGACCCGAGGACGTAGAGCACCAAGAAGGACAGGAGAAGGGGAGGCCAGCTTAGAGAGCTCAGGTTTGTTCATACGTCAAGGGGGACTCCTGAGCATCCCGTCTCAGTAGACTAACTGGCCACGTAGCCCCTCACTCCCGGGTATTATCCTTGCGAACCGAACAAGCCAGCAGCGGCTGAGGTATGCACGGGGTCGGGCCCTGCCGACGAAGAACGCCAAGGCCTAGTCCATCATTTACTTCCCGAGGGATGTTCGTACATCAAGGGGGACTCCTGAGCATCGCGTCTCAGGGGCCTAACTGGCCACGTAGCCCCTCACTCCCTGGTCTCGTCTTGGCGATCCGGACAAGCCAGCGGTGGCTGAGGTATGCGTGGGGTTGGGCTCTGCCGACGCAAAACTCCAAGGCAAGCGGGAAGGAAATCGTGCAATCTCAGCCATGCTGCACCAGAAGCCAGCCAGGCGCACCGCGTGGGGAATCACCTCAGACCCGTCAAGATAAGTCATGCATCCCATCGGCGCGCCGCCATCACTTGACAAGTTGGTTTCCGCATCGGCAATGTTACCTCCCTTTTTAACCTCCGGAAACTGCTTGCACGCCAAGGGGGACCTCTTGAGCATCGCGCCTGAGGAGCTCTTATCGGACCCCGGGCCGCTCACCTCCTGTCCTTGACCACGGCATCGCGACCTGGCATACTAGCGACGACTGTAGCTTGCCTTGGGAGTAGGACCTGCAGGCGCAGAGGACCAAGCTACTGAAAGGGTAAAAAGGAGCGACAGTGCCGGAACAAGGCTTGCAAACATGGTTCCTTAGCAAAGATAATAAGCATCAGAGCAAAAGCGATATAGGTTATTTACACGCCCCCATGGGGTTGGCTTTGGTTCCTTGCAGGGAGCAAAAGAGAGGGATTTCGGGAGACCCTAACTATGGCTACCATCGTCGACGCCATCATCAATAGTGGGCCATGAGAGGCCATCTCCGACCCCGCTCAAGTCACCATCGGCGACTAGCTCACGTAGCTGATGCGCTCCGGGCGCGGCCCGAGCTTAGAGGCGCGTAGCTGTCGTCACTCGTCTCTGGAGACTCGGCAGCCTCGGGAGAGCCGCTGGATTCCCAGGGGGCAATCGCTGCTGCTAGGAGAGCCGACGGCGAGACCAAGGGCAGACATGGCACCAGTCGCTCTGCCTCCTTGATGGCTCCCAATGGGGCAGCACTCCTGGCAGCGTCCTTCCTTGTCGAAGACTTTGAAGAACAATGTGGAGGCGCCATTGAACTCAAAGTGGACGACGAAGACTCTGTTAGGGAGGCACACGCAGGCGACTTCACCCCACCCTCGAGTCAAGAAGACACTTGCCGGGGAGACGACTTCAACCTCCGCCTCCGTAGCTTGGCTGCGTCACCCAGCATGCTGCAGCCACAGTCTGGCAGGCCCCCTCGCCGGCATCGAATCGGCAAAGAACCTCGAGAACCGGATCCAAGAGGGCGGTGGCATTGCTGTCCACACCAAGAACTCGCGCGAGGAGCCCTCGGCGTGAGATCGGGGACCACCCGCCCCAGCAGGACGACCTTGACCACGACGCGAGCGACATGGAGTGCGACCCATTTGCCCCTGGATGTGCAAGGATAGCGGGTAGCCGGAAGGAGGCCACTAGCACCAAGGCCTCGCCATGTCCCACCTCTCGTCGGCACCGCGGGGCGGCTGAACCTCTTCTTTGGCATGTGCGCCTCCTGCTCATCGCAGGGAGTCTTTCCTTTCTCAGCAGCGGAGAATCTTCTTATCGGCGCCATGGAAATTTCAACAAGAGGGCAAAGGAAGGAGGAAGAAGATTGAGTGAGCGACAAGAAGAAGGCGATGGGCAATGGGAGCTTGACCCCCTCCCCGTTTATAGCCTGGAGAAGGCCAACCGTCGGCCTCCCTGATCTCACGTAATGATGTCCCTTATGTGCATGCAGTAGAGTCTCGTCAAGTTGGGCAGTTGCCGAGGCAGCATGGGGAAGCGGAGAAACCCATGTCCCATCAACTCGCCACGCGTCGACCGAGGACGCATGCGTTTGGGGCCCACGATGCTTCGCCCATGCCCCTTTGGCTTCGCCTTCAAGCCAAGTCCTTGCGCGCCTTGGGCCCAGGGGCTACTGTCGGCGTCCTGGGAACGGGGGTACCCAGATTTGCGTGCCTGCGACCCGTGACGTGGCTCCATCAGCGGCCTGGTGTGGCCCAACTTCAGCAACTGCAGCTCAAGACCCTCACGAGGGGCCAAGCCTTGCGAGGCGGGCGAAAGCAAGACCTCCCTGGGGGCAGTCTCTCTAGGCTGGCTCCCGAGGAGCGGAGATATCTATGCAAGGGGTACATCACGAGGTTCACGTGACGTGAGCCATGACGACCAAGGCCAGGCGAGCGCCAGCGGGCGCAGTGTGCTAGTTTCCTCTTTGGTGCTAAGAGGGCAAGCGCAGGCGCGGAGTCCCGAGGGATCAGAAAAAGGTTTCCATATCGGTGCAACAAGACCAAGAACCATCAAGGCTGCAGAGCTGAGGTCATCGTGGAGCCCGGCACAGCGTTATCACCAGAGCCTTTGGCAGGCGAAGACTACTTTTGTGAGGATAACCTGTACTAGTTGTTCCCGTTCAAATTTGGCCATTGTGGGATCCCTTCCCGCTGATATTTGAGAAGAGTACCAAGGCCATTATAAATAGGACCTAGCCACCACCATAGAGGGGCATCTCATCTTGATCTGATTGGGGATCGGATCCATTCCACCCTACTCACACCACTAGCTCACCCGAGCCCAAGAACACCTCTCCTCCGGAGGTTGTTCATCCCTTGTACTAGTTCATCCTTAGCCATACTAAGGCAATACACCACACACACTGGAGTAGGGTATTACACCACAAGGTGGCCTGAACCAGTATAATTCTCTGTGTCCCTAGTTCTTTGGGCATGATGAGCTAGGCCATGGAATCGTATGGTGAGCGTGCTGGGAGGGAGTGTTCTTCGTGCGCACCCTAGAGTTCGAACCTCTCAAGCGTTTGCGGAACCCAAAATCCGACACTCGCACATACACGTGACGTGTACGAGAGAAACGTGCAAACCTCCGTGCATCGCTCCGCCCCGACCACCCACCGCAACCGGGAACTCCCCAAAATTTTCCTCGACCTCGCTTCTACCATGATTTTTTCTATCATGGATGTCCCAACGAATGTCATGCAGATGCGTCCTGGCCCGCCCAGGACAAAAAAACCATTTTCTGTCATGATTTTTTGTCATAGAAGTAGGAGCCCACCACATCTATGATGATACGGGTTTTTCTCACAATTATCGTCATAGAAGTGTCATAAGCATGACAGAAAAAAGTCCGTTCAGGCCAAAATGCCACGGATGTGTCTTTTTTTTGCAGGGACACGACTGGCCAATGATACATCGACATGTGGCATGGCCCAACAGGGGCCCATTCAAGTCAAAAGGGCAGCCCATTTGACTTGGTCAAAGGATAATGGGTCGGCCCATCGAAAGCCTGCTAACGACCTGCTCGCATATAGCCCATTCAGGCCTGATAACTCACGGCCCACCATGGCCTTTCCTAATTTGCCCCACTAGCTTCATCTGGGCCGTCCATTGTAACTTCCAGCCCATGTATGGCCCATGATGTCTTCGGCCCATATGAGGTCCTTTGTAACTCTTGGCCCATTAACGACCCGTAGTGAAACTGGCCCGTAATGAACAGTATATCACTCCAGACCCATTAACGGCCCATTACTCCATTGGGTCGTTCCCAGTCCATGTTCTCTTTCGGCCTCTTAAGGCCCCATCTATTCTTGGGTAGATTTGTAGCATTCGGTAGCTTATGGTCCGTTACTGGCCTTTTCCACTTGTGGGCCAAATTCAGCCCGTGGTTAAAGTCGGCCAGTTTGTGGCCCGTTGATCCATTGGGCCGTTTTCATAGCGTCATCAATTACGACCCATTAATGACCCGTTATGACTGTCGACAGAATTAAGCCCATTATACTCGTCGGCCCCTTAAAGTCCCATTATGGTCGACCCATGAATGGATGGCTGCCACTCTAGCCCGTTTACGGCCCATAATGCAGTCCGTTATTGGCCCATGTTTGGCCAATCGATCACACGACCCGTAGAAGGCCCATTGATTCTACGTCCCGTAGAAGGCCCGTAGAAGGCCATGATGGCAACAGTTCGCATGTTGCCCATGGTTATTGTGGCCTAGTTTTTACAAATAGGTTATTGCGGCCACTAGAAAACCACGGAAAAAGTACTACATTGACTACAAGCAAACAAATAAACAAGACAACAAGGAGATAAATAAGCAAGCAACATACACTAGGCTATTATGGCTATTACACATATTACAACCACTGGGCATCAAAGTTTGCAACCAGTGTAAATATGGGGAAGAAAGTAGCATATTAGATACACTGGTTGTCAAAGTTGGCGACCAGTGCAAATAAATGCCGCAGCAAAACAAGTCCAGAACTGAAACCACTTCACAAGAGCTCCAGAAACAATATCCTGGGTATCCACCATGTTGGCTAGACGCTTAGCAGGCTTATTAGCTTTCTCTTGTTTGGCGCTTAAATCCTCCAGTACTTGTTGTTGCACCAGAAAGTATGCATCTGAATTCTACAGGGACTTCGTTAGTCCTTCGGCTTCTTGTCGCAGCACATCTGATCGATGTCTTTCAACTTGAAGTTGAGACTCAAGAAGCCGAACTCATTCAGGCAGCGACTTTGAAGAGCTTGTGCCAGCAGTAGTGACCAGTAACTCAAACACTACATCAAGGCACGACTTTGGGGTTGTCTCACTGTCTACAAGATAGTTTTATGAGCTTTCTTGGAGACCAACGGGGTTGTATCACTATCTTGAACCTTATCTGCATTACTTTCTCAACCATTGCATAATGGGGTGCTCTTCTCCAATATTCTGTCGGCATCTAAAAGAGGAACAAGCAGACATGTCACAGGTTTACCATGTTGTATATGAAACTCATTTTGGTAAATCGGTTCAGTTGTAAGGTGGACAGGATAACAGCATGAAGCAAACATATATCTATGTAGTATGGTCACTTTATGGTCTATATCATTCTATATTATGTTGCCAAATGAAGATAGAGACAGTTCAAATCATATATGTTTAAGACAAAGCAACATAGATAGAATATGAGTGTGGGAAACTACACAGCACTAGCAACACTTGTAATGTGCATGCCATGAGAACATAACTGTTTATTCAATTGAAACTGAAATCAACATAGAGCAAGTTACAACAGCAACCAGTTAAAGAAACAGGTTTACAACATACCTGTTACGCCATTGGAGTTTCAATTGCATCATTCAAATTTGAAATTAGTTGGTATGAGTAAATACAGTGATGCTAGAGCAAAGGAGTATGAACCATAGCTACGGAACCTGACCTGAGAACAATTCTTCTTCTATTTTAAGCGTTGACTTGGGGTTCGGAGTGGTGGTCATCGTGCTTTGGGCACTGCACTTGCCTTACTAACTGCTTGTGTTTGGGTGCTCTATGGTGGAGATGGTGATGAGTCAACTGGAACTGGGTTATTGTTTGCTACGTTTGGGGTTAGAAGGGGTGTAGCTGGTTCTCTGTCCAACTGGGAAGGGGTACAATCTGTGTGAGTCTGGGTTATGTGTGATGGGGCTGGTTCTTGGGAAAGTACAACCGTGGTTCTATCTGCGTCGAAGGGTAGCACGATCTTTTCCCAAGACCATGTTTTTACTCCCATAGATACTGCCCCCACCCTCTCCAATTCAAATGGCTGATAAACAAGAAAAGTAATTGAATGTACAGACATTGTATGATAGATAGGTGCAATGGATAGTAGGGAAGAGAATAGGGCATGAAATAATTCAGATTTATGTTTTCTAACCAAACATGGTAGCATGGCACAATTTCACATATATGATAGCTAATTAAGTAGGATAGCATGACATGAATTCACATATATGATGGCTAACTAAACAGGATAGAATGACATACTTTAAAAAATGATGACTATGTAAAAGGATGAGATGATATACCTATATGATATGTCCATTAAAGTGGTTGGCATGCCATAATTCACATACATGGATGGAAACATGATGGCGATATAATTCACGGATAGAATGACATAATTTAAAATATGATGATTATGTAAAAAGGATGAGATGATATAACTATATTATTTCTTTAGAAAATGGGTTGGCATGCCATAATTCAGATACATGATGTCCATGTAAACATCATGGCATGATATAATTCAAATATATGATTCATATACTAAGCAAGTGAGCAGAGAGCACTCGCATATATGATGTGTCAACTAAGCAGATGGCATTCAATATTGTGTATATGTAAAAACTAAGCATTGCAAGACAACATATGCATGATATGAGTAATATAACCCTGGCAAGTTTGAGCATACACCTCAAGGGGGAAATAGGACGGGTCATATGTCTCTGAATCCTCCTCTAGGGAGCTATCTGTAACGAGCAAGATATCTGCTTTAGCAGGTAGCATTGTCTGCTCTGAGGACCTTGTTTTCACTCCAAATTTTTGCATCACCAATTCAAATGGCTGATGCACAGGAAGAGTGGTTGAATATACAAACATTGTCGGCAAATGGAATACATAATACAAAAAATGATGGCATGATATAATTCACATATATAATGCTTGGCTAAAGAGCATGGCATTGTATAAGTCACATATATAATGTCTTGCGACAAGATAGCATTGCATAATTCACATAAATAATGTCTTGCAACAAGATGGTATTGCATAATTCACATATATGGTAACTAGACACTAAACAGGTGGAATTCACACAAACCATGTCTAAACTAAGCAAATAACATGGCAATGCAAGACACCATATGCACGATATAAGCAATATAACCCTGCCAAGTTAGGGCATGCACCTCAGGGGGGGATAGGACTAGTCATCTGTCTCTGAATCTTCCTGTGAGGAGCTATCCATAACCAGCAAGACATGCGCTTCGTCAGATAGCATTATCTACTCTGAAGACCTTGTTTTCACTCCAGATTTTTCCATGACCGTGTCGAATGCCTGATGCACATGAAGAGTAATTGAATGTACTAACATTGTTGACAAATTTATTACGTAATAAAAAAGGATGGCATGATATAATTCACATATAAGATGACTAGCTAACCAGGATGGCATTGCAAAATTCAGATATATGATGTCTGGCTAAACAAGATGGCATTGCATGATTCACATATATGATATAGAAACTAAACAGATGGCATTTACACAATACGTGTCTAAACTAAGAAGATGACATATTTTATGTGTAAAGTAAGCAATGCAAGGCACCATATGCATGATATGACCAACATCAGCATGCCAAGTTAGAGCAAAAGACCCGAGGGGTTAAATAGGAGTGGTCTGGTACCTCTGAATCCCCCTCTGAACAGTTATCTTCCTCTCGATTACAGTCTGGAATGGGGGGGTTGCTTTTGCGCCCACCATGGAGCGACGTTTGCATGAAATTTTATTGCCACGCAAGGCTCGTCACTTTTGCTCTACATGTTCAGTACCATTGTGTACAATAACTGACATGAATAGGAATAAAACATAGTGAGATTATGTAAAGAGTGCATACTGTGGATAGACCCAAAACCAATGATAACAAGCAGATAATAGCTTTAGTTAAAAAATAGAGATAATGGCTCCTCTAATGTTTGTTTCCATCCAACATGAAACTCATAGTAGACACCCGAGATTAATCAAATATTAGACATATAGTATTGATTCCTGCACCAATAGTACCCCACAACCATTTAAAAACTCAAGTTTGAGCATTAGTTTGGACCTGACTCAGAGTCTAATATGTACATATAACGATAAAGTAGCATGTCATCATGTTAAGCGATGCATAACGTAAGCAGACATGAAAGAGTGCGACCTCTCTTGCAGACCCGTGTAGTCCTGAAGGTCCTCTTCTCAGTTGATGATGCTAATGCGATTGTCGTGGCTGCCGGCTGCGGGGAAGAAGATCTGAGGCGGCGAAAGATAATATGGAGGGTGGATCCCTGTTGTGGTGAACCCTTCCGTTGTTGGAGTAGCTGATCTGGGGTGGACCACAGCGCAACAGGAGCGGGACAAACCACACAAGGTTTTCTTTGACACATATCTATAACAGGCGTAATTCTGTAAGGGCTTGTTTTAATTGGAGGATTCTAACAATGCATGGATAGTAAATACACAGGAATAGGATAGGAATGCACGTGCAAAATAGAGAATTTAAAAACACAAGATTTCTGTCAATCTGGGTGTTTGGTTCACAATAATTGGACTATCACAGGAATGCAAAGAAGCATGGTGAAATTAAGTCAAACCACTAGAAAATGTATAGTTATAATGCTATTATACTACTATCTCATAGTCTTGTGCTTCATGAATGGGAATTTGAAAAGGATGCCAAGTGGATATTAAAATTCCTACGGTTTTTCTATCAAGGAGACACTAAAGGAAGAAAACCTAAAGTTTTCCTTTGCTCCATTCCTTTGAACCAAATGCATGAATAGTATTACCATAGGAAACTTTCCAATTCCTATGTTTTTCCTTCATTTTTCCTTTCAAGCACTAGCGATTCTAGTAGGCAGGCTTGAACAGGGAAAATCCTACACTCCAACAATGTTTTGTGCTACTTCTACTACTTTGGACCCAGGCCACTACCCTAGTAGCTCAACTCCCAGGCCCATCTAGAAACGCACTACTCAAACATGCGGAAATAAATAATGATGGCTTTCAAGAGAGTCCACCATGGATAGCTAGGTTGCCTGGTACCTCACTTCTTGTTATATAGGAGAAACTAAGTGTATTTCACGTTACTACATGTGCTCAGTGGACAATATGTATAACATGTAGAGTAAAAAAGCGATGCAGCAAGTGTACAACCTCTTTGGCGAAGCCATGTCGATCTCAGCATCATTGGGTTGGTTGCTGGGAATGTTGCGGCTGATGTGGCAGTCGGAGGAGGGGAAGAGGATCTTAGGCACCTGGAGATAGAGCCAAGGGTACTGCTCGGCTGTGATAGAGGGTTTCGTCATTGGAATAGCTCCGGTGAGTTCTACGATGGTGAGGCTGAAGCTGGACAAGAGAGACAACGTTAACCTTTAGTGGAATTCTAATAGCATCTCCAATAGATGATGTAAAATACATAACCACAAAGTGCTAGATGTAAAATACATCAGCCGCTCATCTCTGAACTTAACTGTCAAAACTGAATTTAACTGTCAAAACTGAATTTTACCGTCAAAACCGAATTTTGTTGTCGAAACTGAATTTTACTGTCGAAACTGAACGCACTAGTAGCAGAAAATCAGTAGCAGCAGCAACATCGCCCGGAGCAGCAGCACGTGCGAGAGCCGGGGCAGCTGGTCATGAAGCATCATCTTTGGTAGCAGCTGCAGGGGCTCGAGCCATCGAGCGAGAGCAGGATCTGTTGCTCGTGCAGCAGCAACGCGAGGAAGACAAGAGCAGCAGCGTAAGCAAGAGCAAGAGCAAGAGAAGCAGCACAAGCAAGAGCAAGAGTAGACCAGGCAGGGGATAGGAGAGCAAGAGCAGAGCAGCAGCGCAAGCGAGAGCCAAAGTAGTAGCAGCTCCGACTGATGTGGACGTGGCCACTGAGGGAGCGACACCATAAAGGAAGTGGCCGGCGACACCGCCGTAGATGGAGCTGCGCCATGGCGGCTCAGGACTGAGCGCCGGCAGCACCGTGAAATCGAAGCAAGAAGAAAATGCATCGATTACTATAGAACCTCTTTAGAGGCGCCGATTAGGCCTCAGCTCCATCCGAGGAATTCGTGATGATGTTGCTCTTCCGGTGGTGCAGGTACAGACGGCGGTGTGGGAATGGAGGTGGCGCGAAAGACGAGGGGAACATCGGGGCAGCTCCTTTGCGATGGTGGACGGGGTGGCTAAACCAGCGGGACGACGAGATCGACGATCGATCCTCATCTGGTGCGGTATATGAGGGAGGTCGAGGTGTTTCGGTGGAGGACGTCGTTGGGGAAGAGGCTTCGGCTGTGTGGCAGACGGAGGAGGGTGTGGGGCTTCACGGGATTTCGCGGCCTCGGTGTTCGAATGGGGGCGACATATGGGGTGGGAGGGGGAACCATGGCTTAGGGACGTGCTTATCTGAAATGTGTGGTAAGTTATGAAAACACCCCCACCGATTTGAATTGGGTGGTTCTTTCGGTTCATGGGGTATCACGGGAATTTCGCTTGTCGGGATTTCGCGGGAGGTGGGAGTTTTCGCGCGCGTTGGCAACACACGAGTTGAGATAGAGGGAGTTTTCCGAGCACAACGAGACAAAGAGATAGCTTGAAATTTCGGGATAACAAGGCGCGTGTTGAAGAGGCAGGAGTTTCTCAGCACGATAGACAGAGATGCTAGCTAGAAATTTCGGCATAACAAGGTGCGGCTTAATTTTTTGGGAGAACAAGCTTAACATGTACGGAAAAAACAATTCGTACCTCACTAGAGAGAGACATGTCCCATTTTTCTATATTAGTAAAAATGCATTCAAATACAACAACAGAAAACTAAAAAATCGAGACAACAAGCTTAACGTGTGCAGTACCAAATCAATTTGCACTTCCCTTAACAATAAAAAAACAATTCGTGTTGTCTAGCATACAGACTAAATTTGAGTACATTTTCCCTGTTTGAAACATCCATCTAAGTATTATCTTCACAACACATGACATGAATATAGGAGTAGTAAATTCCCATATAAATAAGACCTACATGTACATACGATCTCGAATTCAAATATATGTATCCATTTTGTGCTGAATTAAAATCATAGCACATGTATGCTCTAGCTAGATGTTCGGAATCTAAACCATGTATGATACTACATACAATGTGTTTAACACGCGCAACACACACACACACACACACACCATTCAGACTAGTAAGGTACACGTGCATTGCACGCATGAGGTTTGGCAAGCAAATTATGAATAAATACCACATAATAGCACGTAAGCTTTGAGTCATATATATGCATGATGTTGATGTTCATTTAATTCTTATAGTTCATCTCATTCAAAATCAATTAGTTTGTATTAAAAAGCTAATCTATTTTAAGATTCATGGAATTGTGCGTTGAAAAGAACAAAGTAAAAATAAATAATGGTGATTCGTTTAGAAAAATATGGGCAATTAGGATACGGAAGATTCTACAACAGAGGAGAAATGCTTGTGTTTTGAGGTTTGTGCATTCTGCTTAAGTTCAACCATGGAGTCTTCTAGGTTGTACATGTGGCGGAATCAGGTGGAATGTAGATGATATCCAACGGCCAGTAGTGCTCGTATTTGCCATCTCTGCACCATCGGATTGGTTTCATCCAACGACAATCTTTCAAAGTTTATTCACACACTATATATGGGTATGGATATGTGATGCGAAAGCCACCCATCATCTCCAATCTGAGTAGTGTGTCCATGCGTGGATGCAATGTGGCCAAACGATGCCTGCCATCGGTATCTCAAAATCAAATCAGGCTGACCTTGTTCAATGTGTATACAATATTGCATGCTCGTTTCTAAACCACACCACTCATATCTCAGTTATATTCATGCATGCATGGGTTTCAAACTTCATGATATCTTATTCAAATATTTGAATTCAACTTTACATTGATTATGACCTCACATAGTCTTTTACACCCACACAGTCGTCTTCTCTTTATAATTGTACCACTAACTTTCTCTCGTGCATGCATGCACACGCACTACCACTAGGCATTATCCACCGCACACATGCATTCTTTTTCTTCAGGTCGGTCTCCCATGCATGCAAACACACACCTCCCCCTCTTCATCACTTTGAGCATTCTTTATCTCTCACATGCATGTGCAACGATCGATGTTTCTCTATGTGTGTAAATATATAGCTAGGCCTTTTCCAGTTTCCCACATAAATCGATCGATCTATATATCTAGTCAGGTCTCACCCTCTTTCCCACGTACAAATCGATCAATCTATACCTCTCTATATAGGACTACATAGCTAATACACCCACGTTATCTATCCATCATCTCCCTCTCATCATCCATGCCTTCTGCTTCATCTCTTAGACGCACGCACAGTGGCGAAGGCCGGGGGCAGCAAGGGCCCTGCCCCCCCCCCCTAACATCACTATATATTGAGGCTAATATGAATATGATCAGTAGATCAATTGCTAGTAAAATGGTTTAAGTTGATGAATTGGCCCTCCCCGTAAAGGATTAGCAATGCTTGGCCCCCTAGCTCATTTATTTTTCATGGCTCCGCCACTGCGCGCAACGCGCACGTTCTCGCCCCTCTCTTTAAATATCGATCTCGCATGTGTGCACTCGTTCATACTCTCCCTACACTTGGCCCCTCACACCATCTTTCAGCCCCCCTCCCATATCCCAGTACTTGTAGGCTCGTAGAGCACTTCCCTCTATATGTCTATCGATATCTCGCGCGGTCGACCTTTCCCCTCCCTTCTTGTATATCACCCCGGCCCCATGCACATACATTTATGTATATAGGCCTCTTATTCACACAAATTGCATTAACACATATTGCCTCGCCATATCTTTGTATCTCGCACACACACATACCACGTGTGCGAAAGAGAAGAGGTACACACACGCACTCGTTCCCACATACAAACGCACGGGTGCACGGTAGAGCACATTTCCAAAAAATGAGCGTGTAGTAAGGCTTTAGATGATGTGCCACTAGTCTATATCTATACCTCTATATATTTATCGATATCTATACTCTATACCCATATATAGTGTGCAAATAAATCTGAAAGATGGTCGTTGGATGAAGCCAATCCGATGGTGCAGAGATGGCAAATTCGAGCACTACTGGCCGTTGGATATCATCTACATTCCACCAGATTCTGCCACATGTACAATCTAGAAGACTCCATGGTTGAACTTAAGCTTAATGCACAAACCTCAAAACACAAGTACTTCTCGTTCGTTCTAGAATCTTCCATATCATAAATGCCGAAACTTTTTTTCTAGTTGAATTGCCATTATTTGTTTTTAATTTATGCTTTACAACGCTCAATTCCATGAATCATAAAATAGATTAACTTCTTATAGAAACTAATTGATTTTGAATATGATGAACTATAAGAATTAAACGAACGTCTACATCATGCTTATATGACTCAAAGCTGACGTGCTATAGTGTGGTATTTATTCATAATTTGGTTGCCAAATCTCATGCGTGCAATGCACATGTACCTTACTAGTACTTGCAGGATGTGCAAAACACGTAAATTAGAATTCCAATGGCACGGTACATAGTGTCTCTACCTATCTCAGTTATTATGATTAAAATGATGTGGGGGCATCCATGAAGCCACGTGGCACATGTGGAGGCGTTGTCGCGACCTCCTTGTGTCGATTGATCATAGTGACGTGTTGCTGGTTCTAGAAGAATGTACTCATCCTGTCGGATTCAGGGCTTCGCAAAACCCGATAAGTTCGAACACAGCGGCGTGAACGAAGATCTCTCCCACTCACGTCTACCTAGCGCCTCGCTCTCGTCTCGGTGGAAGGATTCAAGCAAACAATAGACAGAACAAACAAGAGTTTATCCAGGTTCGGGCCACCTTGTGGTGTAAGACCCTACTTCCTGCTTTGGTGGATTAGCCTCGGGCGAGCCGGGATATGAGCCAGTACAATGGTTCCTGAGCTCAGGAGGTGAGCTCAGGAGGGTCAGGAGGCAAGGGATCCCACAACGGCCATTTTTGAGCGGGAACACAAGGACATTCCTACCCCGACAAAAGCAGTCTTCGCCTACAAGAGGATCAGGCGATGACGCGGTGGTGGGCTCGACGGTGACATCCTCCTTGTCGTCCTTGCGGTCTTCGGTGTCATTGCACCAATGAGGAAACCTTTTCCCCGCTCCTCGAGAACCCGTGGCTGCACTGTCCCCTTTGCACCGAAATGGTAACTGTGCCGTTGGCGCACGCTGGCACCCGCTGGCGTGGTGCGTCATCGCTGACATCATTGCCTCCTCCTGAGGCAGGCTCGGCCTAGGATTCTCCGCCCCTCCGGAACACCTGGTTGAGGCCGCTCCCGAGGAGGTCTTGACGTCATTCTCCTCGCGAGGCTTAGCCCCCTCGCGAGGGTCTTGGATAGCTGGTCGATCAGCTGGGCCGTACCAGGCCGTAGTAGGAGCACGTCGCGGCCCGCAGACAGGCAAGTCTGGGTACCCTGGTTCCCAGTACGCCGACAGTAGCCCCCGAGCCCAAGGCGCACACGGAGTTGGCTTCGGGGTGAAGCCTTAGTCGAGGACGAAGCGCCGCGGGCCCCAAAGGCTGCGGGCCAGGCTGGCGTGCGACGGTTGGATGGGACGTGTGTGGCCCTACCTCCCACGTAGTTTTGGTAGTCGTGCGCTTTGCCAATCACACGACCGGTAGGGCTTCTTGTTGTCGCCTCTGCTTTCTGCCTTCCAATCGCTCCCTTTCTTCACTTGCCTCCTCCGCCCCTTCCCCCTTGCCATCATGCTGCGCAAGGCGAAGAAGAGGGGGGACGGTGAGCCTACCCCGTCGCCGCCGGTGCTCGAGCCGGCGCTGGGCCGCTCCGCCATTGTTAACCAGGAGGGTCTGGACAAGGTGGGTCGCGCCTTGGCCGATGCATCTAACGAGTGGGGACCGACCCGGGTCTGGCTTGCTTCCCGGCCGGTGGCGGAGTTTGGTGCTAACGACATCCAGCTTCACCTCCATGCTATCTTCGAGGGTCTCCTTCCCCCTTTCTCCGCCTTCTTCTACGCAATGCTTGCGCATTACCAGATTCGGGTGTTACACCTGTGTCAGGACCGGTCCTTCAGTAAAATAATTACCGGAAGGCCGACCTTTTTATTAAACCAGCGAGGGATATTATTACCTGCTGGCAGACAAATCCTTGGCATAAAATTCCAGTACGCTGAATATTATACAAGGTTGAGCTGGGGGTTGCTCAACAATTTTATTACAAGCGCGCCAATATAATACATAGAGGCGGATATGACACAAGGCAGGGTGGCATACTACTAACTCGTAACAAAAGGTGGTGGAATATGTCACAGTGAAGTGGGTGATGTGACTCCAAAATATTACAGCTCATCGAGTATCGGAGTGAGACCCGATGAATTTATTTGGTGGTAGGCGGAAGCGGTTATAAAACGGTGATCAACTCCAGGATCGCAAGGGACTGACTGGGACTCCACTAAGCATCGGACTCACTATAGAATTCTTCATCCATGAGATCGCCTTCGTCCACATCTGGCCAAATCAACAAGCCAGGTGAGTACTTTGAATGTACTCGCAAGACAGTTCGGACTTAAGATATAATAAATGCCAACATGATGCATATGAGTATTCCAGAAAAAATGCGACCGGAATAAAATATTAATGAGCTTTATGCAACGATAGAAGTCGGGCGGTAATCCTCCCAAAATACATAAGATAAATAGAAGGAGACTAAACGAGTGTCTGGGTGACGCCTCGTGAAATAATAAATGATAGCAGGCCACAGTCGGGCGTCTGAGCGACACCGCATAAAGGGCTTATAGCAAAATAAATAACAAGAATGCCTCAGTCGGACGTCTGAGCGACATCGCATAAAGGGCGGATAAATAAAAAGACTGTCACAGTCGGACGTCTGAGCGATATCACATAAAGGGCTTATAAATAAAAAGAATGCCATAGTCGGACGTCTGAGCGACATCACATAAAGGGCTTATAAAAAGAATGCCATAGTCGGACGTCTGGGCGACATCACATAAAGGGCTTATAAATAAAAAGAATGCCACAGTCGGACGTCTGGGCGACATCACATAAAGGGCTTATAAATAAAAGATATGCCACAGTCGGACGTCTGAGCGACATCACATAAAGGGCTTATAAATAACAATAGAATAATGATGAAATACTTCTGAAAGTAAATAAATACAGAGATAGTTGGTGAGTTCATCTACCAAATGAACTTGACGAAACACTATTCTGGTTACCAACAAGAATATACTAGGGACGGTCACCGGGTTGACATGAAGATTGACCCTAGGCCATAAACATGGCTACTGAAGGAATTTAACTCTGCAGAGCTTGTACCATTAGTTCATAGCCGACGGATTCTACTAGTGTCGGGACCGGATTTCGGGAACACAATATTCCAGAAATTACCCCTAGTGTCATCACCAGCCCAGGGTTACTATTACTGGTGGACACATCCTTGTTACAGATTACCAAGCATTTACAGGAATTTGATACAAGACCATAAAGGCCTACTGATACAACAATGACTCCGGTGGTGGATGAAGGAATTGGCTTGTGGATCTCCAACATCGATGGGGCTCCATTTCCACAGGAACAGCTGACCCGGATAACTCCTATCCCGCGTGGTTGCACTCCTAGAATTCGCACGGACGTCGCTGTGGTACTCCTCACAGAACTCCTAACCTGGCCAAGTAAATAGCCAGGGACAAGCCTGTGAGTACGTTTGAATGTACTCGCAAACATCATGGACAAAAGATATAACATATGCCGCAAACAATTATATGGTCAAGATGAATTAAACTATATGCATGTGCTCATGATAGACTTATATTAAATGCATGCTGACAGGAATTATAACATGGTATGGTGAATAATAGTTAGTGCAGAAAATAAATATTAGTATCATCAATATATATAAATAAAAGAAATGCCGGTCGGATGTCAAGTGACACCACGGTAGGACTTGAAGAGAAATGCCAGACGGGTGTTTAAAAGAGTAATCGGACGATACCATCCGAGAACTCAGGCAACACCACGAAAGGACTTGAAAAGAAATGCTAGTCGGGTGTCCACAAGAGTAGTGGCGTGATAAACCGCCTGACACTCGAGGGACGCCACAAAAGGACTTGAAATGAAATGCCAGTCGGGTATCCACAAGAGTAGTGGCGTGATAAATCGCCTGACACTCGAGGGACGCCACAAAAGGACTTGAAAATAAAAACGAATGTCCGGGGTAGACTAGCCAGCCCCTGAGACACTCTGGAAAGTAAACTAAGAGCAGGGGGTTAGTTCACAAATATAATCATATCATCCAATATACTAATGGTAACACCATTAGCAACGATAATTATCCTGCAAAATAACCATGCTCAATTTTTTAAATATTTCCTCCGGAGACCGACTCTAAGACCGACACTTGACCAACCCAGACTGTAGTCCTTAACCGCGGACACGGCTATTCGAATAGGTTTCAAACTCTGCAGAGGGTGTACTCTTTACCCACAAGTATAGGATTTCTTTAGTCAGTATCGTGATACTGACTAATTCCCATTACGGTCTTTGGGATGAAAACACACCTAACCAGCACACACCAGAAAATCCGTTCAGATGCCAGGAATCACCCAAGGCATCGTTCCCAGAAAAACTCTAAGTCGGAGAGGCTACAACCTCCAAGAGCATGGGATCACTATTTATACGCGCGGATTACAAGGGTACACTCCCTCTCGGCATCACGACAGCCGGAAACACCCATGCCCCCTTGACCCGATGACCGGATTTAGTCCAGCGTCGTGGAAAAACCTCATCGTGGCCCTCTGTACGGTGTGTGCACGGAAAGGGGTTAACAACTTACTAAACCATACCCTACCTGTGGTAGGGACAAGTGGCAGCACGATTCAAGTATGGGGGTTACCGGAACAAGACTCGATCTACGGTCGACTCAGGAGGCTTATGTTTCCTGCAGGGGTTAGCACAACAAAGTATTCTTTCAATCATATCACCAGGACAGGGCCACAACCCTTGCCTGTTTCCACATATATCACATGACACCACCGTGTCAAAAATGGCCCGTGCCCACCAGCACGTCCAAGCAGGAGCACACTCCTGGACTTTCACAGTTTATGCATAATAGAACTAGAGTAGAATGCATGTAAAAGAAAATATGCACATGACCATGTATGCATTACTAGCATTATGCAAGTTAAATTTAAATTCAACATAGTCAAGCTTAAACTATCCTAGCAAATAATTCACTATGCAATCATCATATCAAGTGTTCAAGATGCTTGCCTTGAGCATGCAGAAGTATTGGATGCATTCCAAAAGTTTTGAAAAATTCATCCCCCCTTCATTTCCTATTTCAAAAATATTTGAATGACCACATATAGCAAAAATAGTGATAAAAAGTTGATTGGAAAATTATGAAATAACTATTAAAATAAACTAGATCAAATTTTAGGAATATCAGAAAAAGAATTAAATTATTTGGAGTTCATGTGATTTACCTATGGAATTTACAAGATGGAAATAATGGGAAAAAGGACTATTTAATCTAGGCAGTGAATATAAAGCTTAGGAAAAAAAGTTCACCTAAGCTTAATAAATAGATCATGTTTTTAGGAGTCTGCAGAATTTGGAATCATCAGATTTGGATTTGAATTGGTGGCTATGGAAATATTTGAAACATACTGGAAAGAATAAAAGAGAAGGTCAGAAGCGCGCCCTGTGCGCTACTTAGCGGAGCAGAGCTATTGGGCCGAGCCCATCCGGTCGGCAGCGCGGAAGGGGTGCTGACGTCGATGGCGTACTCCAGGGAATACGCCTTCCTCGCACGGAAACGGCTCCGAGAGGAACCTGCCTCCACTTAAACGGCGGGGCCCGCGGCTTGTGCCGCTGACGAGCGGGCCCCACTTGCCGGGTTCGTCTTCTCTAACCCGCGCGCGTCTGGTCAGGGGCAGAGAAGGACTCCGGCGATCATTGCCGGCAAACGGCGGTGCCGTTCGGGGCGCCGAGCACATGAATGGAACCAGGAGACCATGGCGATCCTCTGGGTAGCCGTTTCGATAGCTGGGGAGCTCGGGGCCATCGGCGGTGAGCCCTCCCGCGGGGCTCCGGCGACGGTGATTTGGGGCTTTTGCCCACGGGCTTCCTCCGGTGAAATTGATGGACTGGTAAGATGTGTAGGATCAAGGGGAAGCTGGTGGTGGGGAGTTTGGAGAGGGGGACGCTCTGGTGGGGTGGAAATCATGGACGAGGCGGTAGTGGCAGTAGCACCCGGAGAGGAGGAAGATGATCTTCTCCGGCCAGTTTGTTGCTTGGGGAGAGTTCATGTGGGATGGGGGTGATGCTTGTGATCGAGAGGAGCCGGGGACGGCTTTATATAGCACGGGAACGTCGGTTCCCGTGGCTTCCCGACGAAGCAACGACGGCGGCGGTCATTGATGGAGGTGGTTGGGACCGGTGGTGGTCGTTGGGTGGCCGGTGAGGGTCGGTGAGGACGGTGGCCGGCCGCAGTTACTTCCCAGGCGAGCTGGCTGGCCCCGGGTAGTGCCAGGTGGCTCAGACGGCGCCGTCCACGGGCAGACAGCGGCGGCGGCCATTAATGGCAGAGGAGGGCGGTGGCGAGGTTAGCAGGGTCTGCGCGTGGCCGGTGGAGGTAGATGAGGGCGGTGGCGGCTGCAGTTACGCCCGGGGGAGCTGGACGGCTCGGAGGGCTCCAGGTGCCCTGGTCGATGCCGACGTGTGCAATACGGGCGCTCTGGACACGATCTGCGCACGCGCACAACGTGTTTGAGATAATGCCATTTTGGTCTAGGGGGTTTTGTTGCAAGTGAGACATGATAGTGTCATGCACATGGGTACGCGAGGGCTAGTAGACATGTTGGTTTGGCCAAAAGAGCAAGTCTCCAATGTAGTTAAGAGAGAGGCCAAATTCTTTCCATGCCCACAGGGTGTTTGATGAAATGCTAGGTCTACCTAGATAGTTTTGTAGGGAGCGAAAATTGGCAGCATGATGTCACATTAGATGCAAGATATGATAGTGGAGTTGTTTTGGCAAAAAGAGATACTAGCTAGTGCAAGTTTTGAATAAATTCAGTTCTGGACAGAAACTACAGAAGGGTATTTGGTGGGTCTAAATGATGCTAATGGAGCTGATCTTCTTGGGTTAAGGTTTTAATAGGAAGGACTAGGATATGGACAAGTATCAAAAATTTTAGAGCAAGGAAAATTGGGGTTGCAGTAGAAACCTAGAAAATGGACAGAAATGAAAAAGCGGATGGTTCACTCAAAAATTACAAAGGGGCAGGATGGATATTTGCAGAAAGGTGATCCATAGGCATCACATGACTCCTCATAATTTTGATGGAATTTTACAAAATTATTTAAAATAGTTGTAGTGCAAATAGAAGCATATGAAGAAAAGAAAAAGCTATTAAAAGAATTTTCTATGGCAAAATTTTATTATGAAAATAATTCTTAATATTATTAAACAAGTAATGAAATGTTTTCAGATGACTATCAGAGCCCAGAAATTTACTGCAAAATATCTATATGGAGGGAAGAACCCGGAAACAAAAGGTTCTAAAAACACTAAAGAACTTTTTGTAAATCAAAATTTTTGTTTCTAGCCAAATTTTATTTAATGAAAAAGTAATTAAATTTTTGGGGTGTTACAAACTCTACTCCCCTTAGAAAAATCTCGTCCTCGAGATTTGTTAGGGTAGCTAAAAAAAAATTTAGCCCACCCTTTCCGAGGAGATTCTGCTGAGCAAAAACAAACAATTCTAAAACCTAGCTCGGCACTGTTGACGTAAGGCTACTGATAATTGGTGCAACCACAGTGTGTTGTTACGACAAATTTGGAGAAAGTATAATTTCTAAATCCAAATTTGCTCGTCGTACTCCAACGCACAGTGCTCTCTTTGGCTGACAGGTGGGTCCAGGACCCACTGTCAGTCTCTTCGCCTTCCTCTTCCTCCGGCTCTTCTTCTTTTTCTCTCTCCCGCGCGTGCTCACCGCACTATCTGCTGCTATGGCGTCTAGTGCGTAGGGTATCTAGGGTCGTACCGTGGTAGTGTGCGGCGTGCTGTCACTGGCAGCGTGCACTCACCTCGCGGGCCAGTGCCCTGTCGGTACTGCTCGCGGATTCGTCTCCGAACACCGGCGATCGAGTGACGAGCGGCGCTGGTGGACTACGCTCACCGTGCACCGAGCTCGGGCTATAAAACGATCATGGTTTTCTTCTTCCTCCTGCCTCGCACTTTACCTTACTTCTCTTCCTTCTCCTCCTTCTCCTTCTGGCTGAAGGAGCTCGAGACGAGGCATCAATGGAGGACGTGGGATCGGAGCTGATCACGATCCTTCTGGCCGGTCTGCTGGCAGCATTGATCGGCTCCTCGTTTCTACTGTGTGTGATGATCTTCGACGATCACCGTGATGCTGCTGCTCGGGTGGTGGCTCTCCGAGGCGGTGGTGATCATCGGGACTAGGCAGCAGTGTCTGGTGCGAGAGAGAGTGTGTGTGCTCTGGGAGTGATCGAGTCGATGTATTAGGTGCTGATTGTGTGTGTGTGTGTGAGTTGCACTTAGTGCATCTAGCAGAGCAGGTGTGGTCTTGTGCGGGATGCCGTGATGGCACGCGACTTGAATCTATGGTGGGAAAAGTCTTGTGAGGAAGGTCCTTAAGAAATTTCTCCTCTAAGTGTGGGCAAATCATCCTGATACATAAAATATCAGATAGGTAGATTCTGGTGAAAACAAGAGTGTGATAGTAATGGACACGGTGCTCAGAGGGTGATAGTAGCTGGGTTGGAGCAGGGCTTTCTTTATAGGTAGCAGAGTCCTCCGTCACATGCTTGTGAATGGGACGACTCAGATATCGGCCGCAGGCACATGCCTTATAGGTCGACTGCTAGGTTTGGCACCAACTATCAAAAGTTGTCGGCTGGCCAGTGTGTAGGCTTATCGGATGAGATAGGCTTGTCTGTGGACAGGAAAAGTTATGGATGGTGTGGAAACCTAGGGATAGCGACCAGGCTAAGATAGGATTAGCCAATGGTCAGCCTGGCTCTGATACCAAGGCTGTCCGGGCCGGATTTCGGGAACACAATATTCCAGAAATTACCCCTAGTGTCATCACCAGCCCAGGGTTACTGTTACTGGTGGACACATCCTTGTTACAGATTACCAAGCATTTACAGGAATTTGATACAAGACCATAAAGGCCTACTGATACAACAATGACTCCGGTGGTGGATGAAGGAATTGGCTTGTGGATCTCCAACATCGATGGGGCTCCATTTCCACAGGAACAGCTGACCCGGATAACTCCTATCCCGCGTGGTTGCACTCCTAGAATTCGCACGGACGTCGCTGTGGTACTCCTCGCAGAACTCCTAACCTGGCCAAGTAAATAGCCAGGGACAAGCCTGTGAGTACGTTTGAATGTACTCGCAAACATCATGGACAAAAGATATAACATATGCCGCAAACAATTATATGGTCAAGATGAATTAAACTATATGCATGTGCTCATGATAGACTTATATTAAATGCATGCTGACAGGAATTATAACATGGTATGGTGAATAATAGTTAGTGCAGAAAATAAATATTAGTATCATCAATATATATAAATAAAAGAAATGCCGGTCGGATGTCAAGTGACACCACGGTAGGACTTGAAGAGAAATGCCAGACGGGTGTTTAAAAGAGTAATCGGACGATACCATCCGAGAACTCAGGCAACACCACGAAAGGACTTGAAAAGAAATGCCAGTCGGGTGTCCACAAGAGTAGTGGCGTGATAAACCGCCTGACACTCGAGGGACGCCACAAAAGGACTTGAAATGAAATGCCAGTCGGGTATCCACAAGAGTAGTGGCGTGATAAATCGCCTGACACTCGAGGGACGCCACAAAAGGACTTGAAAATAAAAACGAATGTCCGGGGTAGACTAGCCAGCCCCTGAGACACTCTGGAAAGTAAACTAAGAGCAGGGGGTTAGTTCACAAATATAATCATATCATCCAATATACTAATGGTAACACCAGTAGCAACGATAATTATCCTGCAAAATAACCATGCTCAATTTTTTAAATATTTCCTCCGGAGACCGACTCTAAGACCGACACTTGACCAACCCAGACTGTAGTCCTTAACCGCGGACACGGCTATTCGAATAGGTTTCAAACTCTGCAGAGGGTGTACTCTTTACCCACAAGTATAGGATTTCTTTAGTCAGTATCGTGATACTGACTAATTCCCATTACGGTCTTTGGGATGAAAACACACCTAACCAGCACACACCAGAAAATCCGTTCAGATGCCAGGAATCACCCAAGGCATCGTTCCCAGAAAAACTCTAAGTCGGAGAGGCTACAACCTCCAAGAGCATGGGATCACTATTTATACGCGCGGATTACAAGGGTACACTCCCTCTCGGCATCACGACAGCCGGAAACACCCATGCCCCCTTGACCCGATGACCGGATTTAGTCCACCGTCGTGGAAAAACCTCATCGTGGCCCTCTGTACGGTGTGTGCACGGAAAGGGGTTAACAACTTACTAAACCATACCCTACCTGTGGTAGGGACAAGTGGCAGCACGATTCAAGTATGGGGGTTACCGGAACAAGACTCGATCTACGGTCGACTCAGGAGGCTTATGTTTCCTGCAGGGGTTAGCACAACAAAGTATTCTTTCAATCATATCACCAGGACAGGGCCACAACCCTTGCCTGTTTCCACATATATCACATGACACCACCGTGTCAAAAATGGCCCGTGCCCACCAGCACATCCAAGCAGGAGCACACTCCTGGACTTTCACAGTTTATGCATAATAGAACTAGAGTAGAATGCATGTAAAAGAAAATATGCACATGACCATGTATGCATTACTAGCATTATGCAAGTTAAATTTAAATTCAACATAGTCAAGCTTAAACTATCCTAGCAAATAATTCACTATGCAATCATCATATCAAGTGTTCAAGATGCTTGCCTTGAGCATGCAGAAGTATTGGATGCATTCCAAAAGTTTTGAAAAATTCATCCCCCCTTCATTTCCTATTTCAAAAATATTTGAATGACCACATATAGCAAAAATAGTGATAAAAAGTTGATTGGAAAATTATGAAATAACTATTAAAATAAACTAGATCAAATTTTAGGAATATCAGAAAAAGAATTAAATTATTTGGAGTTCATGTGATTTACCTATGGAATTTACAAGATGGAAATAATGGGAAAAAGGACTATTTAATCTAGGCAGTGAATATAAAGCTTAGGAAAAAAAGTTCACCTAAGCTTAATAAATAGATCATGTTTTTAGGAGTCTGCAGAATTTGGAATCATCAGATTTGGATTTGAATTGGTGGCTATGGAAATATTTGAAACATACTGGAAAGAATAAAAGAGAAGGTCAGAAGCGCGCCCTGTGCGCTACTTAGCGGAGCAGAGCTATTGGGCCGAGCCCATCCGGTCGGCAGCGCGGAAGGGGTGCTGACGTCGATGGCGTACTCCAGGGAATACGCCTTCCTCGCACGGAAACGGCTCCGAGAGGAACCTGCCTCCACTTAAACGGCAGGGCCCGCGGCTTGTGCCGCTGACGAGCGGGCCCCACTTGCCGGGTTCGTCTTCTCTAACCCGCGCGCGTCTGGTCAGGGGCAGAGAAGGACTCCGGCGATCATTGCCGGCAAACGGCGGTGCCGTTCGGGGCGCCGAGCACATGAATGGAACCAGGAGACCATGGCGATCCTCTGGGTAGCCGTTTCGATAGCTGGGGAGCTCGGGGCCATCGGCGGTGAGCCCTCCCGCGGGGCTCCGGCGACGGTGATTTGGGGCTTTTGCCCACGGGCTTCCTCCGGTGAAATTGATGGACTGGTAAGATGTGTAGGATCAAGGGGAAGCTGGTGGTGGGGAGTTTGGAGAGGGGGACGCTCTGGTGGGGTGGAAATCATGGACGAGGCGGTAGTGGCAGTAGCACCCGGGGAGGAGGAAGATGATCTTCTCCGGCCAGTTTGTTGCTTGGGGAGAGTTCATGTGGGATGGGGGTGATGCTTGTGATCGAGAGGAGCCGGGGACGGCTTTATATAGCACGGGAACGTCGGTTCCCGTGGCTTCCCGACGAAGCAACGACGGCGGCGGTCATTGATGGAGGTGGTTGGGACCGGTGGTGGTCGTTGGGTGGCCGGTGAGGGTCGGTGAGGACGGTGGCCGGCCGCAGTTACTTCCCAAGCGAGCTGGCTGGCCCCGGGTAGTGCCAGGTGGCTCAGACGGCACCGTCCACGGGCAGACAGCGGCGGCGGCCATTAATGGCAGAGGAGGGCGGTGGCGAGGTTAGCAGGGTCTGCGCGTGGCCGGTGGAGGTAGATGAGGGCGGTGGCGGCTGCAGTTACGCCCGGGGGAGCTGGACGGCTCGGAGGGCTCCAGGTGCCCTGGTCGGTGCCGACGTGTGCAATACGGGCGCTCTGGACACGATCTGCGCACGCGCACAACGTGTTTGAGATAATGCCATTTTGGTCTAGGGGGTTTTGTTGCAAGTGAGACATGATAGTGTCATGCACATGGGTACGCGAGGGCTAGTAGACATGTTGGTTTGGCCAAAAGAGCAAGTCTCCAATGTAGTTAAGAGAGAGGCCAAATTCTTTCCATGCCCATAGGGTGTTTGATGAAATGCTAGGTCTACCTAGATAGTTTTGTAGGGAGCGAAAATTGGCAGCATGATGTCACATTAGATGCAAGATATGATAGTGGAGTTGTTTTGGCAAAAAGAGATACTAGCTAGTGCAAGTTTTGAATAAATTCAGTTCTGGACAGAAACTACAGGAGGGTATTTGGTGGGTCTAAATGATGCTAATGGAGCTGATCTTCTTGGGTTAAGGTTTTAATAGGAAGGACTAGGATATGGACAAGTATCAAAAATTTTAGAGCAAGGAAAATTGGGGTTGCAGTAGAAACCTAGAAAATGGACAGAAATGAAAAAGCGGATGGTTCACTCAAAAATTACAAAGGGGCAGGATGGATATTTGCAGAAAGGTGATCCATAGGCATCACATGACTCCTCATAATTTTGATGGAATTTTACAGAATTATTTAAAATAGTTGTAGTGCAAATAGAAGCATATGAAGAAAAGAAAAAGCTATTAAAAGAATTTTCTATGGCAAAATTTTATTATGAAAATAATTCTTAATATTATTAAACAAGTAATGAAATGTTTTCAGATGACTATCAGAGCCCAGAAATTTACTGCAAAATATCTATATGGAGGGAAGAACCCGGAAACAAAAGGTTCTAAAAACACTAAAGAACTTTTTGTAAATCAAAATTTTTGTTTCTAGCCAAATTTTATTTAATGAAAAAGTAATTAAATTTTTGGGGTGTTACAACTAGTCATGGGGACTAGTTCCGTCTACGGTGTTTTGGTAGAAACCCAGCTAACCAGTACACACCCATTTAACATCCTGTCGTCTGGAATCACCCGCGACCACATTCACGAAAAACTTTAAGACGGGGAGGCTACAACCTCGAATAGCATGGGATCAAATTTATATATGCGCGCTCTAAGGGGTGCCCCCCTCTCGGTCCCAACCGGAAACACCCATGCCCCCTGACCGGATGACGGGCTTTAATCCAGGGCCATGGAACCCTCATCCCGCCACCTCTACTTGGTGTGTACTCGGGAAGTGGTTTACAACTGACTAGACCGTAATCCCAACGGACGGCCTATGATAGTACCGAAAAAGGAGACGAACGGAATCATGACATGATCTCCTGTTGATACTGAGTTAACCAACTACTGGCATGCTCCAACAATACCAGCATTCCACCCATAATATCACCATATGATCGAGGTGGTTCAAACATTATCCTTCGGGGCTCACCCGAAGCTTACTAGCATGAAATATAACCATACACTTATGCCCATATGGTCATGCTTATGAAGCGGACTACTCGAGCAAACATGTAACACACTCATCATATCAAAAGTTCAAACATGCTTGCCTGGTTCTGAGAAGTCGGAGCCTAACTCGGTGTGGTTCGCGTCTCCGTCACGGCCTCCGGTATCTATGTATTTAAACAAATAAATACTAACATAAATACCGCGCGTGCAAATAAAGTTTCTCCAAACATTTCCACATAAATATGACAAAAAAACTAGGCAGAAAACTAAAGAGGACAGAAAAAGAATCAACTCAAAATCATTTTTAGATTAAAAGATATTAGAGTTTCTATCCAGGGACTCATCTGTAATGAAACAGAAAAGTTCCAGGGGCTATAACAGAAAATAGCAAAGCGAATCGGTACGCGGTACGTCAACCACAGAGGGGAAACGTATTTTGCCCGAATGCGCTTACAGAAAACGGTTCGGAGGGGAGAGGTGTGAGGCTGACAAGGGCCCCACGCGTCAGGTTTGAAAACTGAAGCAGAGTCGCGACGGCGCCGGTGCTGCGGTGATCGCCGTCGTCGATCCACGGCGAGTTAGGGGAGGGAAGTGATACATACGGCTTATCGGTGATCTTCCGCGTCGAAAGGTGGTGGAGTTGAGTGTCGGCGAGCCCCACGTCGACGGCGACCCTGTCTCCGACGGACGGTGGCTCGGGTGGTCGTGGGCCTCATCGGAGAGGGTTCCTGGGATCAAATTAAGGTGGGGGTTAGGTCTAGGTGGGTGCCAGGGTGCTACGCTCGAGTCCACGGCGGCGGAGAAGCTCTCACCGGAGTGAACGATGCTGGAGCTCGAGGCGGAGGGAGTTGGTCGGAGTTGGGGAAGAAGGGCCCCTCGAGGCTCTTCCAGAGGCTGGGCGTGGTCTAGGGAGGTAGTGAAGGTGTGCGCGCTCGAGAACGAGCTCGGGGGTGCCTTATATAGCCGGCCCGAGGTGGTTGCTGTGAATGGATAAGTCCGGCGAGTCGATTACGGTGCTATAGTGGTTGGACAACGGAGTTAGGGGCTTGAGCATCGTCTAGGGGGTGTAGTGGTTCCATTCCCGCACCTAACTTAGCAAGGGAGAGGGAGTTACGGGTTGTCCTCGACGGAACGGCCGCGCGGCACGTCGGTGCTAGAAATTGCGCTCTGCACGCGCCAGGCCACGGCGACGGTGCGGCAGGTGTGTGCTGGCACTGCAGGTGGACACGCGGAGCGCTGGGGTGGTTTGGGCGCCGCCAAACGGCGTTGAGTCGCGGGGTGACTTCTGTCAGCCGCCACGGGCGGAGCTGTTGCCACGGATGTCGCCGGCGTGGTCGGGCCAGAGCGCCACCGACGCCCAGAAGCGGCCAAGCGAGCGTGCGGCACACTGGATAAGAAGAAGGTGCAGTGCAGCGTCGGGCCAAGGAGGTACTGGCGAGATTTGTCGCTGCGCCTGATGAAACTGACGAACTGTCGACAGTTTCAGTTAAAGCTTCTGAACTTGACAGCACAGTGTATGCTAAGTGTTTGACGAAATGTTTCTGGCATGTGTGAAATATTACTGGTGCTGATATTTGGTGGAGTGGCCTCTTGATGCATCTAGAGGCTGCCTGATTTTTCACAGGATTTTTGGAAGAAGATAAATATGAATTTCACCAAATTTTGCAAATCTGGTCCAAACTTGCAGCAGGTGAAATTTGAAAATTTTGAACTATGGACCAGTGAAACAAGATGGATCTAGGTTGTGGGTACTAAGGACCATCTAGGAGAGTTGGTTTGGAATCAAATATCTGGATGGAAAGGGTGGCTCCTTTGTAAATCACCAAGGTCCACTATAAAAGACAGAAATAGTTTTGGAGTGAAATAAATAGAGGAAAAATCCCAATAAGGTCAAAACTTACTGGAATTCATGAGAGACTTGTCCTAAGGTGTGAAGAGGGTTTTGGAGATAAATATTTCTGTTGGGGTCATGGCAAGATGAAGGTTGGGGGGAAAAGATAGGTCCAAGACCAAATTTGAAATACAAAACTCAAGTAGGGGAGAAAACAAACAACCTCTTTGAAACTCAACTTGGGCTTGAGCCAACCCAAGAGAAGATCTTCAAGGTCAAAAACCAAGCTTGAGAAATCTCCAAAAACCTTGGCCAGAAAGATTTTAGAAGAGGTTCAAGAAAAGATAAAATAACCGTCTTCCAAAAGGCCAAAATTTTGGAAGAAAACCAACTCAAAAATTTAGGGTGTTGCAACCTGGACCCTGGGTCCATCATCCTGCTTTCCGGCTTCGCGTTCCTGTGTGAAGCTTTCGTTGGCGTTTCCCCGTCTGTGGCCTTGCTTCGCCACGTCTTCGCCCTCTCCTTGGTTGACAGGGGGTAGCGCTCGGGATGCGTGTCGTTACGCACGGTGGAAGCGACTGTTGCCTCCGGAATTGACTTCTCACTTCATCCAACCACATAAGGGTTTCGCCGACAATGGGTGTTCGTTGACGCCGCCGTGTACAACCCCCAATTCCATCTTCCTGATGCACCGGCGGTGCCGAACTCGGGCTGGGGGCATGAGGCCCTTTCAGATCCACGGGCGGAGCCATTGATGCACCGACTGACCAACCTGAGGAGAAGCGGATTGACCTTGGCGATGGTGGTGAGGGACTTCCTTGTCCTCTGTGTCGCCCCACTCCAGCGCCATTCCAGCCCAATGTGGGTTCTTGATGATCGCGCGCGCCTCTAGCGGAAGCAGCTCCCCCCTGATACGCTCTAGGGGCTGATGCGGCTGCTCGTTGGTGGAGTGCATGAAGCTCGTCCTGGTTCCGCGGCTCCCTTGTACTTGGCTCCTGTAGCCGGAAGGGCTCTTGCTGAAAGGATGCCCCGCTTCGATGCATGGGGGCTGTTGCCGGGGGGGCATCCCAGATCATCATGGCGACCCCTCAGGGGTGACATCAGGGCTTGCGAGCCCATCCTCTCCTTTCGGGGCGGACACACCTGGCGGAGCCCCTGGCCTGGGGTGGACTCCGTCCTTGGAGCAAGCGGACAAAGCTCAGGCGTCGGTGTTGACGGAGGTGGCGGAAGTTGCCGAGGCGCCGCTGGCTCCTGAAGCAACGGAAGAGGAGGCGCAGCGGCCTCCCGTCGGGAAGAGTCCGGGGAGCACCGCATCAGGGATCGGGGCGCCGGCCGCGAGCGCCGGCCGTGACCTTGCCCCGGGTACGAGCACATCTGCCTCCAGTGGCCTCCAGCCATCTTTCGTGGCGCTAGGCAAGAGGCGGAGGTTGAAGGGCATCTACGGCCCTGCCCCGAGGGCCCTGAAGAGGATGAAGCTGGATGTACCCAGCTGGTGCGTGTTCTTCGGTTCTTCCTGTCTTTCCCAATGTGGTTCTGCTGACCCCTTGCTCTGCAGGGTCTCTTCCGATTTGTCCTCGCAGCGCTCGATGAGGCCCGCAGAAGCCTCCGCCTGCATCCCTCCTTCGGACCATGCCGGGTCTTCGGGAGGCCTCGCGCGAGCTCTTGAAGCCGCGCCCGGGTCTTATCGTGCAGGTCGTGCCCCCAGCCCCCGAGCACTTCTGGGGTAAGGCAGCTCTTGGTACATCGGGATTCCGCTCCGTGTCCCGGGTCTTGCCTTCACTATGGGTCAGCAAGCTCTTGAGGCAGCTCGAGCAGCTGTCCGCCCATCAAGACCACGCCTGCTCCCTGCGCCGGAAGTATTGCGCGCCCCCGAGGTTAGCCCCGAGGCACACGCTGAACACGAGGGAGAGGGCGAGCCCCCTTTGGGTGGCGTGGATGCCGGGGACGAGCCCGGTCGTCTTCTGGAACTTGCAGTGCGCAGGAGCGTGGTCCGTCATGACCTTGTGCGGGAGGCGTCGGACGCCCTGAAGCGTCTCGAAGTCGAGGTTGTTGAAGTAGATGGATGTGTTGAGGCCGAAGGTCTGCTTCTGGCGAAGGGTTGGCGCCAGCTGAGGACCGCCATCAACCTGAGCCAGCTGCAGCATGAATCCGCCCTAAGGAAGGCGGAAGCGTCGGCTGCCGCGGCTCAGGAGGCGTGCGACCATGCCCTGGAGGAGGCTTGAGATGCCGAGCGCCGCCGCGCGGCCACCGAGGAGCGTGAGCGCGAGCTTGAAGCCTCAAACGCCACGCTCGAGCGCCAGATTCATGCTCGAAGGGCTGCCCTTGCTGCACATGTGGTTGATGATGATAGTCTAGCGGGCCTCTCGGCGCGGGAGGAGGCGCTGGCACTTTAGGCGATGGAGGTGAGCATGGAGCGCGAACGCCTGGAGATGATGGAGCACCAGCTAGCCGAAGCCAAGGACAACCTTGATGATCGCGAGGTCGTCATGAAGAAGGCTGCCAAGGAGGCGGAGCGTCTCCGGAAGGATTACCGCAAGAAGCTGGGGTTTCATGAGACTCGCTTTGCTGATAAGCGCAAGGAGCTTCAGAAGAAGATCACGGCTCTTAAGAGAAAACTGGTGGATGCCGAACGTCGTCTGCAGGTGTCGGAGAAGGCTCGTGTTGCAGCCCAGCGTCGCGAACAGGGGTCGAAGAAGGCCTGTGCCGAGGCGGAACGCCGTGAGCGGGCGTCGGAGGAGGCTCGCGCCACTGTCAGGGCGGAATTTTTCTACTTTCACCAGCAAGTGGAGGACATTTCCGCCCTCGCGGCTCACACTTCTGAGGAGGCCGCACGAGTCCGTGGGATGCAGCACACCCGCTCGGAGATGTTTGAGGCCCTGCGGCACCGGGCTGGCCGGGCCCTATTAGAACTTCTTGGCTCGGGGGTCGCCGGCCCTCTGGTTAATGATGACGCCAGGTATCTCGGGTTCTTTACCAGGGTGGTGGAGTGTCTTGAAGGCGGGGTCAGGAAGGCTCGGCAGCTCTTCGAGGAGCAAAGCCGCGGCGTCCTGAGGAGCGCGGTCTCCCGCATCTTCGGCAACTTGCACCGTCTTGACCCTCATACGGACTTCGAGGCCCTGTTGGAGCCTATGCCTGGGGCGGTCGCCGGCCCCTCGGAGAATTGGGTGAGCGACCACGTGGATGCATTGGTGACGGAGCTCGTTCCAGCTATCGATGATGCGCCGATGCTTGAGGGGAGCGACACCGACGGTTCCTGTGAAGGCGTCAATGCTTAGTCCAGTTCCTGCTGTAAATTTGTTTTTGATTGTGGCTCCAGAGCCAGGTGAGATGGGTGTCACAAGGCTTAAACTCTTGATGATGTAATTGAACACCATCAGGATAGGTTTTTAGGCACTCCCTTGCTTGTTCCTGAGGTTGTGGCCTTAAGCCCTTGTCGTGTGTCAGGAAAGAGCGTCCGCCGACCTCGTCCGGGCGCGCCTAGCGAGTACCTACTGTGAGCACAAGAGTGGTTGACAGTCCGGCCGCGGATCAGACAGAACGTGCGCCCACACCTCGGTCCCTGCTCGCGAGGAGTGACAGGGCGGGGTTGCGGACGTAGCCTAGCTCGGCTGAGCAAGACGGAAAAAACGGACTGGCGAGGAAACACGGCGGAAGTCGCAAAACACAGACAAAAATTCTCCCTTTTATTCAAGAAACGAGTCGTGCGATGGCGATATCGGCTTGAAAAAGCGGATACAGAGGGAGCAAATGCGAATGGAAAAAAGGAGGGGCCGCGTCCGGCCCCTGAGCAGGTCTTCAGTCTTCTCCCCAGCGCGGAGCATAGGGCTACCACCGGCGGATGTGGGCATAGCCATTGGGGGGCAGTGTCGATGGCCAGCGCGGAGCATGGTGCATCCACTCGGCATGGGAGGGAGCCCTCGAGGTCCTAGGGCGACGATCCGGATACTCCGGGGCATGTACAGCCCCACTCATTATTACATGAGAGTGTCACGAGCGGAGATCTTCTGACGTGCCCGCCCCTTCGCTTTGAGGGCCCCGCCCCGCACTAGTCCGCTCCCTCATGAACTCACCCGAAGGCGGCATTCATGAAGTGGGACACTGCGCATAATGGGGGGATGGGACCTTTGCCATAGGCCCCCCTCCGAGCACCAGGCGTGCCGCTCACGCGATCTCCAAGCGCGCTTCGCCCCTGAGGGCTAACGTCATTCAGAGACGGGTGTCCTGAAGTGCGATTGGGACCCCGCCCTACCCACGCTCCTAATGGCCTCTAAGCCCTTCCTAATCAGGGTCGGGCCCAGCGGGTACGGGATTTCGTGAGCACGAGGACGGAGCCGTGGTCTTGGGCCCTCCTAGTGCGCGTAGGACGGGTTGCCGTACCGCCTCCAGACGCACCCTCCGCAGCTCGGGGGATGGTACGCCGGGAGGCGCGGCGTCTTGAGGTTGAACAGAGGGAGGAGAAGGCCCCTCCCCGCGCGCATCATACCAGCCGCCAGTGAGCCCCTGGTGAAATCTAGGGCGGGCTCATGTGCGACGGGTCACGCGCGGGGGGACGAGGGCCAGACCCGGGCCTTCCCTTCCCTTTCTGTCTTGACGCGGCAACCAGAGTATTTCCGTGGCCTGCCGAGGCTCGGGGCTAGAGACACCGTTGGCCCGAGGCCTACGGCTGGTGCTGCGAGTGACGGCCCCCCGCAGGCACCAGCGCGCGTCTCATTCGCGCTCCATGGCCGTGGGCGATGATGATGAAGGGTTGAGGGCTAAGAGCGGGGGATCTGCCTCCCGACCTTCCGCTCCTAAGCCCCTTGGTGCCGGCGCCTGGTTGCACCCTGCGTTCGGCGTAGTCCTGGGGTCGCCTCCTGATGGCTCCTCGACGGGGGTGGTTCCTGAGTACAAAGGGCTTCGAGGCAGAGCGGCGGCGTCATACGCAGGGTTCAGCGGATCATACCCCATGTCGCCCTCGTAGGTCGTCGTGGGTCTTGACCATACGGGCGACCGGGTGTGGCCGGGGCGGCACCCGGTCCCCGACATCGTCGTGTGGAAGCAGAATGGCTCAGCCCCGGTGCTGGCTGCGTCGAGGAGCTCGGCCACCCTGAGGAGTAGCGCGATGTGGCCGCTATCGAGCAACCGGCACCTTAGCAGTTCCCTTGCCACCAGTAGCGCGGCCCTCATGTTCGCCATTTCGTGCCGGTCCCATGAGCTTGCCGCTGCGTGCTCGGCGGCCCGTGCCGCCGCACGGCCTTGGCGCCGAGTGAGTGGTGGGTGCTGCCGGTCTCCAGGCGGCGGTTCGGTGATGCTCATCGTGCCGTCGGCCCCGATCAAGGACGGGTGTCGGCGAGTCCCGCGGTCGAAGGGCGATGCCTAAGCGGCACGGGCGCCACGGGCTTCCGCACGCGTCTCGTGCTCCTCCGCCATCGTGGTCACGGTTTGTTGGAGCTGGGCAACGCGGGGTTGATGGACGAGAGCCAGGCAAGGTCGTCGGAGAGGCGAGATTTCGACACGACCCCTACCTGGCGCGCCAAATGTCGGATTCAGGGCTCCGCAAAACCCGATAAGTTCGAACACAGGGGCGTGAACGAAGAAATCTCCCACTCACGTCTACCTAGCGCCTCGCTCTCGTCTCGGTTGAAGGATTCAAGCAAACAACAGACATAACACACAAGAGTTTATCCAGGTTCGGGCCACCTTGTGGTGTAAGACCCTACTTCCTGGTTTTGGTGGATTAGCCTTGGACGAGCCGGGATATGAGCCAGTACAATGGTTCCTGAGCTCAGGAGGGTCAGGAGGCAAGTGTTCTTTCTCCTTGCATGGTGGCAGAGTGTATCAGTCGATCCCTTTTATAGTGGGAATTCTAGCTACTTATATAGGCGGCCACGACCCTATTCCCCCGAAATGTTTATGCGGGAAGGGATCCCACAACGGCCATTTTTGAGCAGGAACACAAGGACGTTCCTACCCTGACAAAAGCAGTCTTCGCCTGCAAGAGGATCAGGCGATGACGCGGTGGTGGGCTCGACGGTGACATCCTCCTTGTCGTCCTTGCGGTCTTCGGTCTCGTTGCACCAATGAGGAAACCTTTGCCCCGCTCCTCGGGAACCCGCGGCTGCGTTGTCCCCTTTGCACCAAAATGGTAACTGTGCCGTTGGCGGACGCTGGCACCCGCTGGCGCGGTACGTCATCGCTGACATCACTGCCACCTCCTGAGGCAGGCTCGGCCTTGGATTCTCCTCCCCTCCGGAGCACCTGGCTGAGGCCACTCCCGAGGAGGTCTTGATGTCGTTCTCCTCGTGAGGCTTAGCCCCCTCACGAGGGTCTTGGATAGCTGGGCCATACCAGGCCGTAGTAGGAGCGTGTCGGGCCCGCAGACAGGCAAGTCTGGGTACCATGGTTCCCAGTATGCCGACACATCCTCTCTCACACACACTGGCAGTACGTGCACGAAGTGAAGATGTGAACGCATGCACCCATTCCCTCACACGCACACGCGGGTACACGGTGGGATGCATTTTTGTACGAAGATCCATCCCATGTGATAATTTGACGCATGTAAAGTCGTTCACTTCATTGATGGTTAATTAATACAGTGCATTCAAATTGAGTGGACATGAGGGAGGAAGTAGTTGAGAATAACTACTCCAGTGCGTTCATACGGGTAGTTTAAACATGAGTTGCTACTTCCATTGGTCTCCTTCGTATTTTGTGCCAATTTTGACCATAATTTTAAGAAACACAATATTTGTGCATGTCATAAAAATTAATGCAATCGAAAACTATGTTCAAATGTGATTCCAATGATATAATCTTTGGTGACATGCATTAACATTTTCTTAGTTAAATTTTGGTCAAAATTTGGCATAAAATAAAAAGGGGGCCAATAAACCAGGACACAGGCAACATGATCATTTTTTCCTGGGTTATTGTTGGTGGCATTTGTATTTAAATATTGACGGAGTGGAGTACTATTTTTTATCTTAGCCTCGTAGGGCTCTACCAGTGCCTACTCTCGCCTCCCTGCGTCGCCCACCGGAACCCACCATGGATAATCCCTTAGATCCCAGTATCTCGCGGGTTTCCCTCTCGCTACGGCCCGCAGCACTGCCGCCTTTGAGCGGAACCCATATGTGTTTCGGAGGGGATCCATTGCTCTGGAATCTCAGATCGGTGGCGCCGGAGGACATGCCAGGGCTGTGTTTCACGTGGTGGGCAGCAAGGGCAAATCGGATCGAGGAAGCGTCACATCGATTGGAGACAAGTTCAAAGGAGTTGTGCCTGGCGAAGCACAAGGCGGAGGCGCAAGTCGATCTCAGGGGAGAGATGCTGAGGGATGTTAGCATCCGGCAGCATCGCGTTGATTTTGAGCTGGGGCTAATGGCAGAGATCATATTCACGAAGTCGTCTGCGGAGGAAACAACGCGCTTGCCTGCGGGGTGGGATGAGCAGCCGGTGCAACTATTCAAATGGGTCATAGGAGAAGCCAAATCGGGAAGCCAGCTGGGGCGGCGGCGCTGGGGATGCATTGTAGGCGAGGTGAGTTACCCTCCTTCCCCGCCAGCGATGCAGTGACGGGGATGCACTGTAGGCGAGGTGAGTTACCCTCCTTCCCAACTAGCGATGCAGTGACCTACTCGGTTGCTGCTACTGTGAACTTTCGGCGCCATGGCAGTTTGCAACTATGACAATCACTCCATCTATATGTATTGTATTCCTGTGAAAATACTTGGTCGTTTGGAAAAAAATGGTAGTTGATTTATCACTAGTTTTGGGTTGCTTGGTCGTGACAATCACCCGAAGCCACAAACAGAAGTCTCCATTGCATAATTCTTACGGTCGGTCGCAGCAACAAACGGTCGGCCGGACCCGCGAGACGCATCGGCTTCGTCTCACATGTACGACCAGTTACATCACTGACTTGTGCAACCGCATTTGAGCAGTAGTACTTGAATTTTGTGTTCCAGGAAACTCATCGGGAGCAATTTTGGGCCTCGACCATCAATTAATCTTTAGCTTATTCCCATCACATTCCAAAGTAGTACTAACATACTATAACTAAGTGCAAACCTGGTCACACCTAGTACGTATCAAACATGAACATGTTCCCACTATGCAGGTTTTAGTACTAGTGTAGAACTAGGCTATAAAAAGGGGAACTATACCTATCCCAAAATCACTCTACCTTCCTCCTCATAAGTATTTCTTGTTCATCCGTCCTTTCCATGGCCGGTGTGCAGAGCTCTAGATTGAGAACTACTTGTAGAGACGGAGCGACGACCAAGGCCGCGGAAAAAATAGAGGTATCGCCGCCACGTAAAGACATTGAAAGATCACTCATGGGCAGGCGAGGGCTCCCATGAGCGCCCTAGCCGCAGAGGCGAACATGCCGAGCTGGCAGTGCTGGAGTCGTTATCCCTCGACGACATGCCCGATCAGCTCAATAAGCAGAAGGAGTTCATCGACGGCTTGGTGGAGCTGCGGAAGGAGAGCCTCGACGACATGCCCACTAAGCTCAATAAGAGGGAGGAGTTGACCGCCGGCATGATGATACAGCTGAAGGAGAGCATTGCCTCGGGTAAAAAGGCAACCGGCGAAATCCTGCAACTTTAGGAGGACAATGCGAAGCTGCACACCCTCATCATGGAACAGAAGGAGGAGTTGGCGAAGCTTCGCATCGAGCACCTGACTGCTGTCAAGGTACGTAATGTGGCCGTGGAAGAGATGATAATGGTCCGTGTCGAGAAATCCCATGTCATGGATAGAATGAAGAAGTTGGCGGACGACACGAACGAGGAGATGAAGGCCGTGGTGGCGATGAAGAAGCAATTAGGACTTCGGTAAACTCTTCATGAAGTAGAGAGCAGCACCCCAAACTTGTGTTTGCGTCTTCCTTATTTATTTATTTTGGGGGGGGGCAATCTTCCTTCTTCTTTTGCTCCTGTGTTTCTTCGTTTGCTTCAGGTGTTTCGCCGCATGTGTCATGTTCTCTGCGAGGTACGAAGAGAACAATGCTACTCCCTCCGTTTTAGTTTACAAGTCCTGCACGTATACCTAGGTTGCCAATTTGATCACCTTCATATAAACTATATAACACAAAAATTATACTATTTCAAAATAGAATATCTAAAGTTTATAATGGTATGTTTTTAATATATTACTTCTATTAGTTTGGTCAAATTGATGACTTAGGGGTACGCGCATGCCTTGTAAACTGATAGAGAGGGAGTAACAATGAGCGGCACCGTGGGATCGCCATGTCGCACTGGGTTGCCATGTTTCGTGCTCCTCCGTCGTACTAGTCCTACTCTAGTGTAAAGTAGTAGTATATCGCACGGTTCTTTGCTCCTCCTCATTTCGTCGGCAACATTTATACGAGCAGTCAAATCACAAGGCCCCACCTTCCAGTAGTAATGAGCCGTCAAATCACAAAGGCCCTCGCCTCTCGTGAAACCGACCAAGCGAGACTGCCCCAATATCTAGCCTTTTAAAAATACTTTTCTACCATAGCAGTATCGATGGATTGCGCCATGGAGAAAAACTAACAAGATGAAATGAAAGAAAAAAGGCAGTACATATAGAGAATGCTTGTCACCAAATTATGCATATAGTACTATTAAAAAAGCTAGTGTGTGCTTAGATGGGGTGCATACTGCAGAGTTAGAATAACGAGAAGGAGCATAAAATAGTTCTGTTGGGCGCTCAACACAACACATAAAACTAAGCACCCTGAAATTAAACTAAGAAACTAATCTGGTAGACACTGTATTAGGACCACCAAGAGCAACGACACTGCCACCTTACTCGAACTGCTCGTCCACGTGCTCGACTTCGTCCTTGTCCCTCTTCCTCTTGGCCGATACTTCTTTGCTTGAACCGCACACTTGGCCACCGCTCTTCGTCCAACCCTTGTAGATATTGAAACAAAGGTAGGCATCCATTGCATCGTAGTGGATGTGCTCTATCTAGTACATTCCACTCCCATGCAAGATGAAACTTGGGCGAAGGTTTCTTCAGTTTACGGTATGAAGGATCAACCATGGCTCCTTCCAGGGTCAGCATTGAAGGCTGATCGGAGGACACCAGCCCTTTCCTCTAGAGGTTGAAGGGCTGGCCTACAACCAGGCCTATCCGACCCAGGACTTTTCTGTCGTTCGTAAAGTCTACAATAACAAATTTGACTTTGCCACCTACGAGGAAGTTCTTAAATTCCTTGCACTCAATGTCGGCATGGCATATGTGGTAGACCAAGCACAAGTTAAGCACGCAAACCTGGATCATGGCGGGCTTCTTCCTCTCTTCCTCCTTTAGATGCTTCTCTTTTCCCAGGACTGTGGGGTACTCAACATCTAGCCCAACGACCCAGTCATCACCATTTAACTTTTCGAACATGCTTCCAAAGCGAGCAAGGCATCTTTTCACCATCGCAGAAGAACGGGTGTAGATGACGTAAAACTCATCGCCGGTGATGGTTCTAACCTTGTACTCACCGAAGATCATGGAGATTTGGGACGCCATGGATTTGGGAGGAGGATTAGGTTTAGTGAAACTATTGTAATGTGAAAGGACGGGACGACTAGGAGCGAACTACCGTAATGTTAAAGGATGGCTGGGGACGAGTAGGAGCGAACTACTAGCGGTTTTCCGATTGTAAAAATGCTGAGCGGGGAGTGCCAACGACAAGGTAGTGGCTTTCTCGGTGATAAATGGATTCATACACAGTACTATGGGGGCCCAATTAGATGTCATGTCTACTAGAAGCCCAATTAAATGGCTTCATGCATCTGCATGTTCGCACGTCAAGCGTCGGGAATATTACAGGTGATATGCAGCTTTCCATGCTCCCATGATATGAGCTTCCGAGAGCCCTTGGATCTGAGATAAAACGGTTGCATGGCATGATTCTAGACCTATGGGTGAATATCCTATGTTGGAGGGTTATTTTGCAAATTTTTAGCAACTTAGCATGCGAACGTTTGATCTCAGATCCAAGGGCTATCAGCAGCCCGTACCATGGTCGCGCCTACCAGACCGCCGCTTCGCTCGCGCGGTCGCGCCCTTGGAGATTTCAGACGGATATAAATGAGCATTTTTTTGCCTACTTTGCATGCATGAAACTACTTCCTCCATCCAGGTGCGTTAGGCTATCTTATATTGGCATGTCATACTTAGTCATCACTTAGTCACTCATACAACAAGGTTAGCTATAAGGTTGGCTATAAGAGTACTTTCTTTTACTTCTCTCTATCTCTTTCTTCATAGTATATATTGCATTTGCCAAGGAGTAAGCACTACTAGGGAAAACCTTATACACAGGAGTTTACTAGTAGCGTTTTTCAAAAGGAAACGCTGCTACTACTTATCAGTAGCGCTTGGCCGTAAAAAGCGCTACTACTATGCACTTACCAGTAGCGTTGTAGTTATAAAACAGACTACTACTATAATTGCCAGACTGTTGCCGGCAAGCCAGGCATAGTAGTAGCGCGTGTCGGGGATATACCCCGCGATATGACCCGGCCAGACTTGACGATTTACTTGAGACTCGGTTTACACTTGGCGATTCATTGGCGACCCGCCCTGACCAGACAGTTTACAAGCAACCTGCCTGAACATTATGACTCATTGGTAACCCGGCGGGCTGTGGACGGATGACAAGGCCCAAGGCTCAGAAGGCCGGTTCATGTTATGATGGGCCGGTTTATGAGGAAAATACAAGGAATAATCTCCTACAAAGGAAGCAAGACTAGGACTCCACTTGTAATAGAGTAATCCTGATCCTACTAGGACTAGTCATGTAACCCGCCCCTTCAACATATATAAGGAGGGGCAGGACTCCCCAAAGAGGGAGAGGCAAGAAGAAAACAATCTCTAGGGCTAGACACAAAGATCCGGTTTACCGACGACTCTCTCATGATCATAATGAGACCTAGCCACAAACAACATGTAGGGCTATTACCGGATGATGTTTCCCGGGGCCCGAAGCTGTCTAAATCCTTGGCTTGTGTTGCGTCTCTCGATTCCTCTCAACCCCTCTCAAGCTACCACATAGATGTGTTGGCCTCGCGACTGTGTCCTCACACTAGAACATCTGCCGTGACAATTCCACGATAGTTGGCGCCCACCGTGGGGCCTGCGCATGGTGGTGTTGAGTTCTTGAAGGGATCACTCCCAGGGATCGGGAGGAATTCATAAATTTCCGAATAGAAAAACTCAGCTCGGAAGGATCTGTATCTTTTTCGAGTTCATCAATTCAGATTGTATGATCCGTGAGATTCAAGTCAAAGAAAAGAAACTAGGGTTGCCTCTCTGTGTATCGTCACACGTGACCGGGCGATTCGTTGTGTCCAGATCACTTTCCGCGGGACCGCCGCAAGAAGCCAAGGGCAAAAGGGATTCGTTCGAGCCGCCGAGACAGTCAATCCATCAGGAGCAAGCTATCACCACACGACAATATTGATTCAATTTTTGTCTCTGATTCTCTAAACGGCCATCGACGGAAGTGGATAAAGCCACCAAACTGGAATTACAAGTCGTGTAGATGCCACGCGCGCAGGGGAGATTCCGCCGAATCCGAGTCAGCCTCGGGCCTTGGGCCTAGCCTTGAGCCGTCGCCTTTACAAATCGAAACCGATAGCACATCAACTGATGAAAAACACCAAAGCTACGCGCTGGGATCGGATAAGTCAATGCCATGGACTAGTACTTCAAGGCAAACCAGATCAAAGGCGACAGGCCGTGGTGTACGGGTAGACGCGATTTTCTTAATAATACTTCCTGTGGTCTTGAGCAGACGGCAAGCGGTGGTCGTGACAGCACCTCTCCAACGCAGCAGCATGCAAAGGACCAATCGCATGGTACACTGGTACTACAGTATAGATTCGCTATGAAAAAAAAAAGAAAAATGACTCAATAGAAAAAGGGAGAAGGTCACGTGGAGACCTCGGGTACTAGAAGACAAGAGAACCAATGCGACTCATTTACCAATCAATCCTTCTGTCAAAAATAAGAGCAGCACTATGCATTATCCAGCGCTAGCATCCGTGTTCATCCGGCAAAAATACCAGGTGTTATTTTTCCTATGTATTTTATCAGTACATGTTAATTTATCCGACAATAATTACTCTGGTCTGTAATATTTTTATGCAGGATGACTATTAAAAGAAAAATGGGTGGTGTTATACCACGGATGCATGTTTGGCTGTGCCGCGCGGCTTCACGGACATGCGTGTCGCGGTACAATTTACATCAACACGCGGGCCGACTCGTTCGTCCGCGTCGTCTTACAACGTCATGGACGACTCGCCCGTCTGCCCTCGCGGCCGGTTCATGCGTCTGCACCGGTTTACAACGCGGAAGACAACTAGCTCGTGTGTGCCGGTTTACAACACTGCGGCCGACTCATGTGTCTGTGCTGCCTCTGATGCTGCGGTCGTTTTACTACCCGCCCTACGGTCCGGCCTACTCAACATGTCGGGTTGGCTAACGGACACCGATGAGGATCATAAGGTCCAAATACATTAGGTGATATCTGTCTAGATTATTTTAAATAGCACGTATCAACTTTTTCCTTTTGAGAACAATTACTCCGGTTTATGATATTATTTATGCAGGACATTTGGTCACTGCAAGAGCGATAGCGACTCGTCCGTGTCCATACTACCTCTAATGTTGCGGTTGTTTTTTCTGTCCGCCTTCGATGTTCGGAATATATCAACACAATGCGGCTCACTTACCCCTTAACACGGTTTACCGCGCCGCTTCACCATGGCGGTCAATTGATCATCAACTCTGCGGCGGACAAATACTATCCTAAAGATGTCAGGTGAAATCCATCCAGTATATTTTTATTATATATCTCTTTTTTTAAGAGCAATTACTCCGGTCTGCACAGTTATCTAATGCAGGACCCTAAACTACCATATTGATGAAAATTTAAAGACCAAAGCCGGCAAATCAAGTTGCAGTTTTTTAAAGATCTGTCTGCTACACGAAGAGTAAAACCTCACAAGGATGCAGGCTCCAGTCCAGACGTTATTTAAAGCTAAGCAGATCAAACGATGTTTACTGGGGTCAGCCAAAGTTAATATGATTACCCAAAGCAAAAGCAATCACGTATTGATATACAAGAAGTACCATTTGGCACGTCCTCCAAAGCTTGGTGGATACATGCATAGATGTGAAGACCACTAAAATTCCATGAGAAAATTTGCTTCGATCCTCTGGATAAATCAGGTGCTATCCTTTCTATGTATTTTATCAGCGCATATTAAATTGTTTGAGAATAATTATTTGGTCTATGATAATTTTTCGCAGGATCATTATTCATTACAACGGTGTCGCAGAGGGGCGTGCGCCAATATTATTTTTGCACTAGCGCTTGTCCGTACCGTGCGGCTCGGTGGATATGTGCGCAAGTCGCCGCCTTCGCTACATCAACACACGCGACTGGCTCATCGTGTGCGCCCGCGGTCGAGCCTTCACACGTCAGAGCCATTTCCAAAGTCGCGGCCGAACTCTTTCGTCCGCGCCGGCTTACAATGCCGTGGAAAATTCATCTATCTGCACCGTTTGCAATGCCACGGCTGACTGTACCTACCGGATGATGTTTATGATAGCTTTGTTATCACAACTGGATTGACCTCCGGCAAATACCAGGAAAATTATTCTTTACAAAATAGCATTATACCATGGAGATGGAGGTGTGCCAATATCATTTAGCACAGGTGGTCGTCCTTACTCAACGGACTCCCGCGCCGGCTTACAATGCCTTGGCCGGTTCACCAGACTGCACCGGCTTACAATGTCGTGGCTGACTTATTTATCTATATCGCCTTTGATGTTACGGTCGTCTTTATTGTCCGACTCTCGCGGCCTGGTCTAAATCAACATACCGGGCCGCACATGTCTGCATGAGCTGTTTACTGAGTATGAGCGAGTCACAACTTGGGTAGCCCTGTTCTTTTAACAAAATAGAGACAAATTATCATATGCTATCAACCGTCGTCTGCACTAGGTGGCTCAATGGGCAGGCGCACAAGTCGCCGCCACTATAGTTTGGTTAACTTCAAACCGCCAGTTGGAAGGGACCATTGGCCAAGTTGCTGACATGGCTCGTACGGGATCATTTATAACCCGCTGCAGTCATCTCAACCTTCTGTGGATTCACATCGCGCTATCAACACCAATGATATACTACTTCAGCTATGGTCAAATACAGAGAATCTCAAGACAACTCCTCGAGTCGTCTCAAGACTCGGGGGCTACGATGACATGACTCAGCAAATCTTGCCAGTTTAAGCAAATTTAAGAACCCGAGGACGATGGAGGAATATATAACCCGGTCCCAGAGGCAACTGCTATATTGATGGAAATTTAAAGGCCGTCAGAAAATTTCCGGCTTAAAAAGTATATGACAATTACAAAATCCCGTCTCAATGAAGAAGTTTCCGGGTCATCAGAAAGGAATCCAGTTTATTCTCCGGTTTAAAAAGAATTATTCTCTCGCAAATTCGAGTTTAAAGGCCGTCAGAAAAATTTCAGCTGAAAATTCCGGTTTAAGATCCGGTTCAAGGGAACGATATCTCCCACAAAGATTTTAAGCTCTCAATATCCGGTTTAACATCCGGTTCAAGAAGAAATATTTCTCGCAAAGTTTGAGCTCTCATAAAAGTCAAAAGGGGCCAAAGAGAGTGTTGCACATCACAATTCAAACATAGGCACCCGACGAGCACAGCTCAGAAGTATATCACTTGGGGGCTTCTATTTATAAAGCAGAGTTCTAATTACCCATTGATCCGGCTATCAAGCCCATATTATCATAAGAGCACAGCTCTAACCCGGCTATCAAGCCAATATTATCATAAGGGGCTAAAGAGAGTTTGTTGCACAACACAACTAAAACATAAGCACCTACTGAGCACAGCTCAAAATGTTACTTGGGGACTCTTGTTGCACAGCAACAAAGAGTTTTTAAGGCCCTTGTAATAGGCTATCAAGCCAGGCATGGAAGCCAGGTGTATTCACCTAAAACCCCAGGTTAACCTGCCTGCATCAAATAAGTCACTCCATCTAGGTAAACCTGGTATGACCCGCCGAATGTTTGACAAGTCAATCTTATACAGACGCTGAACTTGTCAACGTTAAAACGACGATTGGTTAATGTGAGGTCCATCTTAACAGGCTTTGTAAAATGGTTTAACTCAGTGGCCTGGCAGCCCATGAAAAGCCTCGATTTTAGGCCTGGCAGCCCATAAAAAGCTTCGCATGATTTTATTTGACAAGTTTTTCTCTTTTGTTGAGGTTTACAGCACTCTTTATGATAATGACCGATGTTTATTAACCCGGCCTGGCTTTTGACTATAAGTCCCTAGTATGAGATAAGATAATGACCGGTGTTTATTAACCCGGCCAGGCTTTCGACTATAAGTCGCCAGTATGAGATAAGATAATGACCGGTGTTTATAAACCTGGCCTGGTTTTGTTTATAAACCAGCAACCTATGATAATTACCAGTGTTCAAATTTTGGGTTATCACCCTTACTACACTGGCTTGGTAAAACCAACAGTGTGATCAAATATCACTGGAACCGGTTTTCAAACCGGGTTATATTATTCAAATCTTTAAATAGCCAACATGGCTGGATTTTTATTATGGTTATCAATAACCAATATTATGATTAAGATTTTCAAAGTCGCTTTAGCGCAATGGCTATCATATTATCAATGGAAATGATTTATTCAATAATTGAAGGAATAGTCCCGAGTCGCTGCGGACTTGCGACCTGGCACTTGGGGGCTACATTATTCAAGTTGAGCATCAAATATGCAAGTCTCATGTCACTGCAAGCATGCACCATGACACTTGGGGGCTAATGCAAAGTCAATTTTTGCTCACCTTATTGAAGACCCAACTCATCACATCGTAATGAGCCGGCCCTTGGGGGCTACCAATTGCTCATGTCAACAATTCAAGGTACAAAGCTTTTAATCCATTATATTGAAGGGTCCACTGCTCAGTTGGTAAAGCACAAGGCTCTTAACCTTGGGGACGTGGGTTACAAGCCCCATGATGGGGGTTACATCATATGAAGTTATTTAAATTGAAGTATATATCAAGTCCCAGCTCAATATTACCTTACTGAGCCGGCCCTTGGGGGATACACATTGTTGTTCAAAAGTTTACATGATTATATTTACAAAGTCCATGCTCATTATTGCATAATGACCCGACCCTTGGGGGCTACATTGGTTGAAGTTTTTATCATCATAAGGAAATTACAAGTCCTAGGTTGCTACAAGCATGACAACCCGACACTTGGGGGCTACATAATATGTAGTATTCGGTTCCTCGCAGGGAGCAAAAGAGAGGGATTTCGGGAGACCTTAACTATGGCTACCATCGTCGACGCCATCATCAATAGTGGGCCATGAGAGGCCATCTCCGACCCCGCTCAAGTCACCATCGGCGACTAGCTCACGCAGCTGATGCGCTCCATGCGTGGCACGAGCTTAGAGGCGCGTAGCTGTCGTCACTCGTCTCTGGAGACTCGGCAGCCTCGGGAGAGCCGTTGGATTCCCAGGGGCAATCACTGCTGCTAGGAGAGCTGACGGCGAGACCAAGGGCACACATGGCACCAGTTGCTCTGCCTCCTTGATGGCCCCCAATGGGGCAGCACTCCTGGCGGCGTCCTTCCTCGTCGAAGACTTTGAAGAACAATGTGGAGGCGCCGTCGAACTCAAAGTGGACGACGGAGACTCCGTTAGGGAGGCACACGTGGGCGACTTCACCCCACCCTCGAGTCAAGAAGACACCTGCCGGGGAGACGACTTCAACCTCCGCCTCCATAGCTTGGCTGCGTCACCCAGCATGCTACAGCCACAGCTTGGCAGGCCCCCTCGCCGGCATCGGCTCGGCAAAGAACCTCGAGAACCGGATCCAAGAGGGCGGTGGCATTGCTGTCCACACCAAGAACTCACGCGAGGAGCCTCGGCGTGACTTCGGGGACCACCCTCCCCAGCAGAACGACCTTGACCACGACGCGAGTGACATGGAGTGCGACCCCTTTGCCCCTGGATGTGCAAGGGTAGCGGGTAGCCGGGAGGAGGCCACTTGCAACAAGGCCTCGCCACCTCCCACCTCTCGTCGGCACCGCGGGGCGGCTGAACCTCTTCTTTGGCATGTGCGCCTCCTGCTCATCGCAGGGAGTCTTTCCTTTCTCAGCAGCGGAGAATCTTCTTATCGGCGCCATGGAAATTGCAACAAGAGGGCAAAGGAAGGAGGAAGAAGAACGAGCGAGCGACAAGAAGAAGGCGATGGGCAATGGGAGCTTGCCCCCTCCCCGTTTATAGCCTAGAGAAGGCCAACCGTCGGCCTCCCTGATCTCACGTAATGATGTCCCTTTTGTGCATGCAGTAGAGTCTCATCAAGTCGGGCAGTTGCCGAGGCAGCATGGGGAAGCGGAGAAACCCACGTCCCATCAAGTCGCCACGCGTCGACCGAGGACGCATGCGTTTGGGGCCCACGGTGCTTCGCCCTTGCCCCTTTGGCTTCGCTTCAAGCCAAGTCCTTGTGCGCCTTGGGCCCGGGGGCTACTATCGGCGTCCTGGGAACGGGGGTATCCAGATTTGCCTGCCTGCGACCCGTGACGTGGTGCGGCCCAACTTCAGCAACTGCAGCTCAAGACCCTCACGAGGACTAGTCATGTAACCCGCCCCTTCAACATATACAAGGAGGGGCAGGGCTCCCCAAAGAGGGAGAGGCAAGAAGAAAACAATCTCTAGGGCTAGACACAAAGATCCAGTTTACCGGCGACTCTCTCATGATCATAATGAGACCTAGCCACAAACAGCATGTAGGACTATTACCGGATGATGTTTCCCAGGGCCCGAAGCTGTCTATATCCTTGGCTTGTGTTGCGTCTCTTGATTCCGCTCAACCCCTCTCAAGCTACCACATAGATGTGTTGACCTCGCGACTAAGTCCTCGCACTAGAACATCTGCCATGACAATTCCACGATAGCGCGCGTATGTAAAAAAGCGCTACTGTTATTGTACATAGCAATAGCGCTTTCCTCCGATGAGCGCTACTGCTAAATTCAGGCCCCTCCTACATATATGACCAAAGTTTAGACCCACCTCGCTCCACGAACAAAATTTTTACTACCTTAAATATGGTGCTTCCCAAACTATCACAACCAATTGGTCTTCATTGAACTCTATGTGTAGGATTTGTGGCTGCAATAGGAGCCATCACCAGTTCCTAAACCGAACCGGTGAGGACTCCTATTGACAATTTAAATTCTACACAAAAAGTGAAGGAAATATGCCCTAGAGGCAATAATAAAGTTATTATTTATTTCCTTATATTATGATAAATGTTTATTATTCATGCTAGAATTGTATTAACCAGAAACTTAGTACATGTGTGAATACATAGACAAAACAGAGTGTCCCTAGTATGCCTCTACTAGACTAGCTCATTGATCAAAGATGGTCATGTTTCTTAACCATAGACATGAGTTGTCATTTGATCAACGGGATCACATCATTAGGAGAATGATGGGATGGACAAGACCCATCCGTTAGCTTAGCACTATGATCGTTTAGTTTTACTGCTATTGCTTTCTTCATGACTTATACATGTTCCTATGACTATGAGATTATGCAACTCCCGAATACCGTAGGAACACCTTATGTGCTATCAAACGTCACAACGTAACTGGGTGATCATAAAGATGCTCTACAGGTGTCTCCGAAAGTATTCGTGGTGTTGGCATAGATCAAGAATAGGATTTGTCACTCCGAGTGTCGGAGAGGTATCTCTGGGTCCTCTCGGTAATGCACACCATAATAAGCCTTGCAAGCAAATGACTAATGAGTTAGTCACGAGATGATGTATTACAGAACGAGTAAATATACTTGCCGGTAACGAGATTGAACTAGGTATAGAGATACCGACGATCGAATCTCGGGCAAGTAACATACCGATGACAAAAGGAACAACGTATGTTGTTATGCGGTTTGACCGATAAAGATCTTCGTAGAATATGTAGGAACCAATATGAGCATCCAGGTTCCTCTATTGGTTATTGACCGGAGATGAGTCTCGGTCATGTCTACATAGTTCTCGAACCCGTAGGGTCCGCACGCTTAACATTTGATGACGATCGGTATTATGAGTTTATGAGTTTTGATGTACCGAAGGTATTTCAGAGTCCCGGATGAGATCACGGACATGGCGAGGAGTCTCGGAATATCCTAGACGTAAAGATTAATATATTGGACGACTATGTTCGGACAACGGAAGTGTTCCGTAAAGTTTCGGAATTAACCGGAGTACCGAGGGGTTACCGGAACCCCCTGGGGAAGCTATGGGCCTTAATGGGCCATAGGAGAAAGAGAGAAATAGGGCCAGGGCTGGACCGCGCGCTCCCCACTCCTTGGTACGAATTGGACAAGGAAGGAGGGGGGCCGGCGCCCCTTTCCTTATCCTTCTCCCTCTCCTTCCTTCCCCCCTTCTCCTTCTTGGTGGACTCCTACTAAGAATAGGATTGCAATCCTATTCCTAGTAGGATTGCCTCTCCTGGCGCGCCATAGAGGGCCGGCCGGCCTCCCCCCTTTCTCCTTTATATACGGGGGCAGGGGGCACCCTAGGACACACAAGTTGATCAGTTTATCTCTCCCAACCATGTGCGGTGCTCCCCTCCACAGTAACACACCTCGGTCATATCGTTGCAGCGCTTAGGCAAAGCCCTGCGACGGTAACTTCATCATATCCGTCACCACGCCGTCGTGCTGAAGAAACTCTCCCATGAAGCTCAACTGGATCAAGAGCTCGTGGGACGTCATCAAGCTGAACGTGTGTTGAACGCGGAGGTGCCGTATGTTTGGTACTTTATCGGTTGGATCGCGAAGAAGTTCGACTACATCAACCGCGTCACTAGACGCTTCCGGTCCCGGTCTACGAGGGTACGTAGACACACTCTCCCCTTCGTTGCTATGCATCTAGTAGATAGATCTTGCATGATCGTAGGAAATTTTTTAAAATACTACGTTCCCCAACAAAAAGATCAATGATGATCAACACATTTTTAAATTTGATACTGTTTAGCCATAGTAGTAGCACTGGTTCCACAAAAACGCTACTGCTAATGTACATAGCAGTAGCGCTCATTTCAGATGAGCGCTACCGCTATGTACATTAGCAGTAGCACTTTTTGCCTTCCAGTGCTACTACTAGGTGCGCCTTATCCACACCGGCCGGCCGCACGCGTCCCTCACTCTCACTCCACGCCATCGCTTGTCGTCGCCCGCCGTCGCCGCCGACGCCCCCAAGGTTTCTGCCTCCCTCCCTCCCTCCTCCTCCTCTCACCGCCCTCCTCTCTCTCTCTTCCCACGGCCCTCCTCTCTCCTCCCTCTCCGACGGCCCCC